>CM065735.1:12834906-12842406 GCA_033310375.1 Conus canariensis
TGTGTTTCATTTAACGTCTATCCACTATTCGTGATATTAGACCAAAAAAAAAAAGGTGAAGGTGTACGGAAGTAATTGCGAGCGTGCACATAATGTGTGCATGTGTATATGTATGGTTGCTCGTGCACGCGAATGTGTGTGTGTGTGTGTGTGTGTGTGTGTGTGTGTTTTGTGTGTGTGTGTGTGTGTGCCTGTGTGTGTGAGAGAGTTGTGGAAGTGTAAGTGTGTAAATATCTTTACATAAGTCATAAGTGAAGATTAACATAAAACAAAATACTCATAACCAACAACTAACTAACCAATTAAAGTCAAAACGCATGAAAGTAGTTAAACACACACACACAAAACCACACACACACACACACACACACACACACACAAATCCTTTGACCCCCCCCCCCCCCCCCCCCGCCATCCTCGTCATATATTATCCACCCCACCCCTGTCCTTTCTTCTCCCATAAAGTTTATGGAAATATTATAAGTATTTACCAATAGGGGTGCGTTCTAAGTGTACAAAGAATTCATACGTTAAAGCTGGTGACTCAAAAGTAGCCTGCAAAGTATTTTGCTTCAATACTGGAATGATTCTTTTCATATCACTGCATGAAACACTATGATTTGGAGTAAATTTGTTTCCACATATGCAAACTACGTTTTTTTTTTTTTTTTTTTTTTTTAACATATTTTGTTTTAAATGCATTGATTTTCCACCTGTACATTAACGAGAGTAATTTTCTATTAAAGTTAAAATTCTCGTTGATTCTTTTAATATCAAACTGTTCTTTACTGTCGTGATCTACCATACTATTTTCGAAAGCATTCAAGATATGCGACTTAACTAAGTTACACTGTTCATGTACTGATAAGGGGAAATCAAACAATTCTGAATCAAAACTATTTTTGGCTCCACGTTTAGCTGCATTGTCTACTTTTTCATTATTATGAAAAGAACAATGTGAAGGAATCCAACACAAAGCTACGTGGGTTCCTCTTGCAATTAGTATGTGTATCATACAACTTATCTCTATGACCATTTCAGGTATTGTGTGCAATTGAAAAACTTTTAATGCCTGAAGAACTGATTTAGAATCAACACAGAACAAAATTTGAAATATTGTTTTTGGAAAGTTTAAAAGGTAAGTTGAAGCCATGAGTATCGCTGTTAATTCTGCTGTAAATATCGACTTGTTAATTCCGATATAAAATGATTCTCTACTTTTAAGTCTGGTAATAAGAATGCATAATCTGTTTGTTTATCAATGCACGAACCGTCTGTGTATATTTTCAAATACTCTGAATAGTTCTTTTCAACATGACATTTGGTATAGCTTGCTAACATATTTATGTTTTCACCTTTTTATATTGGTATGTTCAATATCGAAATGTGCTTTATTAAGCTCCCATGCAGGTATATGAGAAAATAACGGTCTAATGAATAGTGCATCGTTGTCAATTGAAACTCCAGAATCAGTAACACTTTTTGATGTGTAAGTTGCCAGTGTTTTTTGAGAAGCTATATATTTTGCTCTTTTAGGAAAATCAATATCTGATCTCATTTTTATTTCAGATCTAATGTGCGTTTTATTAGTTGTACCCTTCATAACAAATTTACAACACGCTAACTCTCTGTATTCATCTAAGGGAAGCATCTGCGCTTCGTAATACGTACGAGAAAATGATGCATGCACCGGAAGGCCAAGCGATAATTTTAATGCCTTTCATTCAATACTTTCAAGCTTTTTCAATAGGTATTTAGGAGCGCTAAAGATTGCTTCTTGGGCATATGTTATTTTCGACCTCATTAAAGATTTACATAGAGTTATCAATGTAGATGAATTTTGTCCCCATTTGTCTTTAGAAATAATTTTAAGGAAATTTAATGTTTTCCTCGCCTTTGTTAATAAGTATTCAATATGAGCGTTCCATGATAGTTTAGATGTAAAATGGACTTCTAGGAATGTAACTTCTGTTACATATTTAAGAGGTGTTTCACCCAATGTAAAAATAGGCAATTTATCTGGATTATTACCACTATTGAAAAAAAATTGTTTGTTTTTTTCCACAGACAAGTATAATCCATTTAACTTCATGTATACCGCCTTCCTGTCTAGTTCGTCTTGATCTATTTTTTTGATGAAATTTATATCACGCTGTGGAGTTTTCTTTTTAAGAGTTACTTCTATCCACATGCATATGTTATCTGCATATTGAACGAGAACTACCTTTTTAGATAACTTATTTGGCAAATAATGCAATAGTAATGAGAAAGGAAGTGGAGCTAACACTGACCCTTGAGGGATTCCCATCGACAAAGTTCTACTGGTGGAATATGTTTTTCCTACTCCTGTTTGTATTACTCTATCTTTCAGAAAGCATTTAACCTAATTGTATACATTTCCTGATAGTCCAATATTTTTAAGTTTGTCTAATAGCTGTGAATGCCACACTTGATCGTAAGCCTTGTTTATGTAAAAAACAAAATGTAGCCAGGTCACGTTTACGTCTTGCAAATTGTTTCTTTATATTTGGTGATAATTTTACTAATATTTCCGTAGTAGATCTCCCCTTTCGAAAGCCAGCTTGATTAATAGGAATGATGTCATTTTTTTCACAGTAATGTGCTAGTCTATTCAAAACAATTCTTTCTGATAGTTTACAGACGTGTGATGTTAATGCTGTAATTTTTAGGATCACTAGAAGACTTTCCTTGTTTATGAACTGGGACAATTGTCTGTTTCCATATTTTGGGCATGTCACTACTGTTCCAGCAAGTACTTAACAAAGTATGAAGAAAAACTACAAGATTTTCAGGTAAATTCTTTAGCATTTGATTAGATAGTGCATCTAAATCAGCTGATGATTTCCTTATTGGAATGGCTCTAATGGCTTCTTTTACTTATATTACAGTTATAGGAGCATTAATGTTAATGCTGTTATCTGGTGGTGGATCATCATATGTTATATTAGTTTCCTCTTTTTCTCTATAAGTTTCGGTCAGTGTTTGTTAGACCCTCAGGGCGGCTGACATCAGCGAATAGGTTTACAAAAAAACTTCTGCTTTCTCATCAGCAGTGGGTAGATTGTTGTTATCTATTTTTATGGGATACTGTGGTGATATCAATCCATTTTTCATAGCTTTCAGTTCTTCCCATACTTTTCCCATATCCTTACAATGTTTTATTTCAGAGTTACAAAAATCATTCCAGTGTTGCAATTTTGCGTATGCTATTGTATCCACCCGTCTTTTTCATTTTTTCATGATTACTTGCTGATCTATTTTTACAATATATCTTAAATCTTTCTTTTTTCTTGTCATTTGCGCGTTCACATTCCTTGTTCCACCACACATTTCCATTGTGTTTTTTTTAGATTTTGTGCTTTTTATTTTGGGGATCGATTTATCTGCTGCTGTTAGAATAAATTTACAGAATTTATCATACTGATCGTCTATGTTTTCTTCAGCAGAATAATCTAATTCTGTTTTAAGGGTGTCTTTGAAAAGTGACCAATCTGCACACTTGTAATTATACTTTGGTATAACATCTTCTGTGTTTTCTTCTTCTGCTGCTATGTTATTTAAAGATATTATGACTGGAAGATGATCTGATCCTAAAGAGTCATCTCCCGTTTCCCACACTGCGTTGACTACCAATGATGGAGATGCAAACGTTAAATCGATGGCTGAGGGATTATGGTTAGATATATGTGAAATACGATTTATATTCCATTATTCAGTATGTCAAGAATAGAATCCGCAATGTTATCTAACAAATGGTTATTAGAAATATGGGAACAACTCTTATCCCAGAAAGGCACCCCCTATAACCCACTTATCCATTTGATCTTGGAACCCTTTCAACCGTCCAGTGTTCTTATTATCAGGACCTTTTGGAAGATAAATTGAAGAAACATTAAGAATCAAGGATGAAGAACAGTCTAGTGTTTTATTTTTGACAGAAGCCACTTGACTTAACACGATCTTGGCTTTGGGAAATTGAGCTTTGGCTTCCTTGACGCATTTCTGCATTTCCGTACTGCATTTCTCCGGATCGTTCCCCTTCAAATCGTTCACTCCTACATGCAGAACTACACATTCGGGTTCAGGATTCAGAGATTCTTTTGCTTCTTTCAGAGCGCGCGTGCAATGCTCAATCTGATAAGCGTTTCTCTTTGCCACCTGCAAACCGTATGACAGGCCAAGTCTCCGAGCATCAACCTTCTTCATGATACTGTCATGTATCAGGAGGACACGAGGCAAGTCGTCACCAGATGTAGAAACAGAATGGGATACGTATTTCTTTGTTGTGCCAGAGTGTTTTTGTTTGATGTCAGACCTGGTACCTACGTCATGGGGAGACATGTGGATTTGTTTACCAGATCTATTCTGAGTCGGTGTAGAGGCCTTGTTCCGTGAAGGTTCCTGCAGCACGGTGTGCGATGATGGCTTGGAACCCCCAGGAACTGCAGCTGGTCTTGTTACAACCTCAGCGTAAGTCGGGGCTGCTATGCTGTCACTGTCCGTTTGTGTGCCTATGGTCGTCAAGGTGATGGATTTCTTTTCCTGGCACTGGGCACATTCTTCTCGCCTTGTAGGGTTTTCTCCAAGGAGGAAACACGATCGCAGAGTGCCGAAATGATGTTTTTTCAGGTCCGCAGTCGAAAGCAGCATCCCCCATTCTCGTGCGGTCATAGAGGGGGCCTGGGGTGTTGAAGCTTCGTGTGCTGGTTGCCCACTTCGTAAAGATTCCTTTAATTCCTCTGGAATAATTATGAGGACGCCCAGGACGTTTTAACCTTGCTTTCTGGCTGCTTACTGAAACATCAGCACGAAAGCCTGCACTTTAGTACGCAAGCCAGCTAGGCCTCCCGTGTACCCCCCCCCCCCCCCCCCCCCCACGGGGTTATCATGACTGGTGTCAAAATGTTCCTTGGAGTGTTCTAAACACGAACATAAAGTGTTTCTATCAAAAAGTTGGGATGCACAGGAGTTACAGCCCTTGGCGTAAGGGTACCCTCTAACACACTAACTTGCGCCATTCAAATGTAACTTGAAATAGCTCCTGTAAATGAACAAGAAACCAGCTTTTGCTTATACTAGTTTTATTACTTACTTATCAGTGTGCCTGGTGGTAGCTTCATCAGTCTTTTCTCACTCATTGTTTGGGTACAGTAGTGGGTGACTTTCATGTACCGATATTTTCACTGCATTGGCGGCATGTCAACTGTTGTCCACAAAACCAAAGGCCAAAATCAACTGTTCTGATGAATCATATTATACTACAATGCCTCTTGGTAGTTTCTGACTGTACCTGGAACCACATGAGTCATGCATAAAGTCACAATTTCACATTTATCTCCCCTGCCCCGAAAACTCAAGATTTCGCCAAAGACACCAAATGACCATTTTGACAGCCTTTCAACCCCCCAAATTGTTTGGCTTTGATGAGAGTCTATGTTCTTAATTGTCCAGAATGGTTTTGTTGCTTACAAGTTTAATTTTGCTGGTATTCTCGTGTAACAAAATGTAGCATTAACAGTCTTTCAACAAATACGCATAGCACAACACAACATACAGTATTCAAGGTGTTAGGAAAGTACATTCCTTGGTCATTTTCAAAGGCATAATTTGTCTGTATTCTCTCTTCATCAACAGTCAGTGAAACATCAGGAATTGCACTTTCAAGCTTCATAAGAATCTTCAGAACTGGAGTCCAGTGAATCGTCTAGGCCGTTTTGTAAGATGCACTCTCCATCTTCTTCATCTTCATCATCCGCGTCACTGACATCATTCAGGTAATCAGTGACAGCCTGAGGTAGAGTCAGTTCTTCTTCCTCCTCTGTCCACAGAGGTTCCAGCACCCCATTGTTCATATTCCATCCATGGCCTTCTGTGGGACTGGGAATGTCTGGCACAGGCTGGTCTCCATGTTTCCAGATGGCAACCTGGTAATTGCAGCGGTGAACGTGTTGGTTCAAGCTGCGCCGACATGGTGGCAAAGTAGCCAGGTCTACATTCTGACTGGCAGTGATGATCTCCTCGTCACATTTCTCTTTCAGCATACGGTGTCTCAGGTCATCAACCTTGCTGAAGCGTGCCCTTCCATAGATGCAGCAAGTGAACGACTTCAGCTTGTCAACCATCTCTTCCTTCACTTCCCAGGTGTCCCTAAGCTGTGCTAGGATCTGCACGAATGCTGGCTTCTGCTGAAGAACTTTCACTGCCCTCACTTTGCCTTTGCCTTTAAAGGCACTAGTTGAGTCACAGGCAGTGAAAACATGCAGCGATAGAAGAGCGGAGCAGAATGGCTGAGTGAGTCCTCTGGCAAGGTCACTTACGTCTATCAGTCGCTTCTTGTTGCCTTTGCCTGTATCAAAGAGGAGTGTCACACGATCCAGCTGAGAGGCAAAGTTCAACAGGATGAAAAACACATCTGTGTCAGGACTCTTCACGCGAATGTGCTTGTATCCTTGCTCTTGTCCATATTTAGAGTACAGAATGACACGTGAGTCTGTCTCCTCTTGGGTAGATGACGAGGAATGTAGCTCCTCTTTGTCAGTCGTTTCACCATCAGTTGATGTCAGCTTGAATGCTTTCCCTTCACAGACAAGGACTGTGTTGCTTCCCTGGTGCTCTTCAGCAAAAGAGTCCTTGCTCCAAACAGTCAGTAGCAGTTGAGTGAACTGAACTTTGCTCTCATCGTTGGCCAAGAAGGCTTTCCAATCTGCAGGTCGCTTTGTGCTATCTCCTTTCAGGATGATCTTGTCACCACACCCTCTTCTGTTTTGTTCCATCGGCTTCACTGAATAGTCTTGGTACATATCTGTGCTGAACACAAAGTCAACAGATGGTGGCACCATGTCGTACAGCTTCTGGCAGATCTGGCGAAAGTTTGGAGGGACTTGCTGTATAGCATGGAATGTTGCATTGCCATCGATGATCATTAAAGTTTCATGAACAGGCGGCAAGTGTGCATCCTCAACCTCTTTTGTCAGGTAGTGAAATGCAGTGCTCTTGTCAGTCTTTGCCATATAACCATCTGCTGTCCCCAGGCTGTAAGGAACAGGGATCAGCTGGTAGGTCATGAGCTCTTTCAGATCCATGTTCAGATCACCAGTCTGAGACTTGACCAGGAGCTGGAAGGCAACATTTCCTTGGTGCCTGTACTCAGTCACTTTGTTCTGAGTTGACTTCAGTGTGACTTTCCTTGACTTGTCTGCCATAGGTTTCAGCTTGAGCTGCTTGATTGGCCGAAAGAAATGTTCTCTGACTTCTAGTCTCTCAGTGATGAAGTTTTCTTTCCGACTTCTGCCTGCTGTCTCTGCACGTACGACATCCCTTTCAATATCACCAGGAACTGAGGCACCCGAAGACAGCATGATCAGCTTCTTTTCATGTACCTCAAATGGGTTAGTGAAGTTTTCTACCGCTGCAACTGCTCTTGCCACGCTCTTTTCACTGCTGGTGACTTCTGTTGGACGAAGGTCACGGTGCTGGGTG
>CM065735.1:12852406-12854906 GCA_033310375.1 Conus canariensis
TTACATGGGTATCATCACTGCTGTGCTGGTTTAGTCAGTATAGGATCGTTCTTCTTTTTTTACATGGGTATCATCACTGCTGTGCAGGTTTAGTCAGTATAGGATCGTTCTTCTTTTTTACATGGGTATCATCACTGCTGTGCAGGTTTAGTCAGTATAGGATCGTTCTTTTTTTTTTTTACATGGTTATCATCACTGCTGTGCAGGTTTAGTCAGTATAGGATCGTTCTTTTTTTTTTTTTACATGGGTATCATCACTGCTGTGCAGGTTTAGTCAGTATAGGATCGTTCTTTTTTTGTACATGGGTATCATCACTGCAGTGCAGGTTTAACCAGTATGGCATCATTCTTCTTTTTTTTTTCACGGGTATCATCACTGCTGTGCTAGTACTGGAATAGCGTGCATCATCACTCAACTAACTAGAGTCAGCCTGTGACTCAGCTGTTTATTCATGCCAGATCTAATTTCTGATCGCCTCCTCTATGCCTAAATTTCAGTTGCTTGTATTGTTTTTCGCTAAAATCTTTGACAATTGTCTCCTTAACACATTCAAAGCATTCTCCACACTCAGAAACTGAATTATCATTCAACTTGAACGAACAGAAACAGTCTGCCCGGTTAAATCGTACACGTCCACATGTTTGCATACTTGTGAACCCCCCACCCCCCCAACACACACACACACTGACATCTCTCTCTCTCTCTCTCTCTCCCCTCTCTCTCTCTTTCTCTCTCTCTGCATATTTACTTTTATATATCTATCTATATACCTCTATCTCTATCTATCTACGAATATATGTATGTATGTACACACACACACACACACACACACACACACACACACACACACACACACACACACACACATGTACACACACACACACACACACGTGTGTGTGTGTGTGTGTGTGTGTGTGTGTGTGACGTGTGTGTGTGTGTGTGTGTGTGTGTGTGTGTGTGTGTGTGTGTGTGTGTGTGTGTGTGTGTGTGTGTACATGTGTGTGTGTGTGTGTGTGTGTGTGTGTGTGTGTGTGTGTGTGTGTGTGTGTGTGTGTCTATCTATATATTATCCACATTCTGTCCCTCTCTCAGTCTGTCTACTGATCTGTTTTTGTCTCCTCTTATATGGAATATTTCCATTGGGGGAACCAGAAGTTTTTCTTCGGTATTTTGTCACTGTGTGTGTGATACATGTCCTTCATATTTGTATATTACAATCTGTATAGACTAAGTCTTATTTGACATCACATGCTCCAAGCTGCTTACCAAGGATTCCCCGAAAAGAAACCGAGTCACTGGCTGGAGCTGCATGTGGGTGAAAGTGTCGATGTAATACAAAGACCATGAATGACAGCGGCATCATGGTGGAGAGATGACAGCGGCATCATGGTGGTGAGATGACAGCGGCATCATGGTGGAGAGATGACAGCGGCATCATGGTGGTGAGATGACAGCGGCATCATGGTGGGGAGATGACAGCGGCATCATGGTGGGGAGATGACAGCGGCATCATGGTGGTGAGATGACAGCGGCATCATGGTGGGGAGATGACAGCGGCATCATGCTGGAGATAACTATGAAATGCACTGTCGAGGAAGAGGAGGCTGTTGTGTCAGAATTTTCACAGAATTTCAGAGCAGGCAAGGACAATTGCTTCTCAAGCTTGTAACGAAGATCCAGGAACAATAATGGTCATCGATCACATTTTGGCCTAGTTTGCCTCTACAAAGGCTGTCTTTGGTAAGTTTCCTTGTAAACAGAAGAAACAAGATATTAAATAAACACCGGGCTGTCATGTTAAAGGTAAAGGTTGAACGTCCATAGCATATTGACGGTATCTTCATTGAACTGAATCGGGTACTACTTTGCTAATAGGTGGGCATAGAGGGTTTTCATTTACTGTTTAATTCTGTTACTGATTTCATCCTGTTGCCCCAGCAGCCAGCCTTTCAAACATACCACATGCAGTTAACTCTACTTTCTGACCTTATCTCAAATAAAGAAGCTAGCATCTACATTTCTATATCTGATGACAGAAAAATCCCAGTAGGTTATGTTAGTTCCCTTCAGGGAATGTCATCATCAATAAAAGACAGTCTCTGCATCATTGCGGGTGATATCTCTCACATGATCCTTTATATTAAGACTTTGGTGCAAAACAAGAACCGAATAACACGGATGTCAATGATTGGGGAAGATTTGTGTTCAGATACGATTTTAGTTTTATAGAATAGCCCGCAAATCTATAATCCTGTCTATCGAAGCTGCTCTGAACTTGCTGCCCGTTAAACAATACAAGTAGAAGTTGACGGCACTGTTGGAGTACCACAGGATGTGGCTAGCTGCATCAAAGACTTCATATTGTCCATACTGAATCGGGTCATCCTGGTCAATATATCTGTATGTGAGAAAACATATCTGAATCGGTGATGTCAGGAGGAAAAAGGAAACACTTGTCACAATCAAGGTGACGGTCAAGGAAGTCACTTTCTGCTGCCT
>CM065735.1:12857406-12862406 GCA_033310375.1 Conus canariensis
CACACACTCACTCACTCACTCACTCACTCTCTCACACACACTCTCACACATTCACACACCAAGGCTTGCACACTCACGTCCGTGGACTCTCTAATTAACACGCCTGCATCACCCCACTGATGAAGACACACTGTCGCACACACGTCTACAGTTTACGCTGGGGGCCCTGGGGGATTCAAAGTCTTATCTCAGTGGACATGTGTTAGATTATTTTTGTCTGTTACTGGAAAGACCCAGAGTCCCAAAGTCTAGGAGTCTTCGCAGTGATGGCCTTGAGATTATTCCAATGTTTCTTTGGTTGTTGATACTTTTTGCATTTCCCTTAAGTCTGGATGTGCGGCCACTTCCTCTCTTGACGTTCAGATCTGAAAGATGGTCTATGGTATAGTGGGTTTGCTCTTGTTTGCTCAAATGATTATTCAGATTTCTTATCAGATCAGATCGGCCAGTAATCCAGTTCTTAACGTTGCCTTGCCAACCAGAGTGTCTGCTCTCTCATTTCCTTTAACTCCAGCATTCCCAGGGCAGTACAACCATATATTATATCGAGGGTTGACTGCCAGAGCCAAGTATCTAAATTTTCGGAAAGTTTACAGGAGACGGTTTTTAAACTTTCAGCTGCTGCAGCATGAAAACAGTAGAAAGAAACTCGTGGAGAGCGTGGCAGCAGAGAGTCCTCAGAAGAGAAGCCCCCTTCAAGCAAGTGTTTCGGCCCTTATCTCCTGACACTCTAGGGGGGTTGGGCCACACCCGGTTCATGACTCCGGATGTCCCTCTGCTGCCCCTTTTTTTCCCATCTTGGGACGAGCCATGGCTGGGATTCGAACCCATGACCCTCTGGACATGCTCATTTTCCACTTAATGACTCGCGCTTTAACCACTGAGCCACAGGGACACCTGATATTTGTAGGGAAATTAAGCCTTATGAAGTTCACTTTTGTTCCTCCTTGACCAGATCCAGCTTGAACACCTCTCTGCCGCTTCTGCCATTGCTTTCAGGGCTCTGGTTTTTTCCTTCCCTGCAACTGAGAGCTATTTCATGAGGCTGTATGCAGACGTTCCTACAAACCCCTAGCTCCAATTTCTGCAGTGAGGACTTTGACCTGATAGCCTTCTCTCCTCAGGCTGTTTGCCAGATCAGCATACTTTTCAGTCTTGTAGATTTGAGCTGCCTCCATTCTGTTCTCATATGGCACCGTGAGCTCGATCATGATCAGCTGCTTGGTAGACTTAGAGTGGACTACTATGTCTGGTCTTATGCCACTCTTGCTGATGATCTCTGGGTGACTCTTCCATTCTGGGAGGTCTGCAGTGCACTCCCAGTCATCTGCCCCGTCCAGCAGACTCTGCCTGCATGTTTCGAGTGGCACTGTTGTTCTTGGCCATGATTTGCTGCCTCCTGCCGTGAAGAATGTTGCGGGTGCTTTTGGAGTCCTGATTTTCCCTTTTGTGGTGTTGGTACTAGCCCAGACTACTTGTACAATCTCTTTGAGCACTTGGTTGTGCCTCCATGTGTACCTTCCTTGAGCCAGGGCTACTTTACATGAGCTTAGGACATGCTCCACTGTTTGTTTTTCATGGCAGAGGGGGCATGCAGGATCGTCTGTTTTCCCCCACTTCACCAGGTTTGCATTTGAGGGCAGAAGGTCATATGCAGATCTGAGAATGAAGCTGATCCTGAGAGGGGCCATGTGCCAAATGTCATTCCAAGTGAGACTTCTTTGGAGTGCATTCTCCCACGTTGTCCATTGCCCTTGCTGGCTCTGCTGGACTGCTTTTTGGAGTCTTTTTTGGTCTTCTTCTTTTCTCATCTCCTGAATCATCATGTCTCTTTTGGCTTTTCCTTTGGCCTTTGACCACCATTCAGTTTTGGTCACCCCCAGTCCTTGTCTGTTGGTCTGTGCGTGTCCTGTTATTTCTCTGATCTTGAGACTTTCTTTTGCAGAATCCATCGCCTCTTGAACTTTCCATTTTCTGCCTGTCTTCAGCTGGGGCTTGATTGCTTCTACCACCTTGTCTCCTGAGTCCTCCAGCATGCTTTGAAGTCTGATCTTCCCTGCTTTGTATTCCTCCAGGATGGATTTCAGTGGTAGTTTCAGCTTTGCTTGGCGACAGTACAGCGCTATGTCAGTCAGACAGGGTGGGACACCAAGCCATTTCCTTGTGAACTTGTTGATTTTGGCTTCCATTGCGTCCACTATGCTGGTGCAGATGTTGTATATCATCAGAGGCCATAGGAGCTTTGGTATCAGCATGAACTGCAGACACCAGACCTTGTATTTGCCAGGGAGCCCACACTGGTCAATGGTCTCCAAGCCTTCCTCCGCCATCTGCTTGGTTTCTTTTGCTCTTTGTGTGTCTTTCAGCGTATCATCATACCATCTTCCAAGGCTCTTGACTGGTTCTTCTGTGACTTTTGGAATGGCCTGGTTGGCAACACTGAAGACCACAGATCCGGCCACTTTTCCTTTCCTCAGTGAGAGACTCCGTGATTTCTTTGGCTTGAACTTCATTCTGGATGAGGCAACTATGTCGTCCAGCCTCTCCAGCACATGATGTGTCTCGTCTTCTCTGGATAAAATCACTGTAGTGTCATCCATGAAGGCCTTGAGAGGAGGCATCTTGTATCTATCGCCAAGGTATGTTTGTCTCGCGTTGTTTGTTGCTGCTTTCAAGATGAGTTCCATTGCCAGCACGAACAGTATTGGGGAAATTGCACAGCCCATTGCAATACCCACTTCCAAGTTGATCCAGTCTGTTGTGTACTCCTTGGTAGAGAACCGCATTGAGAAGCCATTGAAGTACTTCTTGAGCATGTCGCGGATGTTCTTTGGCACATGGTACATCTCAAGAGCCAACTGTATCATCTCATGGGGCACAGATCCATATGCGTTTGCCAGATCAAGCCACACTACGTCCAGGTCTCTCTTTTCTGTTTTTGCTTTTTGGATTGCGTCCCAGATCATTGTGGCGTGTTCTACACAGCCAGCCACGCCTGGGATGCCACCTTTCTGGACTGACACATCCAAGTACTTGTTTTCCATCAGGTACTTGGTCAGCCTTGCTGCCATGACAGAGAAGAAGATTTTCCCTTCGACGTTCAGTAGTGATATTGGCCTGAACTGGCTGATGTCACTTGAGTTTTGCTCTTTGGGGATGTACACACCATCTGCCGTCATCCACTGGCCGCTGATCTTCTGGTTTCTCCAAGCCGATCGCAGCAGCCTGTGGAGCCACTCCAGCACCTTGGGACATTTCTTGTAAAGCTGGTAAGGTATTCCGTTTGGCCCTGGTGATGATTTGGCTCTGGCTTTGTCGACCACCTTCTTGATTTCCGCCAACGTTGGAGGCTTGCCATTGAACTGTTCCTCAGGGTTGGTTGGCCACACCAGACCTTGAATGTCGAGTGGTGCTTTGCTCTGTGGGTCAGAGTATGTTTTCCTCAGATGCTGCTCAAGAACTCCTTTGTCCACACTTAGGGTCCCAGATTTTGGCTGCTCAAACAGTGTTCTGGCAAACTGGAAGGGATCTCTGAAGAAGCGCTCTTGTGTCTTCTTCTTTTTGCTCTTCCTCTTCCTCGCAGATTCCGCTTTGCTGAGGGCGCTGTGTTTTTCTTTCAGGTCTTTCCACAGTTTTTCCAAGCCTTGTTTTTCAGCTGGCAGTGCGGTCTTCATTTGCATCTTGAGGTTTTTCTTTTGGACCCTGATCTTGCCCATCTTTTCTTGGCGTCTGGATTTCTTTGGAGGTGTTTTCTCTTTGGGTAGTTTTGCTCCATAGGCGTCTCTACATGTGGCATACACAATGTCCCCATATGTGGCTAGTTTGTGTTCCAGGGTGCTTTTCCCTATCAGTGCATCGAGTCTTTGGACGATTTTTGCATCCAGTTTCTCCCAATCTTCAGTTTCGTTTGCTCGTGACAGGTTGAGTTTCAGGCGCCTGGCATCGAGGGCCTGTGCAAATTCCTCATCCGAACCAACAGCGTGGATGTCCTTGGCACTGTGGTTTAAATCCTGGCCTTGGTCTTCCGACGTCTTATCTGCTGATGCAGTGCGCTGCTGCTCATTCAGATGAGTCTTCACACATCCCATCTTTGTTCTGTGGATCTTCATGCCACGGGTGGTAGCGAAACGCTTTCCACAGACACATGGATATTCCATTTGGTCCATGTTCATAGTCTGTTTGGGATTTGCAGTCATGATTGGTTGAGCACCGATGGATTCGTCATTCTCTCCCCCTTTCGGTGAAACAAATTAAGTAAGCACCTCAAAACTTTTACACAAAGTAAATCAATATCATTTTTTGCAGAAAGCATTTTCTTGAACTTGTATCTATCTATTGTGCTAAGTGTAAATAATACAATTCAAAACGGGCATAAGATACTTGGTTTTCGACAGCTTAAAGTACCATGATCAAGGACAACCAGAAGCCAGAATCTCAAAGATACGAGGTTTTGCCAAACCCGTACTGAAAGCATTTCCACCAGTTGAGACAACAAGAACAAAGTGACAGATGATGCTTGGTTTTTACAAGCTTAAGCGCCATGAGCCAGGACAACCAAAAACCAGTATCTCAAAGTACCGGGTTTGGGGAAAAGATTGTGCAGAAAGTATTTCCTAAGAATGTAATTACAAGAACATCGTATTTTGATGTACTGGACTTTGTAAGTACATGGAAGGCGTCTCTCTATAACAAATGGGACTGCCTAAATCGATTTTTTTGTTCTACTGGGATTTTATAGTCACAAATGTGCTGGTCAGGCCTTGAGTGCATACCTAACATTGGTTGTGTCTTCTGTATGTACATGTGTGTAGTGAATGTGTACATGTGTGTATATGGATGTGTGGGCATGGGCCCATGTGTGTGCGTGTGCATATGTGTGTGTGTTTGTGTGTGTGTGTGTGCATGCATGTGTGTATGCTTGTGTGTGTATGTGTGTACGCACGTGTGTGTGTGTGTGTGTGTGTGTGTGTGTTGTGTGCGCTCGCGTATGTATGTGTATG
>CM065735.1:12867406-12869906 GCA_033310375.1 Conus canariensis
TATACAAAAATATTAGAATTAATAATGATAATAACAGTAATCAGAAAAAAACAAACAAACAAACAAAAAAAACAGTAATCAGAAGTGATGATTATGATGACGTGGTGATATTAATACCAATTCAGGTAGTAGGAATAATACAGTTTTCTTTTAAATAGATGAGTTCTTCCCCTGAAGAACAAGTAACGATAGCCATTGTCCAAGAGCACCGAAATTACCAACATTTATATGCAGTAACCTAGACAACTGCTTAGAAAGGTGAGGACGTCTTTTTACTGCGGACTGAAAACAGAAAAACAGCCAGCTTGATTGCCTTAGTGTCGGGAAAAGCAATTATCAGGTGCTTCTTTACAAATGGAAGGGGGAGTTTTATACACATCAATCTGCTGCTCATCCCCTTTGGAGGTCCAGCTAACTTGCCAACAAGAGCTGTCTTCACTACAAAGCCGACACCAGCCTCTCGCCGTTTTTCACCTCCTCCTCCGCTCCACAAAAAGGTTTAGTCAGAGCCTGCTTCACAAAGTTTGCACTTTCCTACAATGGTTGTAAAGTCTCATTCACTATTCACCTAATCCCGCTTATTTTCGTTAAAATGCCTGACTGCTTTAGTTTTCATCTCTCTGTCAGAACTTTCCCCTTCACTTTTCTCGAATGAAAACGTACTATAATCGGTTTTGGTCGCGTTGCCCCGGCTTTCCCAATCTATGGGCTATTTCTAGCTCCAGAGATAAGGATGTTCGCGCATTTTTCATAGTCTTCCATTATCTCTACCCCCCCCCTACCCCCCCCCCCCCCTCACACACACACCTTAACCTCTGGCACGCCATACACTCTTAAACTGAACTGCCTGCCATGCTGTTCCTGATGATCGATGGCACACTTCAGGGTCACTTGTTCTTTTCTGGATTGACGTGACTGCCCACGTAGCTCTTCGTTCTCCAGTCTCAGCTGTTTGGTCTCTGCTGTCAGTGCATCCCATTAGTTCTTCAGGTCGTACATTTTCCCCTCAAATTTCCCTATTCAGGCTTTCTTTTTCTGCTAGCTTGCTCATCTCCTCCCCCACCTCTCTCCTCAGACCTGCAATATCGTCTTATTTTTTCCCCAAGATTCATCATGTTTGTTCTAATCTCCTCTTGAGTTTCTTGAAAACTCTTTGTGTCCTCCTCTCTATTCCCCTTATTGTGTCTGTTTTTCCCCCTCTCTCCTCCCTGTAACACTGTGTGACACTGGACTGGCACAGGTGTCACCAGTCGATGTATTCTTTCCACCAAAATACCTTGACATGGTGCTGGGCATTCTACAGGTAAAGTAATATCCAGAACAAGCAGACACGTTCTTGACGCCAGTCGCATTGGTTACCGGAAACACTTATGTCAGTGTAAAGATAACGATCTGTCACAGACACGTCTCTACTCACCTGGGACAATCAATGATTTCTTTTCGAAGATAATGACATAGTTTACCGACACCAAGTTATCTTCACCTTCTGCGATGGGAAAAGTTTTCAACACAGTAGCTGCACTTTACTCTGCCAGCGACATACATCAGGGAACCACCCACTGCCAATGGACACATTTAACATGTGCTGCACCAGTCGCCATGTTTAAGTTCTTTTCTTCTTCCTATACCATGCTAAAGAATAGTTCCTTATCTCGCACTTTTTCTTTTTGTTTAGATTATGTCAATGGAAAGATAAACTGTTTTTAGGTCACTGTACATACCCGTGCATTCGTCTGACTCAGTCATAAAACAGTGTCGATGCGAGAGCTGAGCAAACACGTCTGCACGGGTAATGAGCGGAAATCAGAGTCACCACTTTATCAAATTTCGTATGGGACCAGAAAATCTTTGAAAGAGGACATTGTTGATAGGTTGAAGATGAGAAAGATTTGGTTATCAAACAGTTTACCACATGCAGCCCCTGTTGGGACTGTTAAGAAGAGAGAGGCAGCAAACCGCATATGTGTGGACTACCGAAATGTAAGGACGCACGCAATCTTTGATCAAGAACCCATGCGTTGAGCTAAATAGAAATCATTTCACAATCTAAACAGGAAGAGAAGCTTCTCCAAAACTGACCTCTTGAAACAA
Source organism: Conus canariensis (assembly GCA_033310375.1). Lineage (NCBI taxonomy): Eukaryota > Metazoa > Mollusca > Gastropoda > Neogastropoda > Conidae > Conus > Conus canariensis. The sequence goes on from CM065735.1 coordinate 12,869,498, forward strand.
TACCTGCAAAAACACATCCCCGTGGAAAACAATCCTAACACGGCTTTCAATCTTACTAAATTGACTATATTTAAATAGAGTATGTTACTTGCTTTTAATGGTGACGCTCTCTTTTGTAAGTTTAGGGTACATGCTTTAAAGAGAGTGGATGTGTACTGTGCTGCGCACGCACATGTGTGTGTGTGTGTGGGAGGGCAGTGGGAGGGTGCACATGTGTGTGTGTGTGTGTGTGTGTGTGTGTGTGTGTGTGTGTGTGTGTGTGTGTGTGTGTGTGTGTGTATGGGAGGGCAGCGGGAGGGTGCACATGTGTGTGTGTGTATGGGAGGGCAGTGGGAGGGTGTGCGTGGGAAGAGTGTTTGTGCATGCATGAAGATATATTACTGATGAGATTAATTTACTATTGATTCTT
>CM065735.1:12874906-12894906 GCA_033310375.1 Conus canariensis
GTGTGTGTGTGTGTGTATGTGTGTGTGTAATCCGCCACAAGAAACACCACAAGTGCGTTGGTTTGTGATTGCCTTCTTTCGTTGTCTGAAGCTGTTCATATTCTGGTAAGTCTGTCTGGAACCTTGCGCTGAGTCAAACTTTAGGGGGGTCACACGACAGTTGTGATGAGATGTATGTAATCCAGTATAAAACTGCATTAAACACCCAAGGCCTATCCGAAGTCGGATGCTTAACATCACCCAGGGCCTATCCCTAGACAGGTGCTTCATATACAGGGCCTATAGACTGCAAGTTAATGGAGTTAAGTTGGCATATAACACCAGCACTGGCATGCGTTCCTGGTGAAGTCCTTGAGATCATCTCATTCTGTAATTGATTGGACTTCATGATAAGATCAAATCACATAGATTCCCTCTAGCAATATCTGGTATTGTATTCTAAGTTCTGAGAGTGCATAGAACCTGGCTGTATTAGCTTTCCTCCCTATTTCAATCTTACAACCCACCCCCAACTCGAAGATAATGTCTTCGCACTTTGTTTTTTTTTTTTTCTCACACATTTTAAAACTTTACTTACAAGTCTGCCAGTATGCCAGTGGTATAATTCGTGGTTTATTTGCACCTGAGGCATGACACCCACAATTCCAACTCCTTCCCCATTGATTCCCCCTCCCCAATCCCTTCCCCTAACCTCCCTTTTTCCTTTCTTCCTACTGGGTTGTCTGACTTTAACGAGTTATGGTCTGCCTTCCATACTTCAACGATTGCTATTTTGCATATATTCAAATAACACTAACTGGTGCAATCATACTTATACGCGCATGCACGCTTTGCGTGTGTGTGTGTGTATGTGTGTGTGCGCGCGCGCGCGTGCGTGCGTGCGTGTGTGTGTATGTGTGTGTGTGTGTGTGTGTGTGTGTGTGTGTGTGTGTTTTGTGTGTGTGTGTGTGTATGTGTGGAGAGAGAGAGAGAGAGAGAGAGAGAGAGAGAGAGAGAGAGAGAGAGAGAGAGAGAGAGAGAGAGGACACTGACACTGACACAGTTTTATTGCCAATAGCAAACAAGCCCTGTTGGCAAGGGGGTTACAATTTCTGCATTAACAGCATGCTTCAAATATCTACCATTCAAGACAAAAAAGACACAGAAATCGAACAGTTTAACTAGAAATTCAAATATACAATCGGCAACACAAACGTTCGCGGATACAAACACACTCACACACATACACCACACGTGCGCACGCGCGCGCGCGCGCACACACACACACACACACACACACACACACACACACACACACACACACACACACAAACTCACTCACTCACTCTGCACACTTCGGTAATCCATTGTCTTCGACCATCAAGCCATGAAAAATACATGATAAGCGCTAACAGTGAATTCATACATCGTCACACATTTTGGCTCAGCAAATTGTTTAAGATATTCTTTCTTCGAAAATCACAAGCTTCTGCTATATATCTTGCAAATGATATGGTATTTTGTTCATTCTTACTGGATAGAATTGCTACGAGATCTTTTCTTTGAGCAGCTGGCTCCCTGAAAATTTTACATCTACTTCGAATATCTGCGTAAGCAGGACAATCAAAAACAAAATGCACTTCATCTTCACTGTTATTTCCCTCTACACACATGGGGCATGCTTTATTGTCCGATGCTTCGAACCATTTTCTGTTTGCATTGAGGCCCAGTGTTCTAGTTCGAAATTTTGTTAAGTTATATTTATGCCATTTATTTGTAATAAACATGAAATACTTTTCCATTTCCAAACTACTTTTAAATGAGAGAAACCATTCATATTTGACGTTTCCATCCATGCTGGAACGCCAGTTTCGTCTGTAAGAACAAATTAAACGATCAGTAAATTCGGATATAAAGCTCGCAATATTGCCTACACCCTGACAAAGCCAAACGATACCAAAACCATTTTCTGTTAGTATTTTCTTTACACGAGATACCCAATTAAATTTTCCCATATCGTGTTGTAGCAAAAGCATTTCATACGCTTGATTACTGAGTCTGGTGGTAGGTAAATGAACTAATCTTAACCAGTATTTAATTGATTTGATATATGTTCGTATAAACAGAGGATATCGACCACTTTCACCATAAACTATCTTATTTGATGCATGTAACGGCACATGCATAACACGTTTTATTGCATAAGTGTGAAATTTTCCATGTGGGCGTTATCCAACAGACCCCACACCTCAGATGCGTATGTCAGGATTGGTTGTATCTGGGTGTCGAATAATTTCCAAAACAAAACCCCATCAATTGAATTCAGTCTTCTCATTGTTCTTAAAATTTCAATGACCCTTCTCTTTCCTTTCCTACACGTCTCCAGCCAGCATGTATTTAAGCTTAATTTCGTAGTGAAAAATATACCTAGATATTTATAACTATTTGTCACTTTGACTTCTGATCTGCCGTAGAACCATCTTTCATGTTGTGCTAAATGCCCTCATTTCTGAAAACCATGATATTAGTTTTACTTAAATTTACAGTTAGTTGCAATCTATCAGATACCTTTTTCAAAGCGTCCAACTGTTTCTGCAAACTAACAGGTGTATCCGAAAGGAGAACAACATCATCAGCAAACAACAATAAAAATAGCTCTGTAGCCCCTGGTAACATTTGTATCCCATGCTTTCCATTCTCTGAAATATCTACTGCAAGCTCGTTAATGAAAAAAGCAAATAACTGGGGACTGAGCAGACATCCTTGTTTTACACCACGTGGACAATTGAAATAATCTGAATAAATGCCTTTATCGCGAACACATGCAAGAACAGAAGTATACATTCCTCGCACAGCTGCATACAACTTCCCATTCACACCACTTTTCCTTAAAACATTCCACAAAACATTTCTGTTCACAGAATCAAAAGCTTTCTGGAAATCAACAAAGGCAACATACAATTTTGTCTTTTTTAACAGGCATTTCTGAACTAAGGCATACAATGTAAATATGTGGTCTATTGTGCTATATCCAGAACGAAATCCAGCTTGTTCTTCTGTAATTTTCTCTTCTCTTTCTGCCCAAGCAGTTAATCTTTTATTAAGAATATTGTATACATTTTGCTTAAGATACTTGTCAGTGCAACGCCTCGGTAATTATCGGGATTGTTATTGTCTCCTTTTTTGTGTAGAGGGATTATTATCGATTTTGACCATGCCTCAGGAAAGATTCCTTTATCGAACAGCGAGTTAAACAGGTTTACTGTGAAATCAATAACAATAGAGCTGGCACGTTTGAACATTTCACAAATAACCTTATCTGGACCAGCGCTTTTGCCACATTTCATACGATTTATGCTGTTTATTGACCTCATCTCTTGTTATCACACTGTTGAATAATGGTTCGTCTGTAAATAGATCTTCACTGTCTACCTCTATATTTGAGTGTTCGGAATCATTGTTAAAGCCATTGAATACTTCAAAAAAATGATCATGCCACTGCTGTGAGGTAATTTCGTTATAGATCACTGGTTTTCTACTTATTGATCTAATTGTTGACCAGATAGTTTGGAGTCATGAACTGATTTTCTTAGCTTGTCTAATCGTTTCTCATCGAATTCTCTTTTCTTCTCTCTTTTCATTGTTGTGTATTCCTTTCTTTCCTTAACATACAGCGTTTTACGTTCTTTCTTCAATTTGCTTAATCTAGCTCTTTGAAATTGCTTCAAGCATCATTTGACAATTCTTTTCTTTCTTTCACACTCGCTGTCAAACCAGTCATTCGCTTCTTTTTTCCTTTTCCCCACGGATCTCACCATACAACCAGCAGCACCACATAAAGCATTCACAAACAGTTCTAAGCATGTGTTAACATCAACGTTAAGGAATTGCATGGCTCTATCAGTACATTTTTAAAACTCTTCTGAGCTTAGTTCCTCCACATAAGTTTCTGCACATTCTTCAGACCATATAATGCGCTTCTCTTCGCAAGACACTGGACATTCTTCTTTTTTATCAGTGCACCAATTTTCCATTTCATTTCCAAAGGCAAATGCCAAGAGAACAAACAGTCCGCTACACTCATACTGCAATGTTCGAGTAAGTCTTGTGGTACAATAAAATAATCAATAACACTGCTACCACGGGGCGACACAAAGGTGAATTCTCCTTTTGAAGTGTCCCCATATGTTCCATTCACAATTATAAGTTCAAACATGAAACATAAATCCAATAGAGATTTGCCAAACTTATTTATGAACAAGTCTTTAGAACATCGCACCAAAGCATTTTTTACATGTGCGTTCACAGTTACTGGACTAATGTTAGTGTCACACTTATCATCATCGACATCGTCATCATCATCATCAACATCAACACCATCATCACTGTCAGCAACAGCACTAGCTGCTACCACAGTGTCATCATCATCATATCATCATAAACATCAATAACATCATTATCATCATTCTCAACACTAGTAAAGAAAAACATAATCTCAGGTTTGGGTTGTTGGCGGCCTGTGCGGGCATTTAAGTCGCCAAATATGAGGATATCGAAATTATTATTTTCAGATATTTCCAGCAAAGTTTCTTCCAATAATAAAATTCCATCTTTGATGCCAGAGTGATTGTATGTCGACCCTCCTCAGGCACAACATAACATGCAACTATCAATACATCTTTGTTTACATTAAAGACTTTTTTGTTTACTTTTGAAACTACCATGTTGTCACAATTAACACTGATCTGGGTCACATGTTTTTCATAGGTTTTCCTGATCATTAAAAGAACGCCACCAGAATTACGACCTTGCTTCGACAATTTCTTAGCAGGTGCATGGAACTTCACAAAGTCGTGAAAAATACCAGAGAAATCAAATTTCTTGTCGATAAACGTTTCAGTTAGACATACGAAATCAAAGCCATTTACATAATTTTTAAAGGATACATCACATAGTTTACTATAAAGATTTTCAACATTGTAATTAAGAAATGTTATTTCATTTACCTGATGGTCTTGCCTGTCCTATTTCGAATTGTTTTTTGAACGCAGAGACCTGTCACTTCCAGTTTTTGCCAGAAAAGTGTTTAATCCAGTCTGTGTGCACGTACCACTTCCTCGCACTGCACTTTGCGTGGTCACTCTCCCATGCACACGTCGTGACCTGCTGCTGTCCGCAGTGCCAGGTGCTCCCTTGCCTGCTACACCACGCACACACTGAGAAATATCCCCTGACACGTGATGATGTGAACCGGTCGTGGAAATCCTGCCACTGCCAGGCGAACAGTCACTAGGACCTCTGCTGCATAGTTTTCTCACTGAAGCAGACACCTGGCTTGAAGGTGAAGGGTCACACACTACACTGCTGTTCTTGTAGGAAGACCGGTCGCAGCTTCCCCTGACGTCACGTTGACTCGTAGGAAACACCTCCCGGTCACCGCCACACGCTACAAGCCGGTCCTCTTCTGTCGCCCCCGCCACCACTGCTTCTGCTGCATTCGATTGGCTGGTCCTTGGTATGACGTCACAATGACGCCGAGGGGAATCCCCGGTTTCACTGCCGTCTCTCGTGCAAAGGCTGCTAAACTTTCCGTTCGTACCAGCCTTCGTCGTGTTGATGTCACCACGTGTCGCGTCCGTCGCTGCCACTTCCGCGTATGATCGTGGATCGGGTCTGCGTGGTCCGATGGTCAACTTGCCTCTGACAAAATATGCTGCTTTTCCCTCTTGCTTTGCCTTCGCCACTATCTCTGCCTGTCTCCTGGTCATATCATTTGCCGGCCTGACGCCTTTCTAATCTAATTCACGGCGGAATTCGCGATTGCGAATCAATTCCATTTTGTCTATCCATTGTCGAAATTTCACGATCATCGTTTTGGCTTCGTCAGTTCTTCTCTGACCTACCCTGTGAGCACGGACAATGTCTTCTTCTTTCCATGTTTTGTGACCACTGACACTGTTCAAAATGTCCACAACACATCGCGCACACGTGTCATAATCTTCTTTATCGTTGGGAGGGATACCAAAAAAACGAAGATTGTCCCGCCTCGAAAAACTTTCGAGTCTGTCGAGCTCTTCCGACATCTGCATTACTTGCTGTTCTAGTCCGGACACTTTTACCGACAGATTCTGTGTCTCCTCCCTACCCTCTGCCATTCTGTCATACAGCTGATCCAGTTCTAAGGACAAACTTTCCACAGCAACTGACAGCTTGTTCTGTTCCGCTTCCACTTGGGCGCACCGATCGTTGATGAGAGAGAGAGAGAGAGAGAGAGAGAGAGAGAGAGAGAGAGAGAGAGAGAGAGAGAGAGAGAGGTGTGTATGTGTGTGTGTGTGTGTGTGTGTGTGTGTGTGTGTGTGTGTGTGTGTATGTGTGTGTGTGTGTGTGTGTGTATGTGTGTGTGTGTGTGTGTGTGTGTGTGTGTGTTGTGTGTGTGAGAGAGAGAGAGAGAGAGAGAGAGAGAGAGAGAGAGAGAGAGAGAGAGAGAGAGAGAATTCACCTACTGATATCTGTTGAACTAGATCTAGGCCCTCATGGCTTGAGTTTTGCTTTGCATATGATAAGATTTACGTGTCGTTTGTTCAGCTGAGAACGAATGCAGAAACTGCCCATCTTTTCTTGTTTTTATTTTTTTATTTATTTTTTTTTTTATTGTAGAATAGTATGGCGTGAAGTGCAAGATATCTATAGAAATCGTTTCTTAAATTCTGAAAATTCTTCATGGTTCACTATACTTCTAGGACATTCTGCGCATGGCAGTGGGTTGTTTTATGATCAATAGACATCAGGGTTGTTCAATAATCAATAACATTCTAGAGTACTATTGGATCATCCCCTGACTGCGCTGCACAATAGCTTAAAACATTTTCTATTTTGTGAACGTAAAATAATCTGGGAGTAGACTGATTAAGGGGTATGCGTATGATGAGATGTAATAACATGTAAAAACGATTAAGGACAAATTTTGTTCTGGAACAGCTATGGTGGTATAAGCGTACCGCGCGCGCGCGCGCACACACACACACACACACACACACACACACACACACACACACACACACACACATTCACACATACGCACACACACACACACACACACACACGCGCGCGCGCGCGCGCGCGCGCGCGCACATACACTGTTTTGTTGTTTTGTCTGTCGAGACGACGAAGACCATCTAGTCATCCTGGGATCGGAGGTGAGTGCGTAGATGGCTGGTCAGGCCGATCTGCGCCCGGAAAGATTTATCACAGCACGGACAGGGGGCGATGGCAACAGCTGGAGATCTGTTGACACTGGTCTTCTTGACCATCCTGTGCTGCTCAGCTGCAGCAATTCTGTTGCTTTCACAGGTCTCTGCACCTTTGTGGACAGCTGATCGCCACCCGTCTCTGTCCTGGGCAGTCTACTCCCATGTTGTGTGTTTGATGTTGAAGGCCTTCAGGGAGGATTTGAGGTTGTCTTTGAAACGCTTCTTCTAGCCTCCATGAGAGCGTTTGCCCTGTAGCAGTTCGTCAAACAATAGTTTCTTTGGCAGCCGATGGTCTGGCATGCGAACTACGTGACCTGCCCACCTAAGCTGTGACTGCATCATGATGGTGAAGATGCTAGGCAGGCCAGCACAAGTGAGGACTTCAGTGTCGGGAATCTTGTCTTGCCACTTAATGCCCATGAGTCTTCTGAGGCAGGTGGTGTGGAAACGGTTCAGTTTCCTGGCGTGACGCTGGTAAACTGTTCATGTTTCACAGCCATAGAGCAGTGTGGTGAGAACTATGGCCCAATACACCTTGATCTTGGTCTCTAGAAGGATGCCGCTCCTGTTCCATACGTTCTTGTGGAGTCTGCCAAAAGCGGCACTAGCTTTAGCGAGCCGGGCATTCACCTCATCGTCGATGACAACGTTTCTGGACAGAGTGCTGCCTAGGTAGGCGAACTTATGAACCGCGTTCAGTTGCTGTCCAGTGATGGTGATGACTGGTTCAACGTATGGCTTTCCCGGGGCTGGCTGGTGCATCACTTCAGTCTTTTTCGTATTGATTGTCATGCCGAAGTTGTTGCAAGCAGCAGAAAACTTGTCAACACTGTGTTGCATTGTGGCTTCTGAGACAGCGTTGAGGGCACAGTCGTCCGCGAAAAGGAAGTCATTGACAGAGTCCGTCGAGACCTTAGTTTTCGCTTGAAGTGTCCTGAGACTGAAGACTGATCCATCTGTGTGGTACTTGATGACAATGCCTATCTCCGCGTCACTGAATGCGTCAGTCAACATCGCCAAGAACATAAGGCTGAACAAGGTGGGAGCAAGAACACAACCCTGTTTCACTCCGTTTGAGACTGGGAACAGTTCATATGTCTCGCCGTTGTCTTGTACTCTGGCCAGCATGCCGTCGTGAAGTTGGCGTACGATGGCAATGAACTTTCTGGGGCATCCGTACTTCGCCATAATTCTCCAAAGCCCCTCCCTACTGATAGTGTCAAAGGCTTTGGTCAGATCAACATAGGTGGAGTACAGGTCGACATTCTGTTCCTGACACTTTTCTTGAAGCTGTCTGGCAGCAAACATCATGTCGATGGTCCCACGTTCTTTTCGGAAGCCACACTGACTCTCTGGTAGGAGACCTTGCTCAAGATGTATGTTGAGCCGGTTGAGAAGAACTCTAGACAAGATTTTGCCTGCGATGGATAGCAGGGAGATCCACGATAGTTATCGCAGACCTGACGGTTTCCTTTGCGTTTGTAGAGATGAACGATGGAGGCATCCTTAAGGTCTTGAGGAACTGTCTCGTGCTGCCATATGATCTGAAGGAGTTGATGAAGTTTGTTCACCAGAGCCGCACCACCCTCTTTGTAGACCTTAGCTGGTATTGCGTATAAGCCAGGTGCTTTGACACTGGATAACAGATGAATTGCTTTCTGAGTCTCCTCCAAAGTTGGTACGGCGTCCAGCGTCTCATCGATCGGAATTTGTGGTAGTTGATCGATGGCTTCATTGTTGATGGTGGATGGGTGGTTCAATACGCTATCAAAGTGTTCAGCCCATCTTTCTAGTATTTTCTCTTTATCTGTGATCAGCGTTGATCCATCTGCACTGAGAAGTGGAGATGAGCCCGAGGTGGTGGGGCCGTAGACGTTTCTCACGCCATTATAGAAGTTTGTCATGTCGTTCCTGTCTGCAAAGCCCTGAATCTCATTAGCTTTGTTGCTCAGCCAGGAGTCTTGCATCTGGCACAGCTTTTGCTGGATGTTTCTGCGTATGTTTCTCAGCGTGTCGTTCTTTGCTGTTGACTGTGGGTCGTCGATGTGCGCTTTGAAAGCACGATGTTTTTCCTCTAAAAGCTGCTGGATTTCAGTGCAGTTCTCATCGAACCAGTCCTTGTGCATCCTGGTTGTGGATAACGGGCAATCCATAGCTGTGCTGTACACTGTCTCATGAAGTGCGGCCCATGTTGCTTCCACATCGTGGTCATTCAGTATGGTGGACTCCAAGCGGGTTTCCAGGGTGCCAACAAAGGACTGTTTGGTAACGACGACCTTGAGCTTGCTGACATTCAGACGTTTTGGTGGTTTTACGCCTTGAGGACGTCTCTTGGGCTGGACATGAAGCCTGAGCTTGGAGACGATGAGGCGGTGATCTGTCCAGCACTCCGCGCCGCACATGGCCTTCGTGACCCACACGTCCGCCTGTCCCTCTTCCTTACGATGACATAGTCAGTAAGATGCCACACACACACACACACACACACACACACACACACACACACACACACACACACACACGCTCACGCGCGCGCGCACGCACGCACGCACCCACACACAAATTCAGAAAACGAAAGATAAACATTATTGAAATGTATTTGTTTTACTTTTGGTTTTACAGTCGTGTAAATGCTGGTACCTGCCAGGTGTCAGTTTGCAGGAAAGTGACTTTAATGAGAGACCAGATGAGTGGCAGTGCAGCTTGTGACTTTAATGAGAGACCAGATGAGTGGCAGTGCAGCGTACGGGCTCGGGTACATATCACAAGCACACTGCGAGCAAGCAAGATGTTCGTTTACTGGCAGGATTCCCCATGACAGTCACACCTGTGGGTCTTGTGTCTCTGCCTTGTCTGTCTAAGGAAGAAGTATTGAAGTTTTGACAGGATTTACCTGGAATAAATTAGTTTGGAAAGCTAGTTTGCTATTTCTGATAGTGGGTCTCAAGTGCGATAAACTAAACGTTGAAAGCTACTGCTGTTTCTACATTGGTTGTACATAGAAGAGATGATGACAAATTCGAAAAGCAGAGTAATTAAAATGCATTTTAGCGAAATTCACAAGGTCTTTTTTCCCCCTGATTTTCGAACGCCTATCACAGTTGATTTCGCCAGATATAGGTTGAGAAGGAAAGAACTAATGGAATTTTCTGCTAGAGAGAGAGAGAGAGAGAGAGAGAGAGAGAGAGAGAGAGAGAGAGAGAGAGAGAGAGAGAGAGAGAAGACAGACAGACAGACAGACAGTCAGACAGAGAGAGAGAGAGAGAGAGAGAGAGAGAGAGAGGCGAGAGAGCGAGAGAGAGAGAGAAAGACGCACAGACAGACAGAGAAGCTAGGTGGAAACTGGGCTGGCAGAACATGAGGAGAAAGATAAGGAACACACAGAGAGAGAGAGAGAGAGGAGAGAGAGAGAGAGAGAGAGAGAGAGAGAGAGAGAGAGAGAGAGAGAGAGAGAGCATAAAGACATCATGAACATGCTGCTCCTCCCCCAGAGAACAAGCAATGGTGGTGATCAGAGCACCAAAATTGCCAGCATTTATCAACATAAGATACGACCTTAACAACTGCTTGGCGAGGTTGGCACATCTTGTTACTGTAGGTGGTTCCATAACATACAGATGGCTAATTCAAGCGCATTCTTGTCAGCGAAAGCCCTCGATGTTAGTCATCATCTTCCATGTGAAGAGACTGCGAACTATACTCGATCAAAATGAAACATTGCTGAGAAGACATAACTTCACTAATGAAGGTAATCGGCGCCGTTTTCTTGACTGCTCACCCAAGGATGGAGAGAACTCACAACAGTTCATCGTTGGACTTGAAGCCTACCTCAAGCGCTCGGAGCAATTGTCAGCTACGGCAGAAGAATTGGAAGGATTGTCTGGCCTTATCATCAGGCAGAAATTTATCAATACTTGCCACAAATGTGTTGCCGTTCATTATCATGACCAAAAATCTAAGAAAGTGACTGACATTACCAAGGCAACAAACAGAACATAACCTGACGTTACGCATGTGAAAACTGGACTAAGCAGACTGCACAGAGGAAACCACAAACTGATTCAACGGGCAAAAAGGCGACTCACAAGAATGCACTGTGGATTGCAGATAGCTTGATGAGACACAAGAGACATCATGGTCATCCACTGCATCTGAGTTCATCTCCCATCGTCTTGACCCTATTGTGCTGCCGGAGTCAGATTCCTTTGGATGAGAGTGAGGTCGACAAATTGCGCAACTCCTCTTTTTAATCAAATTCAAAGCGCAAGTCACTTCTATCATCATCATCATCAATCATCATCATCATCATCATCATCATCATCATCATCATCATCATCCATCATCCATCCCTATTCTCCATATTCCTATCTCATTCCTAAGTCCTGTGGCGATGGGCGAGCGACGAAGCGGCAGGTCTGGGTACATTGGCAGCCGTAGCCACAAACCTGCACATAAGCGGCTCAAGCCATAGGGTCGTTCTCCACTGAACTGGAGCAGCAGCGGAGCTTGGCAGCCACCTGAGCGACTGAGCAGCCCTTTTTAGGATAGCTCTGCTCATCTCCATAGCATGGGAAAGGGACTAGAAAAGGTGTCCTAACCATTGCTTGCTCCATTCTTCACTAGCCAGTCTTCCGCAGCTGGAGAGGACCCTGTAACAGTGGTCGAAATTCAAAGGATAAAAAAACGAGGATTATTCCTCTTACCCTTGGCACATGGAATGTATGCACCCTCCTGGATAGAGACGATACAAACAGGCCTCAGAGGAGAACAGCTCTAATTGGAAAATAACTCGCCCGGTATTACATCGACATCACTGCCTTGAGTGAGACCCGGCCAGCGGGACACAGGGCGAATTTTGTGAAAGGGGCTCTGGCTATACCTTGTTTTGGAGCGGAAGAGGAAGTGTAGAGCGATGAAAGGCTGGTATCGGCTTTGCAGCGAAGACAGCTCTTGCTGGCAAATTAGATTGACATCCAAAGAGAGAGAACGACAGGCTGATGACTATGAAAGCATCTCTTTCATTTGGAAAGAATCACCTGACAATAATCAGCGCCTACGCACCGACCGTGACCAACCCAGATGATGTGAAGGACAAATGCTACGATGATCTTCACTCCATCATTGCCACTGTTCCGAAAGCAGACAAGCTTGCCATACTCGGTGACTTCAACGCTAGAGTCGATTCTGACAGTGATGTCATGGGCAAACACGGAATAGGCCACTGCAACAGCAACAGTCTCCTGCTACTCCAGATCTGTGCACAGCATGAACTGCTGATCACCAACATGATCTTCTACTTCCCTACCCAAAACAAGACATCATGGATGCATCCCCGCTCCAAGCATTGGCATCTTCCATCGAATACATCATTGTCAGGAAGAGGGGTAGAAAGGATGTAAGATCCACCATATCCATCTGTGGTGCCGAATGCTGGGCTGACCACCATCTCATAGTCAGCAAGTTTAATATGTGGATCCAACCAAAGAGACACCCAGAAGGCAAGAAAGCTCTAAGACAGCTTAATGTTACCAAGCTGAAGAACACCACAACCAAGCAGTTGTTTGTAGACACACTGGAAGAATGCTTGGAATCCGCCTCTCTGGACAACCAGAATGTGGGAGCCAACTGGTCGACCTTCAGAGAGCTGGTCTACAACATTGCTGCAGGGATCCTGGGACCAGCAGCCAAGAAACACAAGGACTGGTTAGATAGAACTGTGATGACAGCCAGCAGCTACTGGAGGAGAAACATCTTCTGCACAAAGCTTTCCTCAGTGACACCAGTCCACCTCTCAAAGAGATGCGTTCAATAACATAAGCAGAACAGGTCAAGAGGAACTACGAAAGATGTAAGACACAAGGCTGAGCAACAAAGCTAACGAGATCCAAGGTTATGCTGACAGGTATAATATGAAAAACTTTTATGATGGCTTGAAAGATAGTTATGGACCTACATCACCAGGATCTTCCCTTCTGCTCAGCGTTGATGCAAACACATTGATCACTGACAAGGAAAAGATCTTGGAGCACTGGGCAGAACATTTCAACAGCGTACTAAACCACCCACCATCCATAAAGGAAAAAGCTGTTGACTGGCTTCCTCAAGTGCCCACCAACAAAGAAATGGATGAACAACCAACCCTCTCGGAGACCCAGAAAGCGACATGTCTGCATTCAAGTGGCAAAGCTCCAGGCTCAGGCTCCATACCAGCTTAAGACCACAAAGAAAGTGGGATGGCTATGACTCAAAAGCTTCATCATTTGTTGTTTTTTTCTGATGTGGCAACAGCAGACAATCCCTCAGGAGTTCAAAGATGCATCTATAATCCATTAACAATATTGCTCCAAGAAAAATGTCATGAAAAAACAAACTGCCGATCTGTTCTCCACCTCTGTCAATCTGACCAAGGCCTCCGATACTGTCAATAGAGAGGGCCATGGAAGATCATGTCTAAATACGGATGCCCACCGAAATTGATTTCTTTGGTGCGGCATGCAGGCCCATATCCAGGACAATGGAGAGAGACATCTAGCCCATTCCTAGTCACAAATAGCATAAGGCAGAGCTGTCTTTTGGCTTCAGTATCACGTTCTCTGCAATGATGACTGACGCCTTCAGAGAAGGTGACGTAGGCATTGACATCAGATTCAGAACAGATGGAATTTTTTTTAACCTGAAAAGGCTACATGCAAAATTTAAAGTCACAACAGACATCATCAGGGACTTTCCGTTTGCTGATGACTATGCTCTCAACACTGGCTCAGAAACTGACCAGCAATCCAGCATCAACAGGTTTTCCGTAGCCTGCTCCAACTTCGGACTCACCATAAATACAAAGAAGACGGCAGTTCTGCATCAACCTGCGCCAGGCAGACCTTACAATGATCCTAACATCACAGTCAATGGTGTGAGACTCGCTGCAGTGAGTACATTCACCTACCTTGGCAGCACACTGTCCCAGAACGTCTCCACCGACGATGAAGTGTGCATCAGAGTTGCAAAAGCAAGTGCAACCTTGGCAGACTACACATTATTGTTTGGAATAGAAGATACATCAGTCTCGAAACCAAGCTGAAGGTGTACAGTGCAGTTGTTCTCACACTCCTCTAACCATGTGAAACGTCGACAGTGTACATGCCAAGAAGCTGAATCACTTCCACAAAACATGCCTCAGAAGATTGTTAAACATAACATGGCAGGACAAAATCCAGACACAAAGGTGCTCGACCAAGCAGGCCTGCCGAACATCCACACCATTCTGATGCTGTCTCAGCTTTGATGGGCACGTCATGAAGCTGGCATACCAAACCACGGCTACACAAGAGACTCTTCTACAGTGACCTGCATCAAGGAAAGTGTTCGCATGGAGGTTAGAAGAAACGCTTCAAAGACACTCTCAAAACATCCTTGAAAGCGTGTAACATTAACCCAGACACATGGGAGCAAACTGCTGTAGATCGAACCAGATGGCGCTACCCCATCAGCAAAGGTGTCAGTTTATGTAAAGTAAACAGCTGCAGCGCAACAAAAGAGACAGGCAAGGAAAGCCTACACCAGCAATTAGGGGCAGGTCTCCCACATTGCCTGTCCAAGGTGTCACCGCACATTCCGTGCCAGCATTGGCTTGGTTAGCTACCTGCGTATCCAAAATCCTCCCCCCCCCCACCCCACCCCCTTCAACCTCCAGATAACTGAAGTGGTCCTCGTCGATTCGACGGACGAACAACAACCTGACGACACCGGGAGAGAGAGGGATGTAAACTGAATTGTGTGGTGTATCGTACTGCGGTGTGTTGTATTATGTCTTCTAACATAAACATGTCCTGCACAGGGTTGCATTGCATTGTGTGGCATTAAGTTGCACTGTGTTGTGTGTTGATAGCCTGGTCACTTTGCCTAAGGGATATGAATTTGGAGGGAACGCGTAAGTTTTTTTTTTTTTTTCCAATTGTGAAGCACCTCTGAAATTTCTTTTATGGTTCAAGGCCTAACAATCGTTTTGTTGTTACGATTGTGCTGTATTTTATGTGTTTTCAGATCAGCGAAAAAAGACACTAAAATGCTGTCATCAGATACAACATTTTTTTACTGGTTAAATTCAACACGTCGCTTCTACTGCCTGTGCATAACCATCTACTACAAATCTTAAATAAATGAAGAAGGCCTTCTTCCTTGCGCTGAACTCTGTAGCGATCAAAGCTAAGTGAATTTTCGTTATTTTATTGGTTTGTGTCTCACCTGAAGAAGACCTAAGAGGTCGAAACGCGTTGTGTTTTGTCTTGTGACTCGTTTGTCCACGTTTCTCTGGGCGGTTCGCTAACATTTATTTAAGATTTTTTTTAGATTTCCGCCTGCAGTCGTCTCACTTTGCAATTACATCTACTACAGTCGGTTTACAACATGAAGCAGATCAACATAATACTTTTCAAAATGTGTCAGTGTTTTAGAGCCAGTGAGATTGTGCTATAAGGAACAAAGCCAGCTTGTCTGGAAGTAACGGGTCAAGTCAGATGATGCAGTGACTATATCAGAATCTGGAATTCGATCATCAATGCAGATGCACATACAACGAGCATGTACTTCACACAGAACAGTGAACTATATATAAAAACAGTAGATAACGGGGATTTGTAGTAGAAGTTATGTGACGTCAATTGTTCCAAACAATCAAAAGCATAAGCACGTGTGTGTGTGTGTGTGTGTGTGTGTGTGTGTGTGTGTGTGTGTGTGTGTGTGTGTGTGTGTGTATGTGTGTGTGTGTGTGTGTGTGTGTGTGTGTGTGGTGTGTGTGTGTGTGACCATCTCTCTCTCTCTCTCTCTCTCTCTCTCTCTCTCCTCTCTCTCTCTCTCTCTTTTGCGTGTATCGATACATATGTGCATGCAAACTTGTGCGTGAGTGTTCCTGCGTTGTGTGTGTGTGTGTGTGTGTGTGTGTGTGTCTGTGAGTGTGTGCATTGCAAGACACAGTTTTATCTATAGATATTAACGTATTTGATTTATTAGTTTACAAGGTCTCAACGCTTACAGTGCACATGATTTACTGCTTTCTCCTAGTTCTTTGTATGTTGTTGTGGTTGGCCATAAATCACGCTCTGAACTGGTATAGGAAGTGAACTTCACGTCCATTTACAAATGTAGTCAATTGATTCTTGAGAGAGAGAGAGAGAGGAGAGAGAGAGAGAGAGAGAGAGAGAGAGAAGAGAGAGAGAGAGAGAGAGAGGACCTTTGAACAAAAATGAGTCTTCGGCATACTATAAAACGAACTAATTTTCAAAGGGTGAGTCATTTCAATCGTTTTGACTAACATGAAAGTTTCCAGTTGGTTTTGTTTTCTACTTTGTAGAAACGTACATGGTAAATTATCAACGTTTTGGTGTTTAAATGGAAACTTGAAAAAAAAGAGCGCTTTTGTGTGACTCGGTTTCTAAAGTGATACACGCATGCTACTTTGAAAAGTAAACTTGGAGATAAACAAAGAAACTCTGCAAGAAAGGACAGAACAAAAGAGGGGAAGTTAAACAAAATTCACCGACAGGTCGTTTCACTGAAGAATTGAGGGCATTTAGAAAAACTGTTTCAAGGTAAAGCTCTTCAAATTCTTTAGTATACAGTGCGTAAGTCGGAATGCTATGCGTCTTTGAAATAATTCTTACGAAGTACAGCTTTTAGCTGCGTCAAAAAATGACATCGCTTTTATTTTTCAAAACTGTTTATTCCTTCTTCTCTTTGATATTCGTTTGGAAAAAAATCAAACAAAGCGTGCGCGCGCGTGCGTGTGTGTGTGTGTGTGTGTGTGTGTGTGTGTGTGTGTGTGTGTGTGTGTGTGTGTGTGTGTGTGTGTGTGAGTTGGGGGGGGAGGTGTGTGTGTGTGTGTGTGTGTGTGTGTGTGTGTGTGTGTGTGTGTGTGTGTGAGAGAGAGAGAGAGAGAGAGAGGATATCCGCGCTGGTGTGTGTGTGTGTGTGTGTGTGTGTGTGTGTGTGTGTGTGTGTGTGAAGTGAATTGATGTGCATGTTTTTTTTTTCTTTCTCAAATACAACCTTACAAAAGTTAATATAGCAAATAAAAGAAAAGAAATGGCCATGAGCTAACTTTTTTTTTCTTTGGTGCCAAGCATATGAACAAAGACAGGGACACTACTTAGCATTATGAACAAAGACAGGGACACTACTTAGCATTATGAACAAAGACAGGGACACTACTTAGCATTAGACTGCCGGAAGCATGTTGTTTTTCTTGCATGTCTGTCATAAAAAAAAACAACAACTAGAAAAAGCATCAGGATATTTCTAGACTCTTTTGTATGAAAAGAACATGTTCAAGTGCAAACATCTCTCATTGTTCCAATTTATAAGGGAGACAAAAGAGGAGGAACTTTTGGGAAAGACGTCATAGCAATAATGCCGAACTGCAAGTCTTCTTTACTTATCGCTTTTAGATTTCTGTATTTTTTGTAATGTAGTGCTGTTGTTGATTTATTTAAAACATTTGGACAGTAAACGTATACCTAATTGTTCAGTTTTGTTTTCGGATCGATTGATAATGGGATTAGAACAGTCGAGATTATGTTAGAATGTTTACCAGGTTTCCGTAAGTTCCTAGTGCATTACCGAAGGTTCGAGAATGTTGTCGAAGCTGATCGAATCACATTCGCATAAGCTTGCCGCGAGTACATTGGTTGAGCTTAACGAAATACAGAATGTTCTAGAAAAAAATAAATGATCGAGTATGTTCGAGAATATTCTTTAGATAACATTTAAAAGGACGAGAGCTCTGCGACTGGAAGGGAGGGATAAATGAGAGTGGTTGAAACGTTCTAGTCATTGTCGAGCACAGAATGTTCGAGTCTTTACTGAGTTTGAGTCTAGTCGATGAAAAGCTGCCATTAGTCGAATATTGGCTGCTGCATGTACGGTTGAGTTCCTGTACGACTTATTGAAGCTGAAGGTCAGTGGATTGCTGTTTGATGTTCCTATATTCTTCAACGTTTGTTACTCTTCATTGCAAACCCGCCTAGTGTATTTTGTCGTCTGCAGGCTGAACACCTACCATGGGATCTACAACGAACTCTCGCAAGCCACTGCACATATCTGTACATGTTCGCTCACCTTGTACTGAGGACATCAGTGGTTTAGCGTGTAAAACTCACGTAACTTATTCGAAATGACTTAAAATAGCGTGTGTTTCCGTACTATAAGATTTTCATTTTTGAGATAGTAAGGCGGCACTGTTAGGCAGGACACGATAGATAAACAAATTCTTAGAAATGTGTGTCAGGATGAATGTAGAAACAACCAAACAACGATAGATACATGTACAATTGTAGGAAACGGACAGCTTGCATCATGGTTCGTGACGAAAAGGAAAGGTAGAGAGAGAGAGCCATCATATTATGACTTGTGTTGTCATTACACAGAAAACTGAGTAATAGTAGCCTATTAACTGAAAACACCTTGATGAAAAGATGAATTAAACAGATTGGGGGAATAATCGTTACCGTTCAGTTTGTACAATATGCTTTTCTTATACTTAATACACTGCATATGATGAACACAAGAATTCTAGAGTTTGTCAAACGTTTTATCAATGAAATATTGGCCTAATCACACCCACCCACGCACCCACACACTCGCACACACACACACACACACACACACACACACACACACACACACACACACACCACAACACACACACACACACACACACACACACACACACACACACACGCATGTAAAGACTGAGAAAAATTCTGGTTCGTATCCCACTGACTGTAGTTCCCACACATAGCCAAAACCATGACTGCATAGCAGTTTTCGAACATGACTGACCCAGTTGCTCCTCCCTGACTTATCATGTGAATACAGCATACTGTAACACTGTTTTGGATAACGATCGTCCGGCAAGGATAGTAAGCGACACCAGTATTTGACAACACGTACATAGGCATCTATATAGATTGGGAACCTGCCACATTCACCCAGTGCCATATTATTCTTTACGTCTCTGCCCACACGTAACAACATTTTGCATACCTTTATCTGTACTTTTTCGATAGTCTCGTAGTTTTTGAATCCCCAAATTTCAGATCCATACAAAAGGATCAGTTTGATTTTTGTATCAAAAATTTTAAATAAAGTATCTGCCGGCAGTTCCTTCAGTCTGAAGAACAATTTTTTGATACCCGCTACAGCTCTTAGTGCTTTGCCTGACAAATTATTCACACATTTGGTCCAGTTTAGGGTAGAGGAAAAGGTTACCCCCAAATAAGTGTAGCAAGACTCCACCTTGACCTGATTTCCGGCAAAATACCACTTTTCACAGTTTTTGATGAAACCTCCGTTTTTAAAAACAATTACTTTTGTTTTGTCCATATTGACAGTAAGACCCCATTTGTTACAGTATTGTTCGAGACAGTTAATTTTTTTCTGAAGATCAGCTACAGAATCAGACACAAGGGCAATGTCATCAGCGTACATGAGAAGCAGAATACCAATTGGATCAGCAAAAATGTCTATGCCACGAGCCCCACTTGTTGCAAGTTCTAACTGAAGTTCAGATAGAAAAAGGGAGAATAATAGGGGGCTTAAGATACATCCTTGTCGAACGCCGGAAAAGCAGTCAAAGTATTCTGTAATTTTATGACCCACCCGTACTGCGGCTTTCACCTGACCATACATGCTCTCCAATGTTTTGAACATTTTACCATGAATCCCACGGTGCAGGAGCAGATATAATAATTTTTGTCTGTTAACACTGTCAAAAGCTTTGGA
>CM065735.1:12899906-12922406 GCA_033310375.1 Conus canariensis
TTTTGCTCTACCTATTCTTGAAGTCTACTGTTAATAACAGCACTATACAGTTCACTACATGCATTGGAAAATGAAACATCTGTAATCATTCGGATCGACTTCGACTCAAAATAACAAAATGCACACGATATGGCGAACCTTTAAGTGGAACATAAACACATACATATATAAAGTGTTTCATTGCTCCAAACAGCGAGTTGTCAATTAGAAAAGCACAAACAAACTAGACGCAACATTCATCTGTTAATGGCTGTTTAGGGTGCTAAAAAATGAAAAATCTGATTTCTTTTATTTGATAAATACTTTTATTTTTAATGTTGTCTTTGCACAGATACACTAATCACAACTGATTGAATTAATATGTATTTTCAACGCCTTCTTCCTTGCGCTGAACCCTGTGAAGTGATCTGAAGCGATCAAAGCTAAGTGAATTTTCGTTGTTTTATTCGTTTATGTCTCACCTGATGAAGACCTAAGAGGTCGAAACGCGTTGTGTTTCGTCGTGTGACTCGTTTGTCCACGTTCTCTGGGCGGTTCGCTAACATTTATTTAAGATTTGTTTAGATTTCCGCCTGCAGTCCTCTCGCTTTGCAACTAGATGTCCGCCTGCAGTCCTCTTGCTTTGCAACTAGATGTCCGCCTGCAGTCCTCTCGCTTTGCAACTAGATGTCCGCCAGCAGTCCTCTCGCTTTGCAACTAGATGTATTTTCTAGTTTTCATTTTGCACAACTTAAAGAACAAAAAAGTGGGTTCTTGGTGGGAAAAAAGGCAGCTCTCTTGCACTGTGCATTAACACATACCGGAGTAACAATTCTTGCGATCCTATGATAAAACCAGCATATATTCATAATTAACACAACATATCTTATCAGAAACAAATGCTTGTGCTTTATTCTTTCTTCTTCCTTTTCAGTTGCCTGGGTGGGGGCACACCAAATCTCTCTTGTCCTCACACACACACACACACACACACACACACACACACACACACACACACACACACACACGCACGCACACCCACGTACAACACACACACACACACACACACACACACACACACACACACACACACACACACACACACACGCACACATACACATCGTCTAATATCATGATTAGTGGAAAGATGTTAAATAAATCACACACACACACACACACACACACACACACACACACACACACACACACACACACACACACACAGATCTATTATGTTGGTCATCAGCAGCTGGAATGCAATTGATCTGCATGCAGTTACAGGAAATCTGTTCTGCCATTTGCAGATCTTGTAGGCTAGAGGCTGCCCATTGCAGTTCATACCCGACAGATCTGCACCTTCTTCAATTCGTACAACTGGCTCCTCATTTTCTTTTTCATCTTTGATTTCAGGTCTAAAAGGCCTGTCACACTGCAAATACGCAAACATCGCGTATAAAATTTTCCCGATACGTGGTGAAACGTGGAGCATCAGCGTTATGCACAAATCATCGGTGTTTCATACGGTTTTCTAACGGCCACCGTGCGCCAACCCAATCCATACGCGCCACATCCTTTTGGACTGTTCAAAATAACTGGCGCGCAAAGATTTTCTGAATTTACGGGGACTATACGAGATGTTACCGTGAGATATACGCCTTCCATACGCAATAATTGCGTCGAGTGCGCCTTTCTTCCGTGTTGCATCGGTGCTTATGCGTGTTTTTAGACAAATTTGCGCAAATCCGCGTAAGTTTCACGAAAGTTCCACGCGAAAAACACAAAGTATCACTTATATACCACGAATTGAGCGGACATATCACGTTATAATACACGTATTAGACGCATGAAATACTAATGATAGACTGATAAAACACGAATGCATGGCGCAAGATTGCAGGATAAATGGCGTACATGTGGCGTATGGTCGGAGGGCTATAAATTGGCCGATGTTTCCTCTCAAACCTCAGTCTGTGCCGAGCTGCCGAGGAGAACACATCTAGGATCCTTCAATCAGACCCCCTTGAACAACCCTAGAAGTCATCAGATGAACCCCCAACGGCCAGATGTGGCAGTGTTCCTCCTCCAGCAGCATAACAACCAATTGATCCAGCTCCATGCCATCCTGAATCGCAGGCGCAGAAGAAGGAGGGAGAGAAGGAGAATAGGGAGAGTGTGGGTCCGGCCATGGATTGGTAGAAGAATGGAGCAAGGCCTGTATGACAGACTCATGGTGGAACTGAGGAATGAAGACCCAAGCTCATTCCATAACTTCATGAGAATGCCTCCGGCCATGTATGACGAGATAGTCCAGAGGCTGACCCCCCTACTCACCAAGAAGACCACCAACTGGAGAGCACCCCTCGAGCCTGGCCTCAAGGTGGCACTGACCCTACGCCACCTAGCATCTGGGGCCAGGTACAGTGACATGCAATATGCATGGAGGGTGCCCCACAACACCATCAGTTTGGTGGTCAGAGAGGTGTGCGAAGCCATCGTAGAGGAGTACATAGATGAACAGCTGACCCCTCCCAGCACTGAGCAAGGATGGCGAAGACTGGCTGACGATTGGTACGAGCGCTGGCAGTTCCCCCACACCGTCGGGTCCATCGATGGCAAACATGTGGCCTGCAAAGCTCCCCCTGACTCTGGCTCAGAGTACTACAACTATAAGGGGTTCTTCAGCATCATACTCTTCGCCATGGTCTCATCGGACTACAAGTTCATCTGGGCTGATTGTTCAGGAAAAGGATCCTCGTCAGATGCTCACATCTACAACAGTGAGCTGCGAGCTGGGCTGGAGCATGACGACATCGTAGGGTGGCCACGTCGGGATCCACTCCCCAACGACACCCAAGATGTACCCTACTTTATTGTAGGAGATGATGCTTTCGCACTCAGGACCTACCTCATGAAGCCCTATAGTAGCAGGAATCTGACCAGGCATGAGAGAATCTTCAATTACAGACTGTCCAGGGCCAGGAGAGTGGTTGAGAATGCGTTTGGCATCCTTGCCAACCGCTTCCAGGTTCTTCTCACCACCATGGGCCAGCATGCAGACACTGTTCGGCTGATTGTGAAGGCGTGTGTGCTCCTTCACAACCTCATGAGGACCCGCTACCCCGTTCTACAGAACAGGCTCATCGACCGTCCAGGTGCAGATGGAAACATGGCGCCTGGGGAATGGCGTCAGGAACGGAACCTCTTGGACACTCAGTATCATCAAGTCCAAGCCCCCAACAGAGCCTCCAGGGAGGGAAAGATGCAGAGGAATCTCATCAAGCACTGGTGCAACTCACCAGCAGGATCCGTTCCATGGCAGGACAGGATGATCGACCACCCCTAGACTGTGTCAGGATTACTCCGGATTACTCATGAGACTGCCAGTGACAGTACTGAGGACTGATCTGCTCTCTACAAGTGTGTGTTGCTGGTGTAATGTTGATATTTTGAAATGAAAGTAATTGTATGTTAATATGTTAAAATTTTTGTCTGTTGTTTATTTCACATACATCGCAATGTAAATTTTTGATAGTAATGTAGAAATTAAAAATATGTTTCCATTATAGGAAAGTGTGACTTTATTAGCGACAATCGTTAAAATCAAAACTAATTTGTAACAAATAATTTTTGTGGAATATGTATGAAGTAAATGTAATTTAATCTAAGATATTCTATGTTAAAAGGGCCATTGTTCAAAGTTAAAAGGGACAAGTTTTCTAGGGCCAATGTGTATGGTTTTTTTCTAAGTTGAATAGGACACTGCATAGAATGTTACTTGGGACAAGGGATAAACTATTGATCGGGACATTTTTATTTCAATTTAATTACATTTCAAGTAATTAAAACAAAACACATTGTTTAAACTACAATGCAAAGAATTTATTACATTAAATCAAAAAGTAACTGAAGTGTAATTACAGCAATCACATGCATACTGACAACTAAGTAAACTAACAACTGCAATCAGCTCATGTCCTTGAGAACACTTCACAGTTTACACTTTCAACAGTTCCTTGTACTAAGCACTAATCGTAAGCCTCATAAATGCTTTCCTCGTCAGGGATGTGTAGCACAGGGGCGGTAGTAACGGCTGCAGAAGTCACAGGGGGTGAACATGGACGTCTACTTATGGTGGCAGCAGGTGGAGGTCGACCTGTGAGAGGTGGGGTGTTGAGTGATGGCTCCCCGGATGGCTTGCTGTGAGGGCTGCCCCTGCTGAACGGGCTGTCCATGCTGACCTGGGAGAGGTTCATGCCCATGTCCGACGTGTTGAGCACATCACTGGTCGAACGGAAGAGGTTGGAGGAGTCACTGCCCTGAGATGAACGGATCTGCCCCTGCTGCCCATCAAGCTGCATGCTGTAGGGACTGGACTGTAGGGGACGCACCGGCATGTTGTTGTAGCCACCCATGTGCTGTGTTCGTAGCTGGGAACCTGGCTGAAGCTGATGCTGGAGCTGAAAATCCATCTGCAGGGATGGGGCTGACTGAGAAGGAGGAGGATGCGTCTGGCGACGGGCAGGAGCCTGAATCATTGCTGTGATCCGCGGCACCAATTCCTGATAGCGGTCCTCTGGCATATTCCTCATGGCGTCACAGACATACTGGATGAAGGACTCTCTCTCAGGATTGGGGTTAGGCCTGCTGGACACCATCCTCCCGAGCATCTCGGTGTTGGCCCTGATGGAGTCCCGTAGTTCCTGCATCCATGCCTCTTCCTGGGACTCGTCTCTTCTCCTCCGCCTTGACCTGGACTGCTGACTGCTGGAGTGAGTACGAGCTGCCTCGGCCTCCATACCCGCCAGGTCCTGCACCTGTGATGTGGAGGGCACCTGTGATGAGGAGGGCTGTCTGTGGTCCAGTGTCTTCCCAGCATCAGAATCATCCGAGTCCATGAGTGGCAGATCTCTCCTGGGCTCACGACGGGAGAGGTGGCTGAGTGGCTGGCTCTCTTCCTGCTGTGACTTGAGCTGCCCAGAGTAGAATGCCAGCTTCCTGAGGACCCACTGCTCCCTGTCTGTGTACTGCTTGGCGGCCTGTCCGGATTTTTTGTTGTTCAGCCTCACATACCAGTCCTTCTGAGACTTCCACCAGCCCTCTAGATGCTTCACGGTGGCTCCCATCTCTGCCGCCTTGGCCTCCCACAGGTGCTTCCGTGTCTTGTATTGGCTGCTCCCCCTCCTCCAGATGCCATTGTTGGCCTGGATCCACTCCACCAAGGCGTCTTCCTGCGAGGCTGTTAGGGCGTAGGACTGTCTATCAGCAGGTTGGCTCTTGCCCTTGCCCTTGCCAGGTTTGTCAGAGGCACCGTCTTCAGGCTCATGCTCTTCAGGGTGAGGCTCGTCTCCAGCACCATCACCAGCTACAGCACCAGCACCATCAACAGCGGCAGCACCATCAGCAACCTCTCCTTCTTCGCCACCTGCAGCCTCCTCGACATCTTGGGCCTCATCCACCTGCGGCTCAGGGACAGGCTCTGGAGTTGGGGACTTGGCCTTCATCCTCTTCCTCGTCTTCTGGGGACTCTTGGGAGTTCTCTTCTTGCCCATCTTTGCTGGTCGAGAAGTCGGCGATGTTATGCTGAACCACTCATCGGCACTCGGCTTATATTTGCGCGGTGCGCACGTGATTCAGACGCCTAGCAACCGCCGACCAATCGAGAAGCGTGCGCGGAGCTTCCGTGTTTCATCAGTGGAGCATCCGTCTTTCATTCGCGAATGCGTGGAGTATACGCGGGTTACACGCGGAGGATACGCCCGCAATCAGTGGATTTGCGTGTCCTGCAACAAAAATTGGACATTTGGGCGGTATTCGCTGATATACGTGGAGCATCCGTCTTTCAGTCGTGATTTGTCAGTGCTTTATCAGGGTTTTATTCGTGATACATCTGTCAAAATTTGACGAAAAGACCCCAAAAATTTCTCATTTTTTCCACGTATCAGCGCGTACCAGAAAATCTGCCAAAACTTTGTAAGTGGTATATGCGCATTTCATCTGTTTTTTCTGTGTGACAGGCCTTTAACAGACTGACACACGCCGGTCGAAGTCGATGGGGAAATCCCTTCGTCAGCTTCGCTGTCAGTTTCTTCGTTAGAATCGAAATCAAAATATTCCTTTTCATAGCTATTGCTGATGGTGAAGTATTCGTTTATCAGGCCATTAATTCCCTGCCTTCATAAATCGAAAATATTTCCTGATTTTGATGAATTTAACAGCGTTACAATACATCGATCCATTATGATGATTTTTCGAGTGAAGCGACGCCAAAGGCAAAACACAGTAGATTCCATTGAGCTGTGGCCAATGAAAGGCAGCGTCTCTGCTGTTAACAGCTGAGTTACTAAGGCCATTTCAGTATTTGATTGCTGACTGGTTGGAAGGCTTTCTTTTGTGAACGACTTTGAATACCTCCTAAGGTTTATTTTAGAAAACTGTGCACAGATTCTGAAAACAGAAACACTGAGCTTTCGAACGACGTGCGACACGCCAGGGGCTCTGCGTGTGCGTATGTGAGTGTGTATGTGTGTGTGCGCGCGCGCGCGTGCGTGCGTGCGTGCGTGTGTGTGTGTGTGTGTGTGTGTGTGTGTGTGTGTGTGTGTGTGTGAGTGTGTCTGTGTGTGTCCTGTGTGTGTGTTTTGTGCGTGCGTGCGTGCGTATGTGCTTGCCTGTGCGTGCGCGCGCGCGCATGTGTGTGTTTGTGTGTGTGTGTGTGTGTGTGTGTGTGTGAGTGTGTGTGTGTGTGTGTGTGTGTGTGTGTGTGTGTGTGTGTGTGTTCTTGAATTTGATGTCCTTCCACTGAAAATGATTCAGACAATAGTGAGTTTGTGGGTGAATGAGAGTAAGTGGATGTGTCTATAATAAGGTTAACAAACATTGAATAGTGAGTTTGTGAGTGAATGAGAATAAGTGGATATGTCTGTAACAAAGTTTACAAAAAATGGAATCAAATATATCCCTTTTGTCCTACGTATTGTCATGTACCCCACCGTGATCCTAATTATATAAATGAACAGATAAACTAGTAACAATGAACAATTGAATTACCAAATCAATAAATTAACAATTTTACAAATAAATACTCAGTGAACTATGCAATAAACCTTTACATACAGATTGAAGAACAGCATAATAGTTAGGTGTGCTAGATAAAGACAAAGGAGTCGATCCATCAGTGAAAACATCAATACCCAATTTATTAAAAATGTCTTGTTTTTGAAGAACGTGTCAATATATGACGGACACATAAGGATTCACCGCACATACATCTGACATTGTTACAATATTTTTTTTGATTGAATTTAAACGAAGTCTATGAATAAGACTCTCAATCTCTCTAAATGAGCAAATAAAACGCTTGGATGGTCTGTTTTTGTTGTCTCTGTCATATTGATTAAAACAATTACGACTATACCGTATGTCTGTATTTAACAATAAGATTTAAGCGTTTTGGTGAGATTTTCTATTAATAATTGAAAAGCATTCTGTTAAATCTAATGGAACATTTACGGACACAGCGTCATTACTATTTTGGGCTGCTTGTTTTGCAGCTCGATCTACTCTTTCCTTTCCGTTTATGCCGCAGTGAGAAGGCACCCACAAAAAGTCACAGTAATTCCTTTGATTGAAACCAGGTGTATTAAATGATTTATTTCAATTATCATATCTTGGCGTATACGTGAATTGGGAGACTTTATCAAAAGAAACGCTGCTTTGGAATCAGCACATATTAAAAGTTGACTACTGTTTATGGGAAAAGTTAGTATGAAATCCAAGGACTTCAATATAGCAAATAGTTCTGCACTGTTTATAGATAAGTCGTTACCAAGATAAAATAACCTTTGAATGTGTAAACTAGGGATTACGAAAGCTGCTCCTGAATTTGAATTATCAAGCACTGAACCATCCATATATATTTTTTAAATGATTATTGTAATCATTTTCTAAATGAGAGCATATGTGAGTGTTTAAAAGATTAGGTGAGTCATTTGTTGATAAATCTGTGTATTCTATATCAAAGATTGCTGTCGATTGTTCCCATTTTGGCATTGGAGAAAACGTTGGATTTTTAGCAATGTAATTTTGATCTATATTAGTTTTTCTCAGAAGATCGCAAGAATAAGAACAGATAGATTTTGTTGAAAGTATGTTTTGAGCACGCTTTCCAAAGTCCTTTTTCGAATCTCTTGAGTACAATTTTTTTTTTTTTTTGTGAGAAACTTTTCAAAACAAACTTTCAAGCAGAAGCTTTTCGGAAGTCTGTGAGCGGTAAAACGCCTACCTCATTGTATGTCCCTAAATTCGATGTATGTGTGGGGACTCCAATGACAATTTTATACGCTTTGCAATCAACATTTTGAAGTTTATTTAGAATATATTGAGGTGCATTAAAAAAAAACAACTTCTTGAGCATAGCAAAGTCTTGAACGAACTAAAGCATTTGCTAAGATGGTTAATGTTTTAGAATCTTGAGCCCAGGATTGTTTATTTATAATTTTAAAAAAGTTTAAGCTTTTCTTGCTTTGTTTAGAATGTAATCAATGTGAGCATTCCACGTAAGTTCGCTACTTAATATGACTCCTAGAAATTTAACGTTTTTAACATAGTTTAAAATGATACCATCCCATGTAAATTTTGGTAGCTTTTCTGGATCATAACCAGAGTTGAAGAGCATCATGTGAGTTTTTTCTGTTGAAAGGGAAAGCCCATCTTCATGTAAGAAATTGTTTATTTTATTGAGCTCATGCTGGTATTTGATTTTGATGTAATTCAGAGATCGTAGAGAAGTATGGCGTTTCATAGTTACTTTCATCCATTAACATATGTCGTCAGCAAACTGAGCTAATTCTGTATCTTTTGAGAGACCTTTTGGTAGATCATAAATCAGAATGTTGAATAGCATTGGTGAAATTACAGAACCTTGGGGTTGACCCATCTGTAAAGGCCTAGGGAGTGAATAAGTATTTCCTATTCGTGTTTGAATAGACCGGCAATGAAGGAACTCTTGAATATAATTAAACATATTACCATTAATACCAATATTCTTAATTTTATACAGCAAGCGCTTATGCCATACATGATCGTAGGCCTTACGAATGTCAAAAAATGTGGCTAATATGTTCTTGCGACGTGTAAATTGATGTGTGTGTATGTGTGTGTGTGTGCGTGCGTGCGTGCGTGCGTGCGTGCGTGCGAATGTGCGTGTGTGTGCGTGTGTGTGTGTGTGTGTGTGTGTGTGTGTGTGTGTGTGTGTGTGTGTGTGTGTGTGTGAATCATAGTATACACATGAAACTGTCCTCTTAATATCACAAATCTTCCAAAGTGAGGGTAAAATTACCAACATTGGCAAACCACGGCAGACTTTCTTTTATTATATTCCCAAGTCTTATCATTTGTAAACTTGCCACTGAAATAACCTATCACAGAAGACATCCATATTTCACCTGGACGACGCTTTCATGTAAGCTGAC
Organism: Conus canariensis; assembly: GCA_033310375.1. Lineage (NCBI taxonomy): Eukaryota > Metazoa > Mollusca > Gastropoda > Neogastropoda > Conidae > Conus > Conus canariensis. The sequence continues at coordinate 12,909,353 of CM065735.1, forward strand.
AAGAAAAGCTCGTCTGGCAGAGCTACGATGTCGCAATATGATTATAAAAGCATCTAATTTGTCGCAAAATAGTCGGGATTGTTATATTTAATTTTAACGGCTGGTGGGTAGTATTGCCGTGTTAGTTTCTTTCTCGATGGCTCTGTTTATAATATGTTCATACGATGGTCGTGGCGTATTAATTTTTATCTAAAAGCATTTCATTTTCGGATAGTTACATAATTGATTGGATGGCACACCAAAAGAATCAATAGGACTGAAAAATAACAAAACAACAACAACAACAGCAACAACAACAACAACAACAAAAATCCAGGCAGTCAGAGGGAAAAAAGACATGTATTTGTAAACAAAAAATGAACTATCAACATTATATAATAATAATAAATAATAATGATTTCTTATATAGCGCTTAATCAAACGAATTTCTCTAAGCGCTTTACAAAGTCATACTACATTCACCCTTCTCATATACAATAATACACCTTATACCCAACTACAAATACTATTACTACAATAACTAACAAATCCTAATCCTACCAATGTGACATTCACTTATTCTTCAAATATCACTACAAAAACTTAATCCTATAACGTTCAATCATACAACAAATACATATAATAGAGAACATACACATATGCTACATTTGAAAAGGCCCAGACGGCTATGAGTTAGGTTGTACCCCCCCCCCCCCCCCCCCCAAGCATTGACTAATTATGAGAAAATAGATGGGTTTTAAGTTTAGACTTGAAAGAAGAGATAGAATCTGAATGTCTGAGACAGTCTGGCAGTCTGTTCCACGTCGCTGGAGCTTGAAAAGAGAAAGATCTTTCACCAGTAGTAGTCCTGAAGCGAGTCATTCGCAGAAGGCGGTCGTCAGCACAGGAGCGTAGTTGTCGAGAGGGGGTGTAGATTTTAAGGAGATCTGAGAGATAAGAAGGTCCATTTTCAAAGAGAGCAGAGAAAGTGAGAGTTGAGATTTTGTACGAGATACGGTTTGAGACAGATAACCAGTGAAGAGAGTGGAGGAGAGGCGAAATGTGAGCATGTTTTCTTGCTCTACAGACGACTCGGGCTGCATGATTTTGGATTCGCTGTAATCTTTCTATCAGGTATTTTGGAAGGCCGGCCAAAAGTGAGTTGCAGTAATCTATTCTAGATAAGACAAATGCACAAATGAGAGTTTTTGTAGCATCTGTAGAGAGAAGGTGACGTACAGAGCTGATTCTTCTTAGTTCTAAATAGGCAATCTTGCAAATATTTGAAACCTGTTTCTCAAAGGAGAGGGATTGGTCAAGTATGACCCGTAGACTGTGGACAGAGGTGGAGACAGAGACAGCACAGTCATTGTTTGTGACAGCTGAAGGCAGAGAAGGATGGTTAGGCTGTTTTGTCACGAACATGAGTTCCGTCTTGTCATCGTTTAGTTGTAGTTTGTTGGTTGTCTTCCAGTCCTTCAGGTCTGCAATGCAGCCCCGCGTCCGAGAAATCAGTGAGTCAGTTTCAGCAATGGGAGCCGACTGATGAAGCTGAGTATCGTCAGCAAAGCTCTCATGCGACATGGCGTGACCACTGATGACGTCAGACACAGGACTAGCATACAGCACAAAAAGGACTGGCCCAAGTACAGAACCCTGAGGCACACCGTACCTAAGAGGAGAACTGTCTGAGTATCTTCCCTGTACACACACTGTCTGAGTCCGTCCAGTCAAGTAAGAGATAATCCAGTCGAGAGCTGTGTCTTTGAATCCAAAGGAAGTTTGAAGCCGTGAGAACAAAATATTATGATCGATCGTGTCAAATGCTGCAGAGAGGTCTAACATCGCTAATAAGGAAACATTCCCATCGTCAAGCCCGCAGAGGAGGTCATTGACAATACGGAGGAGTGCTGTCTCACAACTATGGCCTTGTCTGTAAGCAGATTGATGAGGATTCAAAAGGTGATTCTTTTCGAGATGTTCTAGAATTCCATATGTTTTTGATTTGCTGACGGTGAAACATAATGTAGATGGAATATTAGACTTTTTTCATAAACAATGGTGCACCCTTTCATGATCTGCCCTAGACTAACCACATTATGAAACTAGAGTATACTGCTCTCACAGAGGATCCTTGCCAGAGGCTGACCTGACTCTGCCTCCAACAAGCTTGCCAGTAGCAACAATCACAGCTGACAGTGCGTATGTAAAATGGAAGATCAAAGCAGCAAATATAGACAATCCAATCCATGACCTTATCCTTGCGTGCAGTTACGTTATCTTCATGAGATTATGTCAACAAATCATACGAGAGATCCGGAAAGAAAATCAAACCTCCTCCCCACAGGGAGATGAAAAGGGCTCAGATGACTGACCCCACATTAGCACTCATAACCCTCCTGGTAAGAGGTTTTCAGGCAGTGTCATGACAATGTCTAAACACGGGTGATGTTTTGGTCTTCTGACGCGAAGACAACACATAGGTAAACAGTGTTTGAATCCCTGACTTTGTTTGGACGCTGAAGCACGCGGCTGGTGAGAGAAGCTCACTTTTTTGTAGTGTTCCTGATATGTAGGACAGTCCAGGAGTTGCCAGACGGGAGGAAAGGGCGCTTAGCTTGAGGGCCGAGTTGTTGGCTTATTTTTCAACCTTCCAGTTTTCCTTGAGGCCAGGAAGAGGCCAGTTTTGATGTAGCGCTGACAAAGTCTGCTAGGGTTTCCTTTTGTTAGAATATTGATTTTAAGAGTGTACTTATATAGCGCCTATCCCCAGCCAGAGACCAAGCTCTACAATCCGCATTCTCGTTTACACAACGGGCTGCCTACTTGGGTAGAGCCAACTGAAGAGCTGCTTACCAGCGCTTCATTCCGTCGTTTCCCGTGTGATTCAGTTCAGTATCTTTCATTCAGTTTAACAGCTTTTTCATTCTTTCGATTTTTCGCGTAGAGTGCATGCTGTGTGTAACGTGTCATCCATCCCAACAGCCAAACTTGCCTTCTCTTCCGAACGTTAGTGATGGGATATTACGTGTGTGCAAGATGTTATGCATGAATTCACACACGGAACTTCGGGTTATAGTCTCATTCGAAGGACTGTATGGGAAATGGAGTGAGAACCAATGTTCACTCCGAGGAAAAATCCCCCTGTACCGAAACGGCCCAGCGGAGATTCGAACCCGCAACCCCAGGATCACCAAGATTACGAGTCCAGCGCTCTACCAACTGAGCTATTCCGGCCCATCTCTATGTGCCTCATCATGGGATTCCATTTCCAGGAGCAGGGGTGGGGGTGGGGGGTGGGGGGTGGGGGTGGGGGTAGGTGATTGCAATACCAGTTTCAGTTAAAGTGTTTGACTTGTTTCACTCTTTCATGTTTTTTTTAAACATTTTTAGTTGCTGTGATTATTATTAAACAAAAGAAAAGACACATAGATATTGTTACAGTATTAATCACAAATTAGATGTAAACCAGTTGAACTATTTTGAGATTTTGTAATTGTCTGTTTTATGCATATCCAAAGCATAAATACAAACTTCGAACTTTTTCCCGGTTATTAATTACATCTGATACTCACTGTCAGAGAAAAGCAACTTACTTTCTTGACTAGTTCATCCCAGGGAATCCTGTCGGAGAAGTGTTGTTGGCGTGTTAGAGGCGTGCTTGTGGCATTTTTTCCTGGGGACTAAGGCTGCACTCCGACTCATCGAGTCTTTCATTAAAGCCACTTACCTGCAAACTGATGCCTGGCGTATACCAGCACTTAAAGGACTGTAGAATCAAAACTATACAAGACTTCCGCATTCTGTTTTCCATCTTATTTCCAGTGATCTTAATTGTGCAATACCAATGCAAAGCCTCAATTTCAGTTTTGAAAAAAAATCCAATTTACCAGGTCTTCTCATGCACACATTTATAACTGTTTCTTCTGTGTTTTCTCCAATGCTAAATACTGCCCTTTCTCACAGTCATCGAGCTTCCTAAAACGAAGTTACACATTTATTCTTTATCCAAAAATTTCATTTCTATGTGACCTTGAATGTTAAGCATCATGTCTGGATAGCACCTTAAACGTAACAATTTGACATGACACAAAACGTTTTCTCACGGGAACGCACCGACGTCAGCACCAGCACAGCGCTTCAGATACGATCGCTGAGTCCGCACATGGTTTCACACAAGAAATTCTGCAAAGTTGTCACAATGCCCGTCACGAATACAATTTGAACTTAACAACCAATCAAAATGCGTCGAATATCCAAGAACTACTTACAACCATCATGTATTGTAGCCGTTGAAATTTTTCGGAATATCAAAGAAATGATTTCTGGACACTTCTGGTCCTTTCTTCCTATCAGAGTAAAGCGAAGAATGAAAACAAAAGCAGTTTCTGCATACGTCATTCGCTGAACAAATGTCACCTAAAACTACACATAAAAAGCACATCATTCTACCACCTTCGACTGCATCCTTGTTGCCCATCGGTTTCGTTTTCTTTTTGTCTACCTCCAGGTCTATTACTATGCCTCTATCAACGCCGTTTTTCAGCCCAGCACTACGAAAACTGAAGTGTCTGCCAGCAATACCTCAGTCTCTTGACGTTGCCTATCTTAAATCTGTTTTAGATAAAACAAGAATTACAAGTCATGTCATCTTCCTCTGCAGTTGTATAAAGACCAAGACCATTCACCAAGGCTTCCTAGTGAAATTCCAGCCCTTTGTGATTTCTCCTCCTCAAAGCAGCAAAATGAAGGAAATTCTTTCTGCAACAAGTTATCAGCTTATGCAGACCACTGTGAGTACCTGCAACACTCACCTCCTACAGACGGACACCAAACTACAACACCTCAACAATTAACTCAGATCTTTACGCCATTCTAACGCGTAGTTTTATCATTCAAACTACCCGTAATGTCAACCAAGATTTCTTTCAATCGCTCAAAGCCACAAAAGACAAGAAATTTAAATCACTGCTTAGTGAAAAGATGGGTCTTTCTTGCACCCCCTACCAACTACCAAATTAAAAATACGCCAAAGCGAGTGTACCTGACAGTCAATTGGTATTCAACATTCCAGGTAACTGAGATCTTCCATCCAAAAGATATTTTCCATTTATTTCCCATAGAGCCCAGCACCTAGACGTGGACAGTTTGGAGCCCTGGACTATTATATAGATACAGTGTGCGATAAATTTCTCAGTTGTGTTTAACATCCCTCAAATATTCCAACCTCAATATCCAAGAGCTAAAAGCTCTCAAAGAAATTACGAATCCCGCAGACATCGTAATTAAACCTGAAGATAAGGGCGGGACAATTGTGGTGTGGTGTAAAGACTTGTATCTTGATGAAGCTGAAGTAATTTATCAGATGGTGTTTCTCTTATGAAAACATTTCCTCCTCAATCCTCATTAGCAAAACAAGACAACCCATCAAAAATGTCATGTCTTCTGAACGTCTATCCTCTGAGGTTCCATCTGCCATTACAAGTGAACGCCGTGAACCCCATTTCTATCTCCTTCCAAAAATCCACAAACCTAACAATCCTGGGTCAACCAATCATTTCAGCCTGTCCTTGTCCCACTAGTCTCATATCTGAGATCTTGGACTATGTGTTTCAGCCTCTAGTTGCAGCGCCTCCAAGTTACGTTAAAGATACCAACCATACTCAACGTCTTTGATCAGTTCATATTTTCCGACAGTCCTCACCGTTCCCTCTTCACTATAGATGTGGCAGCTTTGTATACTAACATACCTCACAATGAAGGCCTTGCAGCTCTCTGTCACTTCTTTAAAAAAAAAGCCATCTGAATATTGATATCACCACCGTAGTCCGTCTTACAGAATTTGTACCAACATTAACTCATTCTGCTTCCCTGTAAGCCATTACCGACAAGGACGTGGAGTGATCATGGGCACCACAATGGGGCCATCCCATGCATGCTCTTTTTATCGGACACGTGGAGGAAAAGATCTTTCGTACCTTCCAAGGAAACATTTCTTACCTATTCAAACAATTCATTGATGATTGTGTAGGAGCCACATTCAGTTCAAAATCTGACCTTCTACAGTTCATAACATTTGTTTCCAATTTCCACCCAGTTCTTCACTTCACCTATTAGATTTTGGAGACCTCTGTTTCATTTTTGGATATCCAGCTGTCCATCTCAGCTGACCCACAACACCTGTCAACTTTTGTTTTCTACAAGCCCACAGATTCTCATTCTTACCTATTGTATTCATCTAGTCATCCACGCCCCGCAAAGGACAACATTTCCTCCTCCCAGTTCCTACGTCTCCGATCCCTGTGCAGTGATGACCAGGATTTTGAGGCAAAGGCAATGGAAATGGCATCCTTTTGAAGATGCGTGGTTATCCACATACCATTTTTTGAAAACCTCTTGTTTTGAGCAAACTCTGTCTCCTGGTCAGAAGACTTGATGTTCAAAACTGATGCAGATAACAAAGACCTTTATTCCATTGACATTTAACTACCACCCCAATAATATTCCTGTCAAAAACATCCTCTTACGCCATTTACAAAAATTTACAATCTGATTAAAGCTGAAATCAATCCCCCCTCCCCCCAAACAAACAAACAAACAAACAAAAACTCGCTCCCCTCATCGCCTACAAGAGGGACAAAAAGACAGAAAAAAAAATCGCGACCACATGGCACGAACCTAGTTCATTACAAACACCAACTCCTCAGCTGAAAACTACCCGTGCGATCAATCAGGGTGTAAAACCTGCTTCTTCATTGCCAGCGTCTACAGCATCACAGGCCCAAAAGGAAAATTCAGTGTCCAATCCCATTTTACCTGCCAGTCCACCAACTTCGTGTACGTACTGAGATGCGCCCGCTGCTTAAAACTGTACGTTGGGGAGACGTACCGCACCTTGAACGAACACTTTGTGGAGCACCTCAGAGCCACCCAGTTCTCTCATACTACACCAGTGGAGATTTATTTCATCGCTGATTGTTACAGCCAGACCCATATCTCAATCACTGTGTTTGGCAAAATCACTCCTTAGCTCCAGAAAGAGAACTCATAGCGTCAAGGATCATCTCTCGCCTTCGCACCACAATCCCTGATGGACTTAACTCCCACATCTATTTTTTTTAAGTTTGAATCATTCCAGCTCTTTGCCCACACTTTCCTTTCACACCAACCTCTCTCCATCCCCCTCTCTCTCAACACGGGGGACGTAATCAAGATGGCGGCAAGTAAACAGCCTTTGTGAAAGCTCCGTTAAAAGTTTAAGCTTAAACAGGTATTACAAGGACTGTCACGGCACAATTTCTGCTACAGTGTATCATTAAGCAAATACACTCAACGTAAAAACGAGTAAATATGGTCGACGTGAACTTGTGGAGAGCGCGCATCGGACTTTTTCGCTGTGCAGCACAGACTGTGAAATCTGGGTCACGGCAACATTGTCCAACTGACAGCACGGCAGAGGTGACACTGTGTGACGTTCTCACAGCGTGTGCTCTCTTCTGCTTCGTGGCGGCTGTTCTGCACAGCACAGTGAAAGTCGCACGCATCTTTCTGGCACTGGACTATACATTGATGGTGGTGGAAGACAGAAATATCAGAGGAACTGCAACAGGTGATAGTGTATTTAGTTGTGACAGTGATGTGGCTCAGCACCCTGCTTTCCCCTTTGTACCCGCCCTCCTGTCCGTGCATGCAGTCAGTGCGGTGCTGTGTGTTCGACGTCTCCTTCTCAGTGGAGACATCGAGGTAAACCCAGGCCCCAATCATGTAGAGGTTCAATCCTTTCAATCGACGTTACCAGCGGAAGACGATGGGCCCATGTCATCAGGTGCGACGAGTGTAATCCTCGATGCCATTCGACAGCAGGGTCTAGAGAATAAAGAACAGAATGCTGCCATTAGAGATTTGAGTGAAATCATGAGTGAACTCGGGCAAGTAAGGCAAAGATGTGAAGTGATTGAACAGAGGTGTGATGGGCTAGAAGAAGAGAACAGGAAGTTAAAAGAGACAGTGTCAGTTCTGCAATCACAACTGAACAGCTTGACGACTGACGCGGCAAAAACCAGAGAACAAGGAGCAATAATGTCAGAGACTGTCGAGGGCATGAGAGAGATGAAGGGCATGATCAATGAAATTGATCGGCTAGAAGAGTTTTCTCGTCGAGACAACCTCCGATTGTTTGGTATCCCCCAGGTCAGTGACAGTGAAGACTACAATCTGTGTGCCAGAGCAGTGACATCAGCCCTCAACAGTGTGGAGGGGGCCAAGCAGTGGACTGAGGAGGACTTTGTGCGTGCACACTGTGTGGGGTACGCTAGATCAGGAGAACCACGACCCATGATCGTCAAGTTCCGGAATTGGACAGACAAAATGGCAGTGCTGACAGACAGGGAGTTCAGGGGGAGGTTGGAGAAGAGAGGAGTGAGAGTGGCCAACGACCTGACACGACGACAGGAGGGTATCATGGCACAGGCCAGAAAAGACGGCATGTCGGCCTATTTTTCAAAGGGCAGGCTGACAGTCGGTCCCAGAAGACCGGACCCGAGAACATACGCCGAGGTGACAGCGGGGACGACGCCATCAACGACCGCAAGTACGACAACGACGGCGACAACGGCAGAAAGGACTGTGGCACAGGGATCAACGTGTGACACGCCCCCAGTCATCACACAGCGAACTGAACGACACAGCAAACGGGTTTACACAATCACCTGAGTGCCAATGACAGTACACGGAAGAGTGAAAATGCAAGAAATCCCCGCTCAAACAATAATAATAAATAGCATGAGGCAGACCATCGGACACTGAACCTAAATTTTTTTAAATTACAATGTGGAAAATCTGTATAGTAAAATACAAGATGTTTCTTTTGTCAACAATATTAACTCGTTCGATTTTGTATGTTTAACGGAAACGTTTACAGACAGTTGTTTTAAGTTTGATGGAATGTTTCAAAATTACGTTAAATTTCATGCTCCTGCCAAAAAACTATCTATTCGTGGCAGAAATTCAGGTGGAGTTCTTTTACTAGTGAAAAATTGCTTTGAAAAGTTTGTCGTTCAAGTTAGACTGGGTTGTGATAATGCTGTTGCTGTCAAGATAAGAAAAGATCTGCTGAACATTGATAAAGATCTACTGATGGTTGCATGCTACATCGTTCCTGAGGGTGGGCCTGCATATGATAGTTAGAATTAAAAAATGGCATACATATATCAGAAGAGAACTTGTTACAGTGTATAGATAAGGATGAGGTATATATGATGGTGTGCGGAGACTTGAATGCGAGAACGGGATCAGAGCAAGTGCGACTGGAGAGCATGTATAGCCGGTCGTTTTGTCCGACCCGGCCGTTTTGTCCAACCTCGGACAAAACGGCCGGGTCGGACAAAACGGCCGGCTAAAACCCGGCTGTTTTGTCCGACTTTCAATTTTTTGTCGGACAAAACGGCCTGGTTGGACAAAACGGCCGGCTCTAAGTAAGCGGCCGTTTTGTCCGATATTTCACTGGCAAAGAAGTATAAATTCGTGGCGTTCTGTTTTTTCTTTTTTCGGAAATGAAATGAGGCAGGGAACAGTAAACGATAAACAGTAAACAAGTTGGGTATTTTTTGCTCCCATAAGAAAACCTAACACAGAGTAACTTTTATTCAAGACTGGCACAGCCTTTTAAACTTGAATAAAGTCAGACAAATACATAGACGAACAATCTAATAGTGGGGGAAAAAACAAGCGCAGGCCAACAACTGAACTATCTTCATAGTAATGACTTGGCAAAGATTTGGACTTAAGGAGGGGGGGGGGGGGGGGGGTAATTTGAAGATGGAGAAACTGGGAACATGAAATTAAGAAAATATGTTGCAGATATGAAAACTCTTCACTAGCTGCATAAGGGAACCATCGCAACCTCTTTTGAAGGCAGATATATTTGTATAGGCAATACAAATATATCTGCCTTCAAAAGAGGTTGCGATGGTTCCCTTATGCAGCTAGTGAAGAGTTTTCATATCTGCAACATATTTTCTTAATTTCATGTTCCCAGTTTCTCCATCTTCAAATTACCCCCCCCCCCCCCTCCTTAAGTCCAAATCTTTGCCAAGTCATTACTATGAAGATAGTTCAGTTGTTGGCCTGCGCTTGTTTTTTCCCCCACTATTAGATTGTTCGTCTTTGTATTTGTCTGACTTTATTCAAGTTTAAAAGGCTGTGCCAGTCTTGAATAAAAGTTACTCTGTGTTAGGTTTTCTTATGGGAGCAAAAAATACCCAACTTGTTTACTGTTTTTCTTTTTTGTTTTTTTGTTGTATATTTTCTGTCTGTCTACCCTCAAGTAAAGAAATCACGTGGAAAAAACCCATTCGGCCGTCATGCCCTCAGGTGGCCAATTTGGCGTCTTAAGCTGACCATTGGCCGTCAGGGGCCATGACTATCGAGTGGGTCTTATTCTCGTGATTTCTTTACTTGGCTGCAGGAGAGAGAGAGAGAGAGAGAGAGAGAGAGAGAGAGAGAGAGACAGACAGACAGACAGACAGCAGACAGACAGAGACAGGTGGCACACCACGATACAACATTTGAGGTGACTGTGTCAAACCGTTGGTGTCTTGGGACAAACAATTGACGCACCCTCAATTTTGAGAGTCTGACGTTGTCTGTGACCCTTACCTTGACCTTAATTGCTTTGACATATTTGGAGAGCAATAAACCAAACAACCTTCATACCAAGTTTCAGCTTCCTATGTCGACCACTGCGCGAGATATGGCTAAAAATAGATTTTCGGTTTTGAAGGTCACACGTCAAGGTCATAACCTTGACCTTAAAAATTTGGAAAAGGTGTATTTAAGCCACCCCCTCATGTTTTCTTCCTTCTTTGTGTATTTGCAGTATTGCCTTTTTCAGTGTAGATAGGGCTGTCTTTCATCTACCTTTTGAGCTAAAACCACCTGCCTTCCTTTACCCTCATATCTTAGCCCCACCTTTCTCTCTGTCTCTCTCCGCACCGAGTAGCTGACATGCACTGACATTCATTCAATAACTGTCTTTGTCTTTCACACTGCTACATCACTACTGAAAGTACTTTCCTCACTTTTGGACACACGCACGCACGCACGCACGCACACACATACATACGTGCACAGTGCACACACACACACACACACACACACACACACACACACACACACACACACACACACACACACCCCACTGAGTAGTTGAAACACACTGACATTTATAAGTCACATGAAGTTATAGATTCTCTCTCTCTCTCTGTCTCTGTCTCTCTCTCTCTCTCTCTCTCTCTCTCTCTTCTCTCTGTCTCGTCTGTCTCTCTGTCTGTCTGTCTGTCTGTCTGTCTGTCTGTCTGTCTGTCTCTCTCTCTCTCTCTCTCTCTCTCTCTGTCTCTCTCACACACACACACACACGCACACATCTTGTTCCAATCTCTTGCCATTCATGTGGCACACCACCACACAAAGTTTGACGCGACTCTGACTTTCCGTTCGGAAGATATCCTTGGGACAGACAGAAAAAAGGTCATGACCTTGACCTTGAATATTGTTGTTCGGATCTCTTGCCATTCATGTGGTACACCACCACACAAAATTTGAAGAGACTACGACCTTGATCGGTTTACAATATTTGGATGCACCATAAGCCAAATCACCTCCATCCTAAGTTTGAACATCCTATGTTTTCCAGTGCTCGAGATATGGCTAAAAATAGGTTTTCAGTTTTCAAAGTCATTCGCCAAGGTCATGACCTTGACCTTGAAATATTTGTTTTGAATATCTTCCAACTAAGGTGGCACAACATCACATAAAATTTGAATTGCTTCTGTCTACCCGTTCAGAATACATGATTGCAACAAACATTTCCCCACACTCAAAATTTTTAGGGTCCAGCTATGACCTCGACCTTGACTTTGACCCTGATTGGCCTACAAAGGTCGTACGTCAAGGTCATGACCTTCTTGTTCGGATCTCTTGCCATTCTTGTGCCACACCACCACACAAAGTTTGACGCGACTCCGACTTTCCGTTCGGAAGATATCCTTGCGACAGACAGAAAACAAACAAACAAACAAAAAAGAAAAAAAAAAAAAAGAAAAAGAAAAAAAAAAAAAGCAGAACGCGACGAATTTATACTTCTTTTTCAGTGGAACTGGGCAAAGAACAATTAAAAAATATATCGAACAAAACGGCCGCTTACATAGAGCCGGCCGTTTTGTCCAACCAGGCCGTTTTGTCCGACAAAAAATTGAAAGTCGGACAAAACAGCCGGGTTTTAGCCGGCCGTTTTGTCCGACCCGGCCGTTTTGTCCGAGGTTGGACAAAACGGCCGGGTCGGACAAAACGGCCGGCTACAGCATGATCAGTTTTTTGCCCAGTGATGAAAGTGAGGATGATGTGAAAGAAAGTGGTAGGCGTGTTTCAAAGGATTTGGTTGTGAATAATTTCGGTAAATCACTGTTGGATTTTTGTTTCTTATTTGATTTGAGTATTATTAATGGGTCTTGTGTCAATGATCAGAATGGTGAATTTACGTTTGTGTCACCCCAGGGAAACCGTGTTATCGACTATTTTATTGTTTCAGAAGAGTTATCGGACATGTGTAATTTACAAGTTGGGGAGAGTTTATATTCTTGGCATCTACCAGTCGAATTGTCCTGGAGAAATTGTTTGAGTGAAGGTTGTGTGCCCCAGTTACCGCAGTCTGAACACATAGAAGAAGAAAAGGTAGTGTGGTCTGAAGAGTATTGTGGGTTGTACAAAGAGGAAATGGAATCTGATGAATTTAAAGAGTGTTTGAATACAGCACGACTGATTCTTGCCACGGATGTTAACAGGGCGACCGACATTTTAGTAAGTGCAATGTATGGGGCTGCAGCGTCCATGGTCAGGAGGGTTGGGAGAAAGAAAAAACGGTGCAATGATTGGTTTGACTTTGAGTGCGAACAGAAGAAAAGGACTGTCATACGACTTCTGAGATCTTTTCGGAGAGCAAAATGACCTGAATACAAAGCACTGCAAAAAGAAGCTTACATCAAAGAAAGGAAAGAGTATGGTCAATTGAAAAGAGAGA
>CM065735.1:12927406-12964906 GCA_033310375.1 Conus canariensis
GTTGGATTCTTTTTTGAACCCTTGGTGGTGAGAACACCACAGAATTATGGACTGTGGTGTGTCTCTATTTGACACCAGGAACACAGACACAACCAGCCGTGTCTCCCTGATGAGTCCGATCCAGCGGACGAAAGGCCTAGGAGCAGGCAATACAAATAGACATGCCTTCGAGAGGGATTACGATGGTTCCCTCAGGCAGCTAGTGAAGGGTTTCTCATATTCATAATATATTCCCCCATTTTCTTCATCTTTATTTTTTTTTCTTAAAGTTCAAATCTTTGCTAAGTCATTAGTATAATGACTAAAGAATTGTTAGCCTGCACTTGTTTTCCCCCACTACTTAATTGTTCAGCATTGTATTGTTTGGTCAATCAGTGAGAGATTGCATCTCTTAAGAGATCCAAGTAAAGGTTGTCCTGCACAATGCTTAGCCACTGACAATGCTTGAGTTATTGAACAGCAGAGCTGACCACTCAGACTTTTTCATATCTTTTGATCTCCCTTGCATCCTTGAATGGATCCTCAAGCATAGGCTCAAAGATTGTCCCCTACATTTTATACTGTTTGAATAATGCTTTTAGTTTTTCAGCAACTTTTTCCCTCTCCACACTTTCGTTTTATTCCATTTACTATCCTTCGCTGGCTGCTTTGAGGGTGCTGTTGGATTCTTTTTTGAACCCTTGGTGGTGAGAACACCACAGAATTATGGACAGTGGTGTGTCTCTATTTGACACCAGGAACACAGACACAACCAGCCGTGTCTCCCTGATGAGTCCGATCCAGCGGACGAAAGGCCTAGGAGCAGGCAATACAAGTAGATCTGCCTTCGAGAGGGATTACGATGGTTCCCTCAGGCAGCTAGTGAAGGGTTTCTCATATTCATAATATATTCCCCCATTTTCTTCGTCTTCATTTTTTTTCTCTAAAAGTTAAAATCTTTGCCAAGTCGTTACTATAATGATTGAAGAATTGTTAGCCTGCACTTGTTTTCCCCCACTACTTAATTGTTCAGCATGCTGTGGTGTAAAAGATAGTATAATAGGTGTCACCAAAAGTGATTCTGACATTGTCTTCCATTGCCAAATGCTGATGACACTTCCTGGACGAAACTAACATAATCTACTGTGACTATACTGTCATCAGCTCCAGAAACAAGAACATTACAAGCTTCCTTGTTCATCTTAAATGAGGTTGGTACATGAAAATAAGTTGTATGTGGTATGTTTGCAGGACTGGCTACCAGGCCAGCTGAACAGAACAAATGACAGCATTAGTCAGTTTAATAAATGTTACATAGATAGATATATCTAGCTTGAGGTAAGTCATCTTTAGTGTTCCAGTGCATGTCATGATAACTTGTTTCCCATCTCTAGTCTTAGAATGCAGCTGATGCAATGCAGTTACTTTTCTTATGAGTGGAATATATATATATATATATATATATATATATATATATATATGGTTAAAAGCTTTGTCAGCATCCAGAAAATATTGAGTTGCAAGAAAAGGCATTCAGTGCATCCATGGTTAGGTTCTCATTAAAAACATTGATCACAAAACACAATTAAAAAGTCCAAATTAAATAGATTGAGGCACAAAAATAAACCAAAATTCATTTTAGATGTAGGGGAAAAGCAGAGTAAATGACAAGATGATGAGAGCACTATAGCTTGAGGATGGAGTGGTCATTTCCGGTCAGCATTTTATATTAAAAGCACAAAAAGGACAGTCTGAAAAATGTACATCAAGAACGTATGTTGTAAACGTTTATCAGAGAAATTGTGCTTTGTCCTCTGACTCGTAACGTTTTTTGGCCGGAGCTTTATCAATAATTTTTCAAATTTGTTAAGATTTCCGACTGCAGTTTCTTCATTTTGCAACTAGATTTATCAGAGAGTATTAATGTATGTAAGAGGACTATGTAATCCCTACTTTGTACGAACGGAAACAAAGCTTAAAGACAATGATTTCCATGGAAGACGCAACATTGACACTGACCCTGTTAAAGCTCTGGAAATGATGTATCAACGGTAGAAGTTTTCATGAGCCACTGGTGTAACATTCCATTCCTTTCACAGAAAGTGCATTCCATAACAGTGTTGGGAAAGGGGCAGCTTGCACTGTTCTCAGTCAAAAGATGTAACAACTTTGATTGATAAAGGAACACACCTGAACAGCAAAGATGCAGATAACTGGAGATATATCATATAATTGAACACAGAATACAAAATAACATAGACTTCAAATGACTAGCGAGAAATCTCAAGAGTGATGAACAATAAGTAATTTGATCAATGCAAACAAAGTTGATGTAATGAAAAGAAGAAGCTAAGCAGCATTCGTTAGTTTGGTTGATAAGAATATTGGACAAAATTGCCTGAACAAGTGGTCAGGACCTGCTGTTGTTCCTTATTTAACACGTGCTTTTGACTCAGTTCGAAAAGCTTTGGGGATATGTTTATTTCATGGAGACAGTTTGTAATAAACAATGCATGTAGTTGTGTGGGGTTAGCGGAGAATTCAATACAGAGAGAGGTGTTAGACAAGGTTGTTGTTTCTCTCCATTGGCGATAGCCATAGTATTAAGGTGTTACCTATCAAAAGACGTGAAACAGACGACTGAGAAGTACTAAACTGAAATGTATATCTAACATTTCTACGGTTTGGAAAAAAAATGTGTTATACGCTGATGACATCAACACATTTCGTCCTATATTTCGCATGTATGTATGTATTTTCTCCTATATTTTCGCTTTCTCGTGTTTTTTTTTGTTTGTTTGTTTTTTTTTCATTAAAAATATCAGTTAGTTGTCCTTTTCTTGGTACGTATGTGTTGGAATTTCACTTTCCATCTTTGGTTGTAATCATAGCGATCGCATTTTGTGCGCGCACTATCCTTCCTGCATTTGCTACTTTCAGTCTGACACTGATCAATGGCGCCATCAAAAAGAGCTGTTTGCCCGTGGTCAGCTCGCTGTCGTCATTTTACTGCAGTCAACCGCGGGCTGTCATGGATTAACAGACAGAGAACATCGGTTTACAGTCGGCTGCCATGGACTACATAAACATATAAAATCAGTATCCCAAAGATGCCATTTAATTATCAGCTGATCAGCACGTTGAGATTGTGCTACCTAACAGTGGCAGACTATACAAAAGTAGACGTGGTAATAAAGTAAAGCTTATATATAGTTTGACAGTTAGTAAGCTGGTTAGTTAGTTAATTAGTTAGTCAGACAGGTAGGAAGGCAATGAGTCCGTGAGTCAGTCAATCAGTTAAGTAGTTCTTTAGTTTGCTCGCAAGTCAACTAATTAGTTAGTCAATCAGTCAGTTAGGCAGTGAGTTAGCTAGATAGTTAGTTAGGTACGTAGTTACTTTGTTTCTCAGTGAGTGAGTTTGCTGGCAGATGGAACAAGTAACACACATATATGCACGCAGTCTCACAGTGCAACTCAAAACTCCTTGGCCATCACAACAGGTTCCAAAACATTAACGTGTCTTTATGGAACACCTTCAATTTCTGTCCTCTCTCCATACTCGCTCGTTCTCTCAATTATTTATAAATCATCAACTGGATAAGTTAAAAAAAACAAGAGGAGAGACACCGTATCACTTACTTCTTAAATGTTCGCGAAGTATGATATGGCATGGCCAACCGAAAGGCGTGGAACATTCTGGAAGGATCGAACACAATCACGCAGTATATCCTATGAAACATGCAAGAGATAATTTCTGGAAGCTTCTGACGCATTCTGCTTTATCCTGGTACTTTCAAATGACCTCTGGAATCATAAAACATTTTGTGCTTGCGTTATTTGGTTAACAACAAAAACGTCACGTTGAATTTGACATGCACAAAGGGAAGCCATCACATTGAATTTGACATGCACAAAGGGAGACCCATAACATGTAAATGTGAATCAGCCAATGATAATTGTAATAAGCAAAATCAATACATTATGTTTGTAGAATTAACGTCCAGTTAAAACACACTTGGAAAATCTATCTAAACAATATAGAACAACTTGTGTTTTACTTCAGAAACAATAACGGCGACTTTTTCAGTACTTCACTCCACCAAGCAGCTCACATGGTCAACAAAAACGTTGTCACTTTCGATGATGGCCTGAATTTTCATGTCAAGATGCTGCGGATACATCGCCCTTTGCATCACTCTGTTGCTGAGTTCCAATACGTGAGGGACCGATGATCTGTTTACAACACCCATGTCACACCTTCAAAGTATAACGTGGACTTTTACACGATCCACACAATAGCAAAGCACTATGGTTCAAATGTAGAATAGTGCTCTTGCACCGAACAGTTTGTGGCTGGTGAATCTGATGGGGAACAGCTTTCTATCATAGTCGTACATCAGGACTGCTCTAACATTGACATCAGATGCGTCTGTCCTCAGGATGTGGGTCTTGAAAGGGTGAGAAAGATACAGCATCGCGTTGCTGGTCAGGAGATCCTTGATGATCGGGTACCACCTTCTCTTGTGTCGTCTGACTCCACTTTGGTAGGTCTTCCTTTCTTCAGGAGGTCGGTGATAAGGGTAGATATTGCACAAAAAAAAAAAAAAAAAAAAAAAAAATTGGGGTGAACTCTTCTCTAGAATCAAGCCAAGCTCGAGAAAGACCCAGACCAAACTTGCCAGATCTCACAGTCAGGCTGGTTTTAGTTAGATGCCTGAGTAAGTCATGCAGTTTTGACATGTTTTTGATAAGAGAGAGAGAGAGAGAGAGAGAGAGAGAGAGAGAGAGAGAGAGAGAGAGAGATGATGATGATGATGATGATGATGATGATGATGATAATCTTTATTTCCAAGGGTAACAGATAAGCAAACACATGCTTTTTTTCATCCGGCCCTTGCCCCGTTAAGGGACTAAGTATGACTAGCGACTAAGACTTACAAAACTTTTAACAGACACACATATCTTCACAACATTAAAAAGTTCATCCATTAACAGTTAAGGCGTAGATGACTTTAAAATGAAAAAAAGAAACGATTGAAACAACAAACAAGAACAAACAAATTGATTACAAAGAAGAAAAGAATCAGCACACACATATGGAATAAGCGATCCTCCTATCGAAGGGGGGGGGGAGGGGAGAGAGAGAGAGAGAGAGAGAGAGAGAGAGAGAGAGAGAGAGAGAGAGAGTTACATTCCTTTTGTAAAAAAATAACAAACAACAAACTACTAAGGATGATAATTAGACAACTACAATGCATCAATAATATCAACACTTTTACTTTCTTTTACATTTACATGATGTGGTTATAAGGCAAAACGAGAACGAACGGTACTACAATCAGTTATCAGTAAGCAGCACTGAATTCCTAGCATCATTCCTAGCATCAATAATCATAACACTTATTTTTCATGATGTGTGTGTGTGTGTGTGTGTGTGTGTGTGTGTGTGTGTGTGTGTGTGTGTGCGCGCACGCGCGCGCGCGTGTGTGTATGTGTGTGTGTGTGTGTGTGTGTGTGTGTGTGTGTGTGTGAGAGAGAGAGAGAGAGAGAGAGAGAGAGAGAGAGAGAGAGAGAGATGCCATTATAATTTACTTTCCCCTTCCATCTTTTTTGTTTTCTTCTTGACCATTCATACAATACCCAAAACTATAATTATTAATTAAGCGACAATCCATCGAAACGCAGCCGTAATTAACGAAGAGAGAGAGAGAGAGAGAGAGAGAGAGAGAGAGAGAGAGAGAGAGAGAGAGAGAGAGAGAGAGAGAGATTATAATTCCATTTTGCTAAACATTACTATAAATTTGAATAAAGAGCAATACATCAATATGATCAACAGTAATCCGGACACACATTTATCACCTTGCAGTTACAGTGCTCGAAGAGATCAAAGTATTAAGACATCAATCAATTAGTGACAATGCACCAATAAAACCAGCGACCACAACAGTCATTCATCATGATATAATTTCAATCATTAATAAAACCGATAGTAACCATATCTCTCATTTATCATTATCTGTTTTTAAAAACATCAGTGGAAAGGAAACGGCGTATCAGTTTGTTAGAGAGAGAGAGAGAGAGAGAGAGAGAGAGAGAGAGAGAGAGAGAGAGAGAGAGAGAGAGAGAGAGAACTCAGAACTCAGAAAATATTTTATTTGACAGGCCACAGGCCCATATCAAAGTGAGTGAACAAGGTCAAAATAAATCGGTACAAGCTACTCTTAACGAAACCTCAGCTGAGTGGTGTTCACAGTTAACAAAGAAGACATTCATGAAGCAATTGCAGCATTAATTATTCCGTTCCTAACAGCCATAGCTCTATAAATGAAATTACCAACACTTGTAATAGTGGTCTCAATAGAACAGGCTAACAACATGGACATTTTGAATAGAGAAGGGTGTTTGTAATATTTAGCTGGAATCAACTCAAGGCGCAACTTCTCGTACAAAGGACAAACCAGTAGAAAATGAAGCTCAGTTTCCGGTGCTTCCTTACAGTGTGGACAGAAAATGTCATAGTTTCTATTGCGATCAGTATATCGTAAAAAGTGGCATCGTAAAGGCGACATTCCTAACCGAAACCTTGAAAGTAACCTGCGGATGTTAACATGTTTAATTACACAGAGGTAGGGACTTCGAACAAGAGACTGGTTATATGACCGATAAACATCGTACAACGCATGCGATTCAATAGCTGAATGCCAGTCTTGGATGTAACAATCACTTAAACGTTTCTTAAAATTCTACAATAAAAGCTTTCACATTACCAACACTTTGCATTTCCCATACAATTCCAAACCCGAATCTATAAAGAACACAGCAAACATTAGTCGTCCAGGTAATATAATTTTGATTCTGCAGATGCAGCAACATATCATAGGCTTTCTTTGGGAGTCTGTTATTATCCATACAAGCAACACGAAGCCAAACTCTGATGCATTTTGCATAAGTATTAACACAAAGAGGGTATCTTCCAGATTCGCCGTACACTAAGTGCCTAGGAGCTTTTAAACTTACACCAAGAAATCTTTTAATGGCAGCTAAGTGCACCCTTTCAATTTGTTCCTGGTTAGATGACAGTCCCCAAATCTCTGCTCCATAAGTTAAGATAGGTTGTATTTGGCAATCGAATAGCTTAAAGAAAATACCAGGAGAATGTTCACCTATTGACCATAGCATTCTGTTGATAGCAGTTAATCCTTTCTTTGCTCTGTTTGCTAGGTCACACATAGTTGGTTGGAAAGATAATCTTGTAGTCAGTGTTATACCAAGATACTTATACATGTTAACAGTGGAAAGCTGAGCATCACCAAAAGTCCAATTTTCATTCGAAGCAAGGTAACCCCCATTCCTGAATACAACAATATTTGACTTTTCCAGATTCACAGGTAAATCTAAACGTTTTGAAGTATTATACAAGACATTCAGTTGGGTTTGCAAACCAATAACAGTATCAGAAAATAATGCAACATCATCAGCAAATAACAGAATCAAAAGTTCAATGAGGTCTGGAGAAAGCTGAATACCATGTCTACCAAAAGTGTTAATATAATTTCAATCATTAATAATTTCAATCATTAATAAAACCGATAGTAACCATATCTCTCATTTATCATTATCTGGTTTTAAAAACATCAGTGGAAAGGAAACGGCGTATCAGTTTGTAGCGAGAGAGAGAGAGAGAGAGAGAGAGAGAGAGAGAGAGAGAGAGAGAGACAGACAGACAGACAGACAGACAGACAGACAGACAGACAGACAGACAGAGAGACAGAGAGTCTCTGATGAGTTCCGATCCAGCTGACGAAAGGCCTAGGAGCAGGCAATACAAATAGGTCTGCCTTCGAAAGGGATAACGATGGTTCCCTCATGCAGCTAGTGAAGAGTTTTCATATCTATAATATATTTTCTTAATTTCATGTTCCCATTTTCATATCTATGATATATTTTCTTAATTTCATGTTCCCATTTTCTTCATCTTCAACCCCTCCCCGCCCCCACCTTAAGTCCTAATCTTTGCCAAGTCATTACTATGATGATAGAAGAGTTGTTGGCCTGCGCTTGTTTTTTCCCCCACTATTAGATTGTTCGTCTTTGTATTTGTCTGATTTTATTCAAGTTTAAAAGGCTGTGCCAGTCTTGAATAAAAGTTACTCTGTGTTAGTTTTTCCTATGGGAGCTAAAGTTACCTTACTTGTTTACTGATTATAAAATGGAATAAAATAAAATAAATGGAGGGTGGCTGCAACTTCTGTATGAAGTGGGTAGTGGGGGCTATGGTGGTGGTGGTATGTGTGTATATATATATATATGTGTGTGTGTGTGTGTGTGTGTGTGAGTGTGTGTGTGTGTGTGTGTGTGTGTGTGTGTGTGTGTGTGTGTGTGTGTGTATGTGTGTGTGTGTGTGTGTGTGTGTGTGTGTGTGTGTGTGTGTGTGTGTGTGTGTGTGTTGGTGGGAAATATTGCCGACTGGTGTGGAAGTGGTGGATATGTATATTTGTGTTACTGTTGGATGTTGATGCCTTAAGAATGGTTGTGGTATCGTGATTGAATTCTTTCTTAAAATTTTAATACTCTTTTTGATACAGGACTGTATCAAGAAAGCTGGTCTGAATCGATCGTCATCCCACTACTTGAGATAGGTACCGCAAATGATCCTGGCAGTTACAGAAGGATCTCACTGTCTGATATAATCAGCAAATTGTACAGCTCTATTATTAACAACAGATTACACAACTGGATCGATCAAAATAACATTACTGGTGAAAATCAAGCTGGCTTCAAAAAGAATCATTTCACTGTTGATCACATGTTCACCCTTTTGGCTTTAGCTCAAAAGCATTTTTCATATAATCGTAAGCTATATGTGGCTTTTATTGATTTTGAGAAAGCATTCGACTCTGTTTCTAGAAAATTACTCTGGCCAATAGTGAAAAAGAATGGCATAAATAAAAAAATTATATCAATATACTAAAAGTATGTACAATAATGTTAAATGAAGAGTAAGATCTGGCGGGGAACTTACTGACTATATTTTATGTACACAGGGAGTAAATCAAGGTGAATCTTGTAGCCCTGTTCCTTTCTCATTCTTTGTAAACGAATTAGCTTTAAAAAAATTATAGGAAAAGGAAGAAACGGTGCAACACTTTCTCCTGATTTTGTTGAATTATTTATTCTGTTACTTGCTGATGAACCAAGGGGTATAGGAGGCAATGGAGAGAGGTAGTCCCTTTGTTGCTTGGCTGCTGCTTCTTACTTGGTAGGAAGGATGGGTGCACTGGTCCTCCTCCATCTGCTAAATCTCTCACATGTGGCTCCTAGCACCATACCCCGATTCCTCACCTCAGCAGGTGTGCTAAACCATGTGAGGGGTGGTGTTTACACTGCACCACTGCGTGGATGAGCAGCATCAAGCAGCCAATGGCCAGGGCGGAGATATCCCATGATGGATACAATGGCTAAGTGTACACAACTGGGGCGACCCACACCATATTAGTGGTTTTCAGCTGCAGTCAGAAGCGTGGAGAGGAGACAGGCGCCACCAAGCGATTCGAGTCCACTGAAAAACACGAGGGATGCAGACGCAAAGAATTTTCATGCTAGATCTGCCAGGGTCCGGATTACCAATGACCATGCGTCCCACTGACTCGTTCCACGATGGGCGTGGTGACAATCGTCACTCTAAGTATGCTACTGGAGCGAAAAACAACATCAAGCTATATAAGACAGGAACAGTCATCGGAACAAGGAATGTTCGCACACTACATGCCTGTGGAAAAATCTACGAGTTAACCCATGAGTTAGAAAGATACTGCTGGACGTCATCGGGTTATCAGAAGTCAGATGGACAGGAATGGGAGGAACTTGCACTGACGAAGGGCATAAGATGTGGTACATCGGCGAAGACAAGCTACACCGACACGGAGTAGCCTTCATAGTGAATAAAGAAGCAACCAAAAGTGTTCTCAGCTGTACGCCTGTATCTAGCCGACTCATCCATATCCGAATTGCAGCCAAGCCACAAAACATGAGCATCATCCAAGTGTATGCTCCTACATCTGAGTATGAGGATGAAGAAGTTGAGAAGTTTTATGAACAATTGGATTCCATCATTGCAAAGATTCCAAAGAAAGAAATCCTTATAGTACAAGATGATTGGAATGCCAAAATTGGGCCTGACACTTAGAACGACTGGGCTGGAACAGTAGGAAAATTGGGCTTGGGAAAAACAAACCAAACGACTGCTAGAATGTGCTAAAAGTAAAAGCCATCGCCTCACTGTAGCCAACACCCTTCACCCACACAAACTCTCTAGGACTGCAACATGACATTCACCCAATGAGCAAGTGCATAACCAGATCGATTCCATTCTGGCACCACAATGCTTCAAGTCGAGCATTAACAAGGCACAGACAAGAACCTTCCCAGGCGCTGACATTGACAGTGACCATGACCTTGTTCTGGCAACCTTTAAGCTCAAACTCAAAGAGCCCTCGCATCCGCTTAAACTGGAGAAATTGAAAGCCCCGGAGATAGCCGAGGTATTTAAAGCCCAGGTAGGTGGAACATTCGCTGCACTGAACCTTCTAGAAGACATGGATACACTTATCAACAACGCCAACGGAGTGTACATGAATGCCGGCGAAGAGCTCCTCGGAAGAGAAAGGAAGAAAAAGAAACCATGGGTCACAGACGAAATCCTCGACCTGTGTGACATGAAAAGTGAACTCATGGGCGAAAAGAATGAAAGTGATTTGGCAAGATGGCAATACCCGGAAGCTAATAGGAAGGTGAGAAGGAAGATGCAGGAGGCAGAAGAAAACTGGATAGAGGAACAGTGCAACGAGATTGAAAAAGGCTTTGAAAATGGGAGCAGCAAACAGGCCTACAGCACACTAAGAAACCTCACTCAGTCAAGTCAAGCAAGAACTGCCGTAACAGAGGACAAAGAAGGCAAACTCTTTTCAGACAGTGGAGACGACCTGGAAAGGTGGACCGAATATTGCACTAGCCTGTATAACCACCAGCTCCACCCAGACAGCTCCATATTGGAAAATGACACTCTGTGAGCTGAAAGTGACAACTATTGTCCACCCATACTGAAGGAGGAGGTCAGAAACGCAATACGAAGCTGGAAAGAAGCGAAATCATTGGGTGTGGACAATATCCCAGCAGAAATGTTGCGGCAAGGTGGTGAGGCACATGTCGCAGTATGCCAGAAAATACTTGATGAGAAGAGATGGCCAGAACAGTGGACGCAATCACTGGTGATTCATCTGCCAAAGAAGGGCAACCTGAGACAATGCCAGAACTATGGGACCATTAGTCTTATTAATCACCCAAGCAAGATCATGCTACGATTTTCCTCAACAGACTGATGTCAAGGGCCGAAGAAGTACTCGCCGAAGAACAAGCTGGTTTCAGAAAGGGGAGAAGCACCACTGAGTAAATATTCAATCGCAGAATACTCACTGAGAAGCACCTTCAACACCAACGCGACTTGTGCCACTATTTTATTGACTTCAAGAAAGCGTTTGACAGGGTTTGGCATGAGGGACTATGGCATGTACTGAGAGGATATGGAATCGACGAAGGCATCATGAGCGTGATAGAGGCCCTATACAAGAACTCCAACAGTGCAGTGCTCCTCAACAATCAACTAGGGGAGTTTTTCAGAATGACGTTGGTGTCAGACATGGCTGTATCCTCTCTCCTATGTTGTTCAATTTATTCTTGGAAAGGATAATGCAGGAGGCACTGGAAAACCATGAGACTTCTATCTCCATTGGTGGCAGACGAATATGCAACCTCCGGTTTGCTGATGATATAGATCTGATGGGGGGGGGGGGGGGGGGGGGGGACGAACAAAGAACCGCAGGAACTTGCCAACAGACTTGTTGATAGAGCAGGTGCTTACAGAATGGAGGTCAGCACAGAGAAATCCAAAACCATGGTAAGCAGCGAGAACATGGACCATGCCACTATTTTCATGAACAGTGAACAACTAGAAGACATCGGAAACTTCAGATATCTAGGAGCAACCCTGACAAAGGATGGAAGCTGCAAAGCAGAAATTAAAATTCGTATTGGCACAGCCACCACTGCCATGACCAAACTGAACAGAGTGTGGAAACGTAACATCCGATTCTCCACAAAATTCAAACTCTACAAAGCCCTGGTGGTCTCCATTGTACTGTATGGTTGCGAGGCGTGGACACTGACGGCTGAAACTGAAAGGATGATCCAGGCTTTCGAGAGCAAATGCCTGAGGAAGCTCCTTCAAATCTCCTGGATAGAGCACAGGACCAATAAATATGTACGGAGCAGAATTAAGAACCTTGCTGGACCTCAGGAACCTATCCTTTCAACTGTGAAGAGACGCAAGCTGATATGGTTTGAGCACAACACTCGATACACCAGTCTGTCCAAAACAATCATGCAAGGCACCATCGAGGGCGGGAGAAGAAGAGGAAGACAGCGGAAGAACTGGCATGAGAACATCAAAGAATGGAGCGGACTCCATACACGTGAGCTGCTGCCGGCGGCTGCTGACAGAGACAGATGGAGAGGGGATGTTGCGTCTGCGGTCCTCAGGTTTCCCTAACGACTACTTCTGTAGTTATGGGCCTGAGGTGGGGTGAGGTGAGATGATGATATTGTCTTATTATCTGAGACTCCATTTGGCCTCCAGACTCAGTTAAACAATTTTTGTCAGGCAGTTTCTAAACTTCAACTAAAAGTAAATATGAAAAAATGTAACTTCGTGGTGTTCAGAAAAGGAAGTCACTTGGCAGCAAGCGGAAGACAGTATTTTAATAGACAGAGGATGGCTGATGTAAATTGTTATATATACCTTCGTATCTATTTCTCTACACGCTTAAGCTTTACAGTCGTTTGTCAGCATCTGGCAAGCAGAGCGAAAACGCCTTAGTGTGTATCTTGAAGAAATTATACATGCTGAATAAATTTCCTGGACATTTTGTTTAAACTCTTTGATGCTCAGGTTCAACCGGTTGCTCAGATATGGGGCCTAGATAAATCTGCTGTTCAACCAGCCGCCGTGGCGAAGTGGTTAGCGTCGCGGACTCCCGGCTGGGAGGTCGTGGATTCTAATCCCATCAGAGTCATGTGGGTTTTTCTGCCCCGACCAGCTCCTACCCAGAGTTGAGTTTGCTGCGGACTCACTTGGGGAGACTGTGACAACACAGTCGAGTTTCATCCACTTAATGGATGCGTTTCTGAGAGTGTTGCTCAAATTTCCTGACCAACACTGCAGGTGCCTGTGTCTCTCGGGCCTGTTTGACGCCGGGATAAATTATGAAAGGAAGCATAGAGTACAGCCCTGCCATGTAGTCTCAGACCGAAATGGAAATCCGTAGCATCATTTTTATAATCCTCATTCTCATCGATCAGCATAAAAAAATGTCTCAAATTCTGTGGCCCTTCATGCTCTGCTCTCATGGTGACCTCAATTTCGATGTCCTCTGCACGTCTGCGGCCTTGGTTTGGTTCCGTCGGGGTCACCGGTATCGGCGAGTCCATGGGGGCTGTCGTTGGACGGACGTGGTGGCGCCCTCCGGAGGGAGAGCACACTCACGCCGGCTCCGCGACTAAGCAATCATTGTCTTTAGTAGGGGGCTTAGTAGGTGGTGTCCTGGTATGTTAGATCAGAACAGGCGCCACTGGGGTGCACTGCCTCTGAGGTAGCGCAGAGGTTGGGACAGCAAAAAAAATAATAATAATAAAAATAATAAATAAATCTGCTGTTCACGTGGAAAGAGTTCATTTATTTGCTCTTAAGAAATTTTTAGGGGTTCACATGAAGACACCTAATGAATGTGTTTATGGGGAAACAAACCGCTATCCAATCTATATCAATTCATCTGTGCAGTGCATTTGATACTGGCTGAAGATTGTTCAGATGGATGATGTTAGATTATCACTAAAAGCATATAAGATGTTGCTGGGATTAGAATCGCGTGGTAAAAGATCGTGGGTTTCAGGTGTTCGAGATTTTCTGTTTCATAATGGATATGGGTTTGTTTGGATGAATTAAGGTGTTGGAAATGTAAGTGCGTTTTTGAAGCAACTTCAGCAAATACTGATTGATAATCGATGGCAAAATTGACGCGAAACATCCAGTACAGTGAGCGATATTCGTTTTATAGAATTTTTAAGACATCTGTTAGATGTGAAAAAGATCTCTCCCTTCATATTGACAGGCATATTTGAAGTTATCTGACAAGATTTAGATTAGGAATTTCAGATATTAAAACGCATCAGTATCGATATGCAAATACCAATAACGTTAGTGTGCTATGTCTTTTATGCAAAAACGCAAATGAAGACGAGTGGCATCTCCTACTTTGTTGACCTGTGCTGAAGGAATTACGATATGAATGCATTCCCCGGATATTCTTTGAAAACTCTTGCTTATTTCGAGCTGCATTGCTCATGACAAGAGCATATGTGTATATTTATACAGGGCCTTTAAGAGACGCGCAGCTATGGTCAGTTAATTGAACCCAACTGTCGTTTTCATTGTGTATAGTTTGCGTGCTTATCTGCCAGCTTCTCATTGTAAAACTATATCATGTTATCTTACTGTATGAATTGTTATTGTTATATTGTTCCCCGATTGGAAGGGGCCATGGCCTATACCAATTAAAATCTTTCACTCGTTCTCTCTCTCTCTCTCTCTCTCTCCTCTCTCTCTCTCTCTCTCTCTCTCTCTCTCTCTCTCTCTCTCATGCTGATGTTACAAAATGGTATGACCCAGTCGTTAAGTAGGCTTACCATGAAGATGAAAGTGCGACGACGATTTGCATTGGCATGTGTTGATATATGTAGTACTTCAGGTGACCATAACCCCACCCACTGACGCCGGCGGGAAGGGATTTGCCATTATGTTTTTTCTGAAAGTTTAGGCCATATGCCATCATCATATGATGTCAACAACAGATTGGTCGGAGCTCTTGTGAGCAACAAGGTCTGGAAGAAATCACCCGTTTCCTACTCTAAAAATGGGGGTAGGGGTGAAAAGCATGCTATTACTCATAGTATAATGCCTTAAAAATAAAATACAAGTTGTTTTTAAGGGCGCTGATGCTTCGTCTACATGGGCATACCAAATACCAATGTGTTTCAAGCACAATTGTAGTAATAGCATCCAAATAAACATGACATATGCCATTGTTGCCATGTAAGATTGTTGGTGAGAGACAGGACAGTACGAGTGAGTTGCATGAAAGTCGAGCGGTGAATAAGGCTCATGCGATTGTTAGTGACAGTGGGCACACGCTTGCAACAGTATGAGCTCCTTCCATCAGGCAGACGATTTCGTGTCCCCAGAGCTAAGCTGATGCACACCAAAAAGAGCTTCGTGTTCAAATCCATTGCGTTTTTAAACAAACACAGCATGTAAGAAGAAGAGATGGTGGATCACCTGTAATATAATAAGCATGTGCGCGTGTGTGTATGTCTGTGAGTAAGCGGGAAAGTATAGATGCTGGAGTGTGTGTGTGTGTGTGTGTGTGTGTGTGTGTGTGTGTGTGTGTGTGTGTGTGTGTGTGTGTGTGTGTGCGTGCGCGCGCGCGGTGTGTGTGTGTGTGTGTGTGTGTGTGTGTGTGTGTGTGTTATGTGTGCATGTCCTGGAGCAGTGAGGAATAGAAATGTCTGGAATATGTCTTATCTTAATGTTTTTTTTTAATGATAAATCACCTCTCTCTCTCTTCTCTCTCTCTCTCTCTCTCTTCTTCTCTCCTCTCTCTCTCTCTCTCTCTCTCTCTCTCATGCGTGCGGACACGCATGTATGTATATATAATTATGTGTGGCTGAGTGCATGTTTTATTTGCACTACCAAAAAAGGAGAAAGAATGAAATTCCCATTTTTTGGTGATACATGCATGTTTTATTGTTTGAAAGTAATTTTAAATTTCAGTGTCATGTTTGTAACTATAAATATGTATGGCTTAACTTTTAGGGCAGCGGTCACGAATGTAATTTCTCTTTTAACAAGAGATAATTAAGTTTTCTGAAGTCTGAAACTGTTAATCTGTTTCAAAATGGTGTCAAGAAAATGGTTAAGTAGAGTTTTGGCCAACCTGCTTATAAACCATGACC
The DNA here is from genome assembly GCA_033310375.1 of Conus canariensis. Classification (NCBI taxonomy): domain Eukaryota; kingdom Metazoa; phylum Mollusca; class Gastropoda; order Neogastropoda; family Conidae; genus Conus; species Conus canariensis. The sequence goes on from CM065735.1 coordinate 12,943,508, forward strand.
AAGGGATCTGTCTTAACACATGCGAGTGATGACTGAGTGTCGCAGTATGCGCCTGTACACCAGTAAGAAGACTGCACCTTTACACAGAACTGTTGACAACAGATTCTTCAGTGTCAAACCCTTCCTCTTGAACAGCATCACAAAGGTTCACAAGTTCAAAATCACCGTTCTCCTCCTCAGGAGTTGGCTGGTCACAGAGGATGTCAACAAGTTCACATGGAAGTATATTTCCTGACACCAGTCGATCTCCAAACCACTGTCTGTTGTCTTACAGCCTCTACCTGACGGCCCATCAATGGCTGGTTGAGCGCAATGGGCATGCTTCCAAACCTCCACCTTAGAACAGAAGATAAAAGGGTAAAGATTATAAAATCTCATAGCCATTTTATGGCCTTGGCAATGACTAACTTAGGCTTCGGTCTCATGACTCTGTCCTATTTATGTTGGAAATGTCATATTCAGGCTATTGTGTTACCCCTGGCCAGGTCAAATAGCATTTGTTTAACTATAGTCATCAACAACAACACTACTGTAGGTCTCCGTCGGTTGTAGCTGACCATGGATAGAGTATATCCAACCTAAGATTTAGCTATCTGACTTGGCTGTCTGCTCAGCCCAAGCAGTGTCACCTGTGGCTGTAGAGTTTGATGTGAGAGTGGCATTCTCTGTCACAGCGGTCACATCTGCATGTTGACAATGGTTTGTCCTGCCATCTTGTTTCTGCATCTTTGCTTTTCTGCTGAAGCAGCTGTCACTTTGTCTTCACTAATCTGCACAACAGCATGAGGTCTGGAGGAATGACAGCATTCCTCTAGACCTTATCAAACACTGCAAGACTACCCTGTAACAACAATAACTATCATGTTAAAAACAGTAAGATATAATACCTGGTAGTTGACTCGCTCTGTGTGCATCCGCAGGGAAAACTGGCAGGGAGGTAGGAGGCTCAGGTCAGTTCCGTTGTAGCTGGCCAACACTGCATGACCCTGACTGGTGTCAAACGTTTCTCTGAGAAGGTCAAAGCAGACATGGTTGATGTTCCTGCTTTTGGGTCTGCCATACAGACAACAGACATAGTGTTCAAGGTTGTCCACTGAATCAGAAGACAGTTCTGGACTTCCCAGTGCTCGGAAGGCATCATGAAGAAACGGGTTCTTGGTGAACGCATTGAACGCCCTGACCTTCCCTTTGCTCACAAAAGAACTGGTGGAGTCACAGCCGGAAAAAGCATGATGGTCAAGGAGTGCTTCACAGTATTCCTGTCCATACTTGGCGGCAAGGTCTGTGGTGGAAAGCAGCCTCCTGTGGTTTCCAGTGTCAGTGTCCAAGTATACCGTTGTATGGAGCTGGGAACTGAAGTGTAGTAAGAGTAGAAACACATCAGTGTCTGAAGAGCGCACAATCATGCCCTCGGAGTCAGAAGCATTCTTGTCCTGTTGAAAACAGTGAAGGATGGTCCTCATGTCCGCTTCTTCCTGAGAGGAAAACAGCTCTTGAACTGGTGAGGCTTCCTCAGTCTTGCCATCTGGGGAGGAGAGCTTGAAGCACTCGGGCCCACATGTCACAAACAACTCTCTGTTCAGGAGTGTGGCAGCATGGGAATCTTTTTTTCCATTCAGAAAGCAGGACTTTGATGAGCTGGTTCTTGTTGTCACCATTTTTCAGAAACCCTTTCCAGTCTCTGGGGACCTTAGTGTTGGGACCCTTCACAAGGAATGCTTCACCTTCTCCCCGACGAGAACGTTCCATTGATTTGATGGAGTTGTGGTTGTATACATCTACCACATAATCAATCCTATCTGTGGATGGCAGATTTTTCAGGATTTTGTCTGCTAGGTCTCCAAATGATGGGGGAAGAGAGGTAAGTGACTGCAGATGGAACATTGCGTCAATTATGTGATGGCATTTCCCCCGATTTGGTTGCTCCTTCAACTCTGTTCCTCCAAGAGATGTACGAGCTTTGCTTTCCCTTCTTTGCAGGCAAACCATCAGGAGTTGCTAGGGCTCAAGGCACTGGACTCAAAGGGTAGCTCATGACCTTCTGCAAACTGATGCTATTTTCCTGCGAGATCATGAGAAGTTGTCCGAACATGGCTCTCTGCACTGACACTTGCATCAGTTTGTTCGAAGATGACCGCAGAGTCTTTGTCTTCAGCAGTTTTGCAAAATTAATGTCTTCAGCTCCACTTTTTTCAGAGGAGCATGGAAACTCAGAGTTTTCTCAACCAGTCGTTCTGTCACGAATTGGTGAAAGGTTTCCTTTCCTCGTGCATCTGCTGATAGAAGTTTATTTCTTGAATGTTGTCTGGTGCTTGCATTCCTGATGAGAGACAGAAGAGACCCCTCTCTTCCACTGAAAAGGGATCCATGAAGCTGCAGAAGGAATCCATGTTTTTCACACACTCCTCACTGGCTCTAGTCTCTGCACATATCAGGTGTTTGTGAACTTTGACATCATCCCCAGTCATGCCAGCCATCTCAAGTGTTGCAGCAAGAAAAGAAGCTCTGACATGACGTGTCATGCACCAGCGAAGGTAGGCAGCACTGTTTCTGCTGAATCCTATGATCCCACCCGCAGATTTTGCATGGCAGTTGATCGTTTGCTCAATAGTTTGTTCAACTGGCACTCTGCATGAAGGAACTGTTGATCTCAACACACGGAGTCCTCCATGTCGCAGGAGTTCTTCTGCTGAGGGATGGTTGTGCTTCGGATTCAGAATCCTCAGGAAATAGACTGTGGCGTATCTTGAGTAGTTCTGGTGATCCATCACAAAGAGCAGACGGCACATTTTCTCTATGCATGACAAGTGCAAGTCCAAGACATTTTCTTTTGTAGCCCGGAGGAGATACAGAATCAGCCCCATTCTCTCGGCATACTGCAACCAGAACTGTGCTGTCTTCCCCTTCTTCCCCGTAATAACGTCCTACTTGAAGTTCGAGTGCAGTCTGAAGAGAAGAGCAACAGATGGCTTCTCAGGAGTGTCTTGAAGCTTATGTCTGTTTTTGCACCCTGGCAGATCTTCAGACAGCTGGTTCAGAAGATCTGAAGCTTCTGTTGATTCCTTCAAGAATGCCTGAAGAAGCAACCGCTCAAGAGCCTCCAGAACAACCTTGTGGACTCTCAGGGCACGATTGTAGTGCTTTGCAACCAAGACAGCATCAACTGACCCACTTTAGCGGACTCCTGACTGCACAATGATCTCTCCAAGACCAGATCCCCTCATGAGTTTTCCAAGTGCTGTCATGTATGAGCACAGAAAATGGAATATGCCAAGGCGAACAACAACGTCCTTGAACCGGTCATTCTGCCAAACAGTCATGTATGCCTTTCTTGCAACAGCCAGGTCACAGGTGAACAGAGTGTGTGTCTGGCCCACTTCCCTTGAAGCATCAACAGAAACTTGGAGGATATGTTGAACAGTAGCGTTCTCAGTGACAGGATGTAGATCTGGCTGCATGTAGTTAACCGTTGACTGGTCATTCACCACACCCAGATTCCTCCCAGTGAATGATACCCAGTCTGCCCAGACTACTACTACTACTTCTGCTGCTGCTGCTGTTGCTACTACTGCTACTATTATTACTACCACTACTACTACTTTTACCACTACCACTACTACTACTACTACTGCTGCTGCTGCTGCTGCTACTACTACTACATTTGGTGTAACGTTAGATAGCTTACAGACTGCTGACAGTCATGATCATACTGAATGGCAGTAAGCCAGTTTGTTTTACGAGTTTTTTAATAACGGAAGTTGGCGCCAAATACTGTCAAATGGGCACTGTTTCTGCAAAAGGATGACTATCTGTAAATAGAACAATAATTCCGCTATCAGGGACTGCAAACCATTTGATGATAAATGGATTAGTACCATAGTGACAGGTCATTAACTAAGTACACCCTCTAATCGCAAATATAGAGCCCACAGAAGGAAAATTTGCTAATGAACATGGTTCTATCTCTCAAGAGCTCCAATTAATCAATTGTTGACATATACATTTCAGTTTATGATGTAAAAAGACACAAGAAAACCATAGTGGCAAATTCCCCCCCTCTCCCCCCCCCCCCCCCCTCCAATCCTGCGGGGTCACCTTTCCATTCTGCCACCTGAAGCACTAATGTGACATCAGTTTCAAATGGATTATATTCAGTGATTCAAACCGGAGAAGTACAAGGTCTGGTAGGAAGTATTCCGTTGTTTTTGACTGACATCTGTATGTGTAGCATGCTAAAATCTTGCTTTACTAAAAGCATGGTGTGGCTGTGATAGAATTAGTATCGGCATGCTTCACAAGCACGTAGAGCATACAGATAAACATGCAAAACATGCGTAGGCTGTGCTAGTAAATGCACTGCCGTGTTCCCAGAGAAGCTGACCAGTGCCGACAGTGACTGTTTATTTGGGCCCTCTACCAGCTGTCAGGTAGGTGTACCGCGAATAATTCTCTGTCAGTTGTAAAGGAAAGATATGCATGTCCAGTATGTTTGAGTTTGATCGTGATTGAAATTAAGACGCATGGTCTCCACTGAGTGGAACTTTCATTTCACTTTGTGGGTGTCCGTCAGTCTGTTTCAATCGTTTTTTGTTGGCAATTCTTTGTGCTGCTTGCCAGCAATGTGTATGAAAGAAGCCCCACTCATGTTTGTGGTATTGTTCTTGTACTGTCAGTCAAAGACCTCACAATCCAGAAATGTGTGTGTGTGTGTGTGTGTGTGTGTGTGTGTGTGTGTGTGTGTGTGTGTGTGTGTGTGTGTGTGTGACCTTTTAATCCTTAACGACTTCTAAAGAGTGCACATGTCAGAAGGGAAGTCTAGGTTCCTTTGTGATGGAATGAGGCAGATAGATGGAATTACCTAGTACCTCTGTCTGTCTTGTTTTACTAAACATGGGACAGTTTAACTCATGAGGCATATTTTGTCATTCATGAATGTTATTGTATGATCCATTTCTGTGCTTTACTTGCATTATCTTACTTTGGTTTAGTTGTTAACTAAACTGATAAACGATCTTTCAAGAGGGGTCTGCGTTACAGAATCGGTTTTAGTATTGATATATGGTGTCTGTATTTTTACCATACCATGTGCCAGCAGGGGCGGATCCACTGACTTCAGGGTTTCTACCCCACCCCCATCCCCCAAAAAACACTTTTGTTATGTTGTATCTAGATAAGATATATCAGGGTAGAATCTTGGCTTAGGTTTCACCAGATTGCACCATTTTATTTCTTTGAAGCGGGGCGCATGCGCGCATGCACGCAAAAACGCAAGCACACAATGTTGGTGTGCTGGCGATATGCCAAAAATTTGGAAAGAATCAATTCACAAAAATGGCAAAAGCTGCACTGACCAAAAAAAATTACAGACTTATAGCGTTGACATCCCATGTATGCAAAGTTTGGAAAAGAATCGTTTTAACAGACTTCCAAACTCTTGTGAGAAGAACGTGTGTGTGTGTGTGTGTGTGTGTGTGTGTGTGTGTGTGTGTGTGTGTGTGTGTGTGTGTGTGTGTGTGCAAAAGAAGAAAAAAAATGATGGGAGACTCGTTTCGACATTCTTGTTCCCGCATTGTGTTCCGATTCTGGCAGTTGCATCTTTTCACACATTTGGTCCTTCCTGGGCCCATGACCGTCAATCAGAGATTGACGATTGATGTCATCAGAAGACAGCTGTTGGCCCGTGATCAGCTCACTGTTGTCATTTTCCAGCAGTCAACAATGGGCTGACATGGATCACACAGACAGTTGGCATAAGTTTATCGTGGGATGACATGACATAAATAAATATGTGAAATCATTTGAGCCATTGACACCATTCATTCAACTGCCAATCACCAGGGTGGGACTGCTCCAGATACATGTTGTGGAGTACATTATATATATATATATATATATATATATATATATATATATATATGTGTGTGTGTGTGTGTGTGTGTGTGTGTGTGTGTGTGTGTGTGTGTGTGTGTGTGTAAGGAAATAAAGCAAAATGCCAGTGTCTTTAATTTTAAGAATAAAATTCACTTTGATGAACACAAGCCTGCGAATATCAAAATCAAATACGTGAGGAGAGAGAGAGAGAGAGAGAGAGAGAGAGAGGAGAGAGAGAGAGAGAGAGAGAGAGAGAGAGAGAGACTCGTGACTCGTGACTTTAATGTGAGGCCATCAGCCTATTCACATGAGTACGCAACATGAAATATACATCAATTTTACATAATCAGAACAAAATTCACCATAACTGCAACGAAGCATTCTTCCCTGACAGTATGTACATGCAGAATTCTATCTTGATCATACATTAACACTACTTGGTACATTCTTCCTTATGAACGTAATGTAAGTATATATATTATTATTTTAAAACTCATGATATTAATGCTGTTGATACTATCATACAAAACACATGTTTTCTATTTCGTTACCCTCATCATATTTCATTTATACAGTGAAGACCTTTCTTCCCTGCATCGTAAGATTCTCCGGAAAGCTGTACTATTTTAAGCATCTTTTGTTTACATCAATTACGCATGCGCAAAATAAGCCTATCGCCCTCTCCGGTGCAAAGGTAAACCCCGAATCTTGAGTCTACATAACAAAGCTGCCATGCTGACCTTTGACACACAGAGCGTGTTCTTCTGTGGTCGTGTTCGTATGGTGTTGGACTTGTGTTGTCTATATTCGTTAGATTTAGCAGCCCCATGGATAAATTACTAAAACCTTGTTGCTTTCCATGTATCAGGTTGGTGCATTCCTTCAGTTTTTTTTTCCACTTCAGTTGTCGTTTTCCCTATTTCTTTTCAGCCTGTGACCATGTCATATTCTGTCCCGTGGGTCTTGTCGACACTTGACTGGCACACTGTGTCTTGACCGCCCGCCGACCAGAGGAGTCTCTTAATGGTCGGATCCCTAGAGTTCAAACTTGGATAATTCAAAACAACCGTCGGAAAATAATCAAAATGCATACAACAGCTATCGTTATTCAAAGAGTACAAAACCATGCTCATTATAATCTGATCAACGGGCAGCCATCACAGCAGACGATCCAGCCAAGACTCGACAGACAATTCTCATTCCTACTCCCACTCTCTCTCCCACACTCGCTCCCACCGCCTCCCACTATCGCCCCATCCGCCTCACACTCCACTACTCCCCCCCCCTCCCCCCCCTCCCCCATCGCTCTCTGAGCAGAGAGCGGAAGAACGGGCGAGAGACGGCCAGAGGGAGATTGACACTGTGTGCGCGTAGCGGAATGGAACGCATTCATCACCGCTTCATGCTGATTTGCATGTTGACCTACTTCTTAATTCTCCTACGAGCCTTACTGTTTGCTTTACTAAATTGGCCAAATTCTCGTCCTACTTTCGTTTCCTGGATTATCTTACTTACATACTTCATCACTTCATGGTCAAATTATTTATCTATGTTTCCCTTTGTATTCATTTCGTAGTTTTACGTGTGTATGTATATACAGATTTCGTTACTTATTTTAACCTTCCTCTTCCATACATGTTTTCTTAAATACATTTGATTTTCTATTATATGCACATTTTCCATACTCATTTAACTTGAACCATTCATATACCTAGACTACCCCCCCCCCCCCCCCAACGGTGGCCACGTTTGTTCCCATATTGTGTTATCCGGTTGCTTCCTCCATGCCCCCCCCCCCCCCCCCCTTCATGCTCCTTCTTACTTGTCATGTATTCTTAATTATATCCATTCAGATTATAATTACACGTATTCCCTCTTAGTTGCCTTAGTTATCTGTACTCTTGCATAATTACATATTTTTAGTTATACATTCAATTCTACTACACTTCTTGATCCATCTTGACTCAATCAGTCTCATCCTCATACTTATCACTTTCTTTTCTATTCTTTTGTTTTTCATTTACACACACACACACCACACACACACACACACACACACACACACACACATGCATATGTATATATATACCCACATACATGCGTATATTACCCACATACATACACACATACACACACATGTACATACACACACACACACACACACACACACACACACACACACACACACACACACACACACACACACATGCGTACACACATACATACACACATGCACATTTTACAATCTTGTTCATGTTCTTATAAGTATCCCTACTCCATCATCCATTTGTAATAACCTCATTCTCCCTCATTTCCATTCATAATTGTACATTTCCATTCATATTCATATTCATTCATTGCACATAATTTCCTCAAAACTATATTCATTTCCATAATTCCATTCCTTCATATTATATTACATTCATGTTCCCTCATATTACACCCTTGTATTCACTTTTATATTGTTATCTTTCCATCATAGTCCTTGTCTTGCTTCACATCTGAGTATACAATTGCATAATCTCATGTGTTCATATAACATCTCATTCGTAAATCTGTTCATATCGTCACACCAATCACAATTTCATACTCATTCAGGTATTCGTGTTACTTTCCATATTGAGAAACACCTTCCAAGTTAAATCCATGATTAAATCTTCTCTAGATATTATGTTATCACAACACATCCATGTTCATTTATTATGCATATAGATTCACATGCTTATATGCTTTACACATAAGCATTCACATAATCATACATATGTATATATACACATACACACAGACATATACAGTTTGAATTCAGCTATAAATCCACAGAGGCAAAACCAAGTCTCTTTTCTTTGTCTTATATTTGTGTTTTTCTTTGAATTTTAATGCATAAAAAGTATACATTGCTACATCACATGTCATTTCCACGTTTTCATTTTGTAATAGGTTTCTTAGTGTAATTGTATCCTTATTTCTATAATGTTTATAAATATATTTCTCCCTTAATTGTCTATAACATGGGCATATCTTGAAAAAGTGTAATTCGGTTTCTTCTGTTGGACAAAAAGGACATGTTGTAATTGCTTCCTTGTCTGTGAACTTGTTTATATGTAATTCGTTTACCCCTAAACGTAGTCTGGTTAGTGCTTTTCTAAATTTCGCTATTGTGATGTCGTAGAAATATTTTTCAGTATGGTGTACGGATTTAAAAGAGCGATAAGTATTAAAACATTCACTGTTTTCTGTTTTATCATGCCAGTTCTGCTTGTGACAGTCTATCATTCTTTGTCTTAATACTGAAATAAATCTGTTCTCATCTCCTACACCTTCATTTAGCCATTCTTCTGAAAAGCCATATATGTCTAAACAGTGTTTTAATTCTAATGCCCAATTTTGAGATTTGTTTATTTCGGTCTTTTCTCTTTCATATGCTTGTCTGGGGAGTCTGTTTGGTGCCATTTTTATAATTTTAAACCAATACCTAATCGCCCTTATTGTGCTGTCTATGCATATAGGATATCTACCCAACTCTCCATATATTAGATTATTTGGGGTTTTCTTGCCCACACCCATATATTTTTTACAGGCGAACAAGTGTATATTTTCTATTGCTTTACATCTAGTTAGGCCCCATGCTTCTGCTGTGTATAAGAGTAAGGGTTTAACTTGAGTATCAAACAGTTTAAAGTAAATAGCCATATCTATATGTCCTAAACTATACATGGTTTTCATTATTTCCATAATTTTGCCTTTCGCTCTACCTGCGTATTCAGAAAGTGATATGTCTACTGAGAGTTTAGTTGTCAAGGTGAAACCCAGGTACTTATAACTGTTTACTACTTCTAGTTCTTGGTCTTTGTAGTACCATTTCTCCTTTTTACCCAAATAGCCCCCTTTCCTAAAAACCATTATTTTTGTTTTTTGTAGATTTACTGTTAAACCTATAGAATCCGAGGCTTGTTGTAGGTTCTTTAATTGGTTTTGTAAGCCGGCTGGTGTTAATGATATCAGGGCTATGTCATCTGCAAATAGCAATGTGTAAATCTCTTCTGCACCTGGTAGAAATTGGTAACCATGTCTCCCTTTTCTTGTGACATTGTCCGCCACTTCTGTTATTAATAGAGAAAAAATCAAGGGGGACAACAAACAACCTTGTTTCACTCCTGCTGGGCATTTGAAAAATTCTGTTAATTCAGTTCCATATTTAACACAAGCTTGAACTGTTTTGTATATACCTTTTAACATATTGAGCATTTTTGTAGATACTTTATGTTTCTATAGTATCTCCCATAATTTGTCTCTATTTACAGTATCAAATGCTTTCTGATAATCTATGAATGCTACATAAAATTTACTTCTACGTCTGCCATAGAGGCAATTTGTTATCATAGTTGTTAATGTAAAAATGTGGTCTATTGTCGAATATCCCTTCTAAATCCTGCTTGTTCCTTACTAATTTTGTTCTCATCTTCTGCCCAGTTGTAAAGTCTTTTGTTGATTATTGCTGTAAAAATTTTACTTATGATGCATAACAGTGAAATCCCTCTATAATTTCCTGGGTTTTGCTTATCACCTTTCTTGTGGAGTGGTACAATTACTGCACGTGACCATTCTAAGGGGAAGTAACTTTCTTGGAACAGTTTATTGAATAACTTAGTTAGATATGGTATTATTTTACTATATATTGTTTTTAGAAATTCTGGGGGATTTCATCTATTCCTGGGGATTTACCTGATTTCAGTTTGTTTATTGCTAAACCTACTTCCTGTTCTGTTATATCTTCATCTAGCTCTTGTACTAGAATCTCTTCAATATTCACTTGCTGTTCTCTTACAATAGCTCCTTGCCTTCCTGTTATTTGGGGTTCAATATGCTTTCAAAATGTTCTTTCCATTGTTCAGATGTAATAACTGGTAATTTATTTTTCTTTCTTCTAATGTTTTTTTTATTCTGCTCCAGAATTCCTGGCTATCCTTCTGATTTTGCATAAGTGTATCATATATCTGTTCCCTGTATTGTTTTTTCTTTCCTCTAATCATTTTTTGATAAGAAGTCCGTTTGTTATTATATATTTCCTTTCTTTCTTCATATTTAATAGGATTTTTATTTTTATCTATTAAATTAAGTCTACACAGTGCTTGTCTTGTTTCTTTCTTTTCCATCTTGCACACTTCATCATACCACCCATTTGTAGGTTTATAGTCCCCTCCTGAACTAGTTGTTTTGCTCATACATTCTCCAGCATTCTTTAGTAATTGGTTAAATTTAACTATACTTGTATCTACATCTTGATCAATTTCCTCCTTAATTTGTTCTAATATTGCTTGTGCTCTTTCAGATTCCATGAAATTTATGTAGACTTGTGCTTTGGCTGGGTCCCATTTTATTTTCTTTGTAAATGTTCTCTTTTGTTGATCTTTCTGGATATCCTGCACTGTGCTCAGAAGCTCCATTCTAACTGGCATATGGTGAGACTCAATTCTTTCATCCACTAAACAGCTGTCAACATTTTCGATTAATTCTATGGAGCATACATAGAAATCTATAGCACTATTTCCCCTTTCCGAGAAGAATGTGAATGCACTGTCAAAGTTTTTCATATTTAAGCCATTCAGGGAAGTTAAATTAAAACTTGCGCAAAGTTCAATAAGCCTTTTTCCGAATCCATTGATGATGTTATCCTTTGACTTACGTGCATACACATTCTGTTCTCTGTCGAATATATCATTTTCATCCTCAATATTTAATCCCCATTCCCCAATACGAGCATTTAAGTCTCCTCCTATAATATATAAATATTCATTCCCTTGTTCAATTTGTGTACAAATGTATTGTTCTATCATTTCTGTGGTACAATCATAATCCTTGTCAGCATAAAAACGACTGTCAACCGGATGTACATACACACCAAGAAATAGTACGTCTCTCTCACATTGTAACAGGGTTTTTTTTTGTAGCTTCACACATAATACATTTTCTATATTAGTATTAATCAACTGAACATACCCAGATAGTTCCTTCTTGATCAGCATTATCAATCCGCCAGAGGGTCTGCCCATTCTAGTATATTTTCTGGCTGGACAGTAAAGATGTAGAAATTCCTGAAACTTTGTCTCAAAATCAAAATGTTTTAGAGTAAGTGTCTCAGATAAACAACAGATATCAAAAGCAGTTATAAATAAAAAAAATCAGGATCTGACAATTTCTCCAGCAGACCTTCAACATTCCAACACATGAAGGAAATTTTCTTATACTTATCCTCTACTTCATTATTACCTTGTATTTGTGAATGGCCTTGGCCTTCCCCTCATTTTTTGTCTTTTTTGCCCTTCCTGTGTGTATTAGCTTGGGTGTTCTGTACTTGTTTATTGCCCAACTTAGTATTGCTTGCGTTGGATCCTAATGTGTGCTCGCTTGCTGTGCGTGTTTTCATTTTGTCTTTGTCCCCCTCTTTTGGCCTAGCACCCATTTTTTCATTCTTCTGTTCATCACTCATATCTGTCACCCTTTCTTTGTCTGACCCGCTCACTCTTTCATCCCCACTGACCATCTCTCTTCCTTCCATTCTTCCTTCACCACTTTTCTTCATCTGTATTTCTTCTTCTATCTCCTGCTCTTCATCTAAAAGAGACCCCCCCAATTCTGTAACAATTTCATTCCATACCAACTGCATGTTAGGCTCACTTCCGCTTTCATCTTCACCTCCAGCGTTTCTTCTTTCTCTTCCAGCCTTCTTTCTGACAGATTTCTCATTCTCTCCGTCCATTCCCTTGCGGTTCCGCTCTCTCACGCTCTCTCTTTCCTGTCTTTCTCTTTCCATTCTTCCCTCCATCTCCTTTGCTCTCACTCTTACACTCAGTCTGTCTCTCTCCCCCATACTTTCCCTCTCACTCTCTGCCTCACTTCCATGACGTCCCACTCTCATCCTCTCTCTCTCCCTTCTCCAATCATTGTCCCAGTCCCTGCTCTTGTTTTCTTCATACTCCCACCCATCGGCCTGTCTCTCGGTCTGGTTCCATGTCGTCCTTGTTCCTCCTTCCAACCCGAGGTGGTTCCTGGAAGTGTACTCTCCCTCCTGTCTTCTCTGCTGCGGTCTGGAAGCTCTGTAGGGCACAAAAGATGTTCTGGGTTGTCCTTTAACGTACACCTTTCCCCTGTAAATGTACCCAGTCTTGCCTTCTTCTCTCAGACTTTTCAAGGCAGCTGTCTGCCTCCTTGTTCTATCTTGGGCCACCCTGATTCCATTTTCTCTCATCCTCTCTCTTGCTTCAGTGTTCTGCATTATCCGGATCGTATCTTTCCACCTCAATAGTTTCACTATTAGGGGTCGCGGGTTGTGGCTTGCTGTATTGAGTCTTCCTAGTCTATGGGCCCTCTCTACAACATCTTCAGCCCATTCCTCGTCCGGCATATATGTTTGCAGTAGCTCTTTCACTAATTTTTCACAGTCCTCGCCTATGGTTTCCTTTATTCCAAAAAGCTTCACATTGTTCCTCCTGGAAAAACTTTCTAACCTATCCAATTCGTCGTCGATGCTGTCCAGTTTATCCCACGTGTGCTCCAGTTTTCTTCCTAACTGTTCTACTGCTACCATATTTCTCTGTGTGTTCTTTTTAGTTTCTGCCAGTTCTTTGTGTAGTTGAGTAAGTATGTCTGCCATTTGTGTTTGTTTCTGATCCATTCTGTTTATCATGTCTGACTGGGTGCTGAGTGAGTTGGAGAAAGCTTTCTGCATGTCGGTGAGGTTTCTTACATATACGAGTATCTGTGCCATTTGTGATTCCATATTTGTGAATTTGGGTTCTAGGTTACGTTGTAACTTCTGAGCCTCTTCTATCTTCTCGTTGACGTTGCTGCTACTCGGGCTAGGATTCGGTCCGGGGTTCCGTTCAACATCGTTGCTCAGCAGTAATCTTTTCTGTAGGTATAAGAGGTTCACCATTAACAGGATTGTCCCCAAAACATACATAATCGCTCCTGAACTGCCCCTTTCGTACACTTGTGTTGTTGTTAACCCGCGTAACAGTGTGTTATTTACCTCAATCCATGACGTCATCATATCGTGTGTATTTTCATTTTCGTTTCGAACCCCGTTCAAAGTACCAGAGGGAACTGTTTTCTGGTAGTCGACGCTGACTGTGCACTGGCCAAACGCGACAGTAGTCATCTCCAGTGCACATCTTATCATCAGCGCGAAGTAACACAGTCCGATACATCCCAACAGAACCTCCCTCACCCCCAACACTTTCGATCTGTCGCCATTTTCTCTACGTATTTTCAGTTTTGTCGACCCACCAAAGAGGCCTATCCTGGCTCTCCACTCGGCCAGTTCCACCATTCTTGTCCTAACTCACTTTTACTAATATTTGCTGTCTACTTTCGTTTACAAGGAAAAACTGCTTAGACACTTTTAGAAGTAGGAACACTGATTTCGTTCAAGAGCTCACAGCATACCTTGCTTCCTTTCCGCCATCTTGTTGCGCACCCCCGAGAGAGAGAGAGAGAGAGAGAGAGAGAGAGAGAGAGAGAGAGAGAGAGAGAGAACGAACGAACGAAATATTTTAATGTGTTAGGCTTTGTGCCCATTCACATAGGGACGATGAGGGGGGAGGTTGGCGATAGGTAACTGAACAATACAAACATGTACAATCAAACTTAGATAAGTTACGTCATCATGACGTGGAAGCCACATCATGGAAATTCAACTCATTTCATGATCAATCTGCTAAAGTATAATAACAATTTTGCAGTCAGTAGTTTACATGAGCTTTTGTACCAAGATCATAACAAGTTCAAATAATGATAACAAACTTTACAGTCATGTGATGGAGAGAGAGAGAGAGAGAGAGAGAGAGAGAGAGAGAGAGAGAGAAGAGAGAATCTTATCTACACAACTCGTGTGTAATGTGGCCTCCGATCTGTACTCGATCTACTGAATTCCATGCACTGAAATATACCCACAGGAATGTGGGAATATGCCAACAGCATGTGATAATTACAAATTTCATTTAACTGGCATTTGATGCACACACCTGTCAGCTCAAAGTGTTCAAAATATTTCATTTGAGGGAAACATTCCGCAAACTAAGGCTTTCTTCACATGCTACGTCTTCACTAGCGCAGACTGACCACAGCCTTCTCAAAGCTTGCTTAAGGTACTCAACTCATTAGTATAGCATACTCGTATTCGTTGATACTCTCTCGTAAGAGACGAAGAAAAAAATGCATTACCTGGAAGCTTTAATTCATACTATGAAGGGGAAAATCTTACGTCATACCAAAAGAGCTTGCAAAGTGTTGTGTATACATCAGGTCCCGGGATCTTATCATCATTCATTTCTAAAGGTGCTGAGAGGTCTTTAACCGTAACTGAACCATCTACAGAGTTACTCTCTTCTTCTAATAGGGCCTTTTCATCAATAAAAGTCAAATCTGAATTGATACTATCATCCTCGTTAGATTTGCAAATTTCATGTTCATCATCCATTCATACAATTTTTTATATGGATAGATTTAAATTAATTTTTGATTTCTATTGTTTTGTCTCTTATATTAATCCCCATGTTATTGTTTCGCTTCTTATCTCTATCTTTTTCTTATCTGTAAATGAAACATTGATTTTTCTTCCAGGTAACACGACTATCTGAACGCTTCTCCTTCCCATAGATATCTATCTATCTGTCTGTCTGTCCGTCTGTATGTCTCTGTCTGTCTGTCTGTCTGTCTGTCTGTCTGTCTGTCTGTCTGTCTCTCTCTCTGTCTGTCTGTCTGTCTGTCTGTCTCTTTCTCTCTCTCTCTCTCTCACATTTACGTCACTTGCCCCAGTAACATAATAGAAACTTCTGTTCCAGTCTATGGCCTAAGCGACCATTTCCCAGTATGCTTAACCTGGTCAAAGAAAGGCATAAAAATTCCCAGATGTGGTCATAAATGTATATCGTTTCGCTCCTATAGACACTTTACTGAGGAAGAGTTCCTGTCTGACTTAAGCATGGCAAACTTTACAGAGGTTTACCAACATACAAACCCGGATAAAGCATTATCAATATGGTATACAATTTTCATGTCCGTTTTTGATAAACATGCCCCCCTAAGAACCAAGCGGGTCAAATACATAGAAAAACCACCATGGTTGAATGCAGAAATTAATGTCGAAATCCAGACTCGCGAGAAACTATTGCAAGACACTGGCAAAGACGATAACTTCAAGAAACAGCGAAACAAAGTAACCGCAATGAAACGACGCGCTCGAAAAAAGTATTTTAATGACTTGATTAAATCTAAAAGTGATACGAAATCAATTTGGAAAGCTATAAACCAACTATCAGGGAAAAAGTCTTTAGTAACAGCCCCTTGTAGTGATAATCTCTCTGCCGAAAAGCTGAACAAACATTTCACAACTGTTGCCCAACGAGTTGTCACGACAGACAACTCACAGTCAAATGATCTGTTGTTGTTAAAACATTTTTGTGATTCAAAAATTATATACACAAAACTTCAGTTCCCATTCATTAGTGTGCACGAAGTTTTCAAAGAACTATCATCTTTAAAACAGTCTCGTTCACGGGTTTGGATGGACTTGACAGCAAAATCTTGAAGATATCTGCACCCATTATTTCGGAACACATTACATATGTTTACAATCTCTGTCTTGAAAATTGTTGTTATCCACAAGTATTTAAGGATGCCAAAGTGCTGCCGATTCATAAGGCTGGTGATCTTTCGGACCCATCCAATTATAGACCGATTTCTATTTTATCTGTTCTGTCCAAACCTTTGGAAAAACACATCAAATGTAATCTTCAGGCACATTTCATCAAATATGATCTATTTCACCCCAATCAGAGTGGATTTAGAGCCAGTCATTCCTGCCACACCATGCTCACAAACTTAATAGAAGAATGGCATTCGAACATAAACAATGATTTATTCACTGCTGCTGTCTTTGTTGATTTTGCAAAAGCATTTGATACCATTGATCATGATCTTTTATCTAGAAAATGTATCTTATATGGACTTACCTCAGACTCAGTAAACCTCCTGTCATCTTTTTTGAACAATAGAAGACAAGCAGTATTTCAAGATTCCATTATGTCACCTCTTATGACGGTGAAATATGGTATTCCTCAAGGATTATTTTTAGGTCCTATTCTGTTTTCTATTTATGTTAACGATTTACCACTTCATGTAACGTCGTCTACTGAACTGTTTGCTGATGATACTACCCTTTATAATAAAGATAAAAGTCCGGAAAGAGTGTGCTGCAACATGCAGAAAGATTTAGATAAATTAGTTAGTTGGACCGAAGCAAATCATATGGCTCTTCACCCTCTCAAGTCAAAGTTCATGTTAGTTACCACCAGACAGAAAAGACAAAACATTAAAACCAGCCTGCCAAGCCTTAAAATTTATGACAAAGCATTGGAAGAAGTCGAATCGCACAAATTGCTAGGTCTTACTCTTGATAATAACATATCTTGGTCTAGCCACATATTTTTACTTTGTAAAAAACTGTCCAAGAAAGTGTTTCAGCTAAATAGAATAAAGCATTTTCTTGATGAGCATACTCGAAAGATATTTTTCCATGCATGCATCCAACCGGACATAGACTATGCTTCAACTTGCTGGGATTTGGCAAGTAAAAACTCCTTAAGACCACTTGAGAGCTTATACAGACGTTCTCTCAAACTTATTCTGCTCAAATCATCGTCCCTCCTACCCAGTGATTACAAATACTTAGGTATTCTTCCCTTTGAGTTTAAATGCCGCTTTAATAAAGCTAATTTTATGTACAAAATTATAAATAACTTAACGCCGTCTTATCTCCATAGAAAATTCATTGTAAACGATATTCGTAGCAAACGTACTATTTTCACCCCACGACCTAGGACTAATCTCTTCATGACCTCCCTTACTTACTCGGGTGCCAGACTTTGGAATGAATTGTCCGATCATCTTAAGAACAGCTGTAGTTTGATATCTTTCAAAAAGGCTTACCACAATACCTTATGGAAACACCTTTAAAATGCCGGCATGGTTTCGATTTCTAGGACCTTTTCCCCAGTCCTAGTCAAATGGCCATTTTCCGCTCAAAAAAACATGGTTGTAAGTTGGGTTTTTTTTTTTTTTTTTTTTTTTGTTTTGTTTTGTTGAGGGCATGGTGTAAAGAAGCTTGTCAGCTTATCAGTTTACCCTCAATAAAATATTCGTATTCTCTCTCTTTCCATTCACACCCCCCCCCCCCCCCCCCCACTTGCCCTAATTATTTTGTTTTCTTCTTGTGGTTGTTGGTAGTGATGGTGGTGGTGTTTATTGGTTCTTTTTTCTTCTTTCTTCTTTTGTCAAAGGTTTTCATGCAAGCAATTGTTGCATTTTTTCATGTGTGTTTGTTTGATTTGCTTTTTACTATATATTGATTTTTCCTTGCCCAGGGGGCTGGATGTGGAAGGCACCCATGCTTGATCCACTGCCCTCTTGAAGTGGAATTCGTTCGTTCTCTCTCTCTCTCTCTCTCTCTCTCTCTCTCTCTCTCTCTCTCTCTCTCTCTCTCTCTCTCTCTCTCTCTCCATTTACCCCTAACCTACCCCTTGGCCTTTTCCTTCCCCGTTTCCTTCCCCTTGTTCGCTATGTTCACGCGTTTTTCTATTGCGTTCGTTTGTCAATGGTGTGGACAATAGCTAATTTGTATTGAACTGTACAAGATCATGTTATACTTTGTTCTTTTTATATGTATTTGCATTAATTTGATCTTTAAATGCATTAATTTGATCTTTGTTTTTCTTTCCTTTTGCCCCAGGGCTGGGTGGAAAAAAGCATTTGTATTGCTTATCTCATTACCCTGGTAAAATAAAATTTCGTTCGTTCGTTCGTTCGTTCGTTCGTTCGTTCGTTCGTCGTCTCTCTCTCTCTCTCTCTCTCTCTCTCTCCTCTCTCTCTCTCTCTCTTCTCTCTCTCTCTTCTATTATTATCTATATATATTGTTCGAAAGATAATGCCACCTATTTTTTTCATGGTACTGCAAAGGAGTTTCTTGCTCTATAATTAATGAAAGTTACTGTCCGTGTTCTGTTGTTTGTTTCGTTGCTTTTTTTTCTTAAAATTCTAATATTCATCAATCAGAGATCCTTCCTTTTATCTATCTTTCCTTCTTTCTGTATCTAGCATACAACGTTCTCAGCGTTTTTATTTGCTTTTTGACAAGAAAGAAAATTTTCTTGATTGTGTCTACTAATATTTTTTCTCTTTGTAAAAAAGAGTTATTCAATTTCCAAAGATTCTGGATCTTATAGTGCTGCTGTGTTTTAAAGACTTTTGTAATAACAAAATGGTCAGATTGTATTCAGGTATTACAGCTGTCATGTTCAATGTCTAAGGTCAAATAACCTGAGATGAAGAAATAGTCCGGTCGACCCTGCTAGGCGAAACTGAACCTCCGCCACGTACATTTCATTTTATCAGGTTTCAGTTGTGGCCCAACTTCTACAAGATTACATGGATCCATGATATTGCACATACACTTCTGAGTACGGGAGCGATTCAGCTATATCTACATCTAATGGAATATTTGATACCACAGTCGAATCTCGACTATTGAATATGCGATCATATTCCACGTCATCTAATTCAGGTATTATGATATTAAAGTAGAGAGTCGCAGTCACCTAGGCCGTATAAATTCAACGTCATGCGTTTACCAAATAACTTAACATCCAACAAAATATAACAGTCCCTGAACATCGCGGGAATCTCTACATATTTCATATCCAAAACTGCTGTTTCAAAACACCATCCCAGCTACTGATTGTTTCCATTCTACTCAAAATGCTGTCAATGTTCTGACACTCACCAGGACGTAAAATGATTTTCTGCATGAGCCTTCGGGCGAGTTTGCTGGAAAAAAAAAAGAATATCTGCTTTCAGAAAATCCTTTGATTTATGGTAGTAACCCACCTCATGGGCGTTCAAGCTGATATCTGTGATGACTTTACTTAAAAAAATCTGCAATGTCACAAAAAATGTTTACAATAAAACTCCATTCTGTAACTAAGACAGTATTTTGATCTCTGTACAGGATCTGATGGGTACTTTTCCGAGCATTAGTATATTCAGATAGTCACATGTCTTACAGAAGTACGACCAACATCATAGTCACAACACATGTCTCTTGGCTAGTGGATGTCAGTTTCCACATGCAACACCAAGGACGAGACAATTTTTTTTCTGGACTAAGCATAAACAACGTACAAGCACAGCAACAATCAAGCAGGTATACATTTACTGTTACTTATGACAATAGCAAGAAAGTCTGGATGAAGAATAAACAATACACAGGCACAACAACAGTTACACAGGTATGCATTGACTGTTATTGATGGCAGTAGTGAGAAACTGTAGGAAGAGAATGACAGGAGAAGGTCGTCACACAAGAACCCTCCCTAACCCCTCCCTGTGAGTGTTTCAGCCCTAAACATAATACACTCAAAGGGGTCTGGGCTGCATCCAGATCATGATGTACTTCTGTGTCCAGAATTATGTTTCCCTGGGGAGGCCGAGGTTCAAGCCAGCTTGTGTGTTATCCATCAAGACTACGAAGACCATCTACTCATCCTGGGGTCAGGGTGAGTGCGTAGATGGCTGGTCAGGCCGAATTGCGCCCGGAAATACCTATCACAGTACGGACAGGGGATGGTGGCAGCAGTTGTGATCTGTTGGCACTGGTCTTCCTGACCATCCTGCGCTGCTCAGCTGCAACAATTCTGTTGCTTTCACGGGTCTCTGCACCTTTGTAGACAACTGATCGCCACCCGTCTCTGTTCTGGGCAGTCTGCTCCCATGTTGTGTAGCTGATGTTGAAGGCCTTCAGAGAAGATTTGAGGCTGTCTTTGGAACACCTCTTCTGGCCTCCATGAGAGCGTTTGCCATGTTGTAGTTCGCCAAACAGTAGGATGGTGAAGATGCTAGGCAGGCCAGCACAAGTGAGCACTTCAGTGTCCGGAATCTTGTCTTGCAACTTAATGCCCATGATTCTTCTGAGGCAGGTAGTGTGGAAATGGTTCAGTTTCCTGGCGTGACGCTGGTAAACCGACCATTTTTCATAGCCATAGAGCAGTGTGGTGAGAACTATGGCCCAATACACCTTGATCTTGGTCTCTAGGGTGATGCCTCTCCTGTTCCATACGTTCTAGTGGAGTCTGCCAAAAGCGGCACTACCTTTGTCGAGCCCGGCATTCACCTCATCGTCGATGACAACGTTTCTGGACAGAGTGCTGCCTAGGTAGGTGAACTTGTCCACCGCATTCAGTTGCTGTCCAGTGATGGTGATGACTGGCTTGACGTATGGCTTTCCCGGGGCTGGCTGATGCATTACTTCAGTCTTTTTCGTACTGATTGTCAAGCCGCAGTTGTTGCAAGCAGCAGAGAACTGTCAACACTGTGTTGCATTGTGGCTTCTGAGACAGCGGTGAGGGCACAGTCGTCCGCAAAGAGGAATTCATTGACAGTGTCCGTCGAGACCTTGGTTTTCGCTTGAAGTCTCCT
>CM065735.1:12977406-12984906 GCA_033310375.1 Conus canariensis
TTCACTGACAGTTCCAAGTCTGAAGTTGGAGTGGCCTGTGCAGCCTATTGCCCTGGTGCTCCTTCCCAAATACTGTTAGAACATATTCCTTCAGATGCTTCTGTTTACTCTGCTGAACTTACAGCTCTGGTTCTGGCACTGAAAATAATCTCACAATCTACGAAGAAGGACTTTCTGGTTCTGTCGGATTCGCTGTCGGCTTTGGAGGCCATAGCTGGCCGCAACCTCCATCATCCCATACTTCTCCCCGTTTTTAAAAACTTTTTACCAGGTTGAAAGTGGAGGGTCACAACTTGTTCTGGCTTGGGTTCCTGGTCATGCTGGCATCGGAGGGAATGAAATGGTTGATCGTTTGGCCAAGAATGCCACAACAGGGAAATTGTCTAACATATATATCCCCTGCTCAGATCTGAAACCAAAAATTAATGATTATGTCAGAGACCTCTGGCAGGATCATACACAGACGGATAACAAACTCTTTCAGATCCGTTCAAACCTAAAGGAGTTCCTCTCATCTACGTCTGGTGGTCGCAAAGAAGAAACGGTTCTATGCCAGCTGCACACCGACCATTTGTATTTAACTCATTCATACCTTTTAAAGAGTGAAGAAGCTCCATGGTACATCCCATGTCATATGCCACTCACAATGAAACATATTATTTAAGAGTGTTGGGACTACATAGTCCTCTTACATACATTAATACTCTCTGATAAATCTAGTTGCAAAATGAGGAAACTGCAGTCGGAAATCTTAACAAATTTGAAAAATTATTGATAAAGCCCCGCCCAAAAAACGTTACGAGTCACAAGACAAAGCACAATTTCTCTGATAAATGTTTACAACATACGTTCTTGATGTATATTTTTCAGACTGTCCTTTTTGTGCTTTCAATATAAAATGCTGGCCGGAAATGACCACTGCATCCTCAATCTATAGTGCTCTCATCATCTTGTCATTTACTCTGCTTTTCCCCTACATCTAAAATGAATTTTGATTTAGGTTTTGCCTGAATCTATTTAATTGGACTCTTTCATTGTGTTTTGTGGTCAATGTTTTTAATGAGATCCTAACAGTGGATGAACTGAATGCCTTTTTCTTGCAACTCAATACTCTCCGGATCCTGACAAAGCTTTTAACCATATATATATATATATATATATATATATATATATAAAATATATGTTAAAATAAGGTTTAAAAAACGATCTACAAATTTGTTTCTAGCTTTGCGCTATCGTCAGGATGATTTTGGTTTGCCCACCGCCGGTGTTATATAGCGTGTGGGCTCCCGTTTGCGGTTGTTTGCACGTGCGGGTTGGCTGCACGTGTTTTTTTTTTAAGTTTTCAGGTTTTTGTTTTGGTGTGTTCACTAACAACGATTTCCATTTATGACTGCAGTTGTTTACTATTTCTGTTTTGGTGTTTAGAGTTGCTAAGTGTGGTTTGCATAGTATTAACCATTTTTCAGTTAAGCATAGGTTGCACCTTTTTGAAATATTGCTCTTTTTATGATTTTCCAGGATATATTGTAGTTTGTTTTTGCGTCTTTAAGTTTCCAGATATATTTACTCAGTTCTGTTTGGTTTTTGTATTTTTCTTTATTAAATGACTGTTGGTGGTTTGCATATCTGGTTTTGAAGTGGTTTTCAGTGGTCCCTATGTATGTTTCTTTTTCATTTTCTGATGTCACAGTGGCTTGGTATACAATGTTGTTGTAAAGGCATTTATTGCTTAGGGGGCACTGCTCCTTTTTGATGCAATTGCAAGATTTCCTTTCTTCACCCTTCTTTGCTGTGTTGGTTTTCATTTTGTTAGATGCGTCAATTAAATGTTTGAGGTTGGGCATACATGAATACGATAGTTTGACGGTGTTTTTGTTGAATATTTTATGTAGTTTGTGTTCTTTTGGGAACGAAGTTGTTAAAATGTTAAAGAATTCTTTCCCTATGTTTGTTTTGAGTTTCCCTTCGTATGGTGGGTTGTACCATATAATTTTTCTCTTCCTGTTTTTCTTGTTTCTATTTGTGTTGTTGTCTGGGTTGTATTGTAGTTTGTAGTTGTACCCACTTTTTTGCAGTGCTTCTTGGTATTCTACTGCTGCTTTGTTGAATACTCTTTCGTTGCATGACAGGTTTGATAGTCTCTTGTTTATGCCATTGGGTATGGCTTTTAATACAGATGGTGGGTGGTTGCTTTTGATGCATACATAGATAGGTGTGTCATTGGGCTTCTTGTATGGTTTGTATATGTGGTTGTTGAGATCAAGTGTTATGTCTAAGTAGTTTACTACCTTTTTGTTTGCTTCAATGGTGATTTTTAAGTCGTGACTTTGGAAGATTTTACATAGTTCTTTTTTCTTGTTTTCAATGGTTCTTGGGTTGTTGGTTAGTGCAGCAAGGCCGTCGTTTCTGTATAATCCAACTTGTTTTCCAAGTTGTTTCTTGATGTTGGATAGCATGAATAGTCCGACCAGTTCGCATGTTTCTGCACCGTCATATGATCCCATGGTTACATCAAATGTTGAGTGTTTGTTCGTTTTCTTGATCCATGTTTCATTTGTGCTGTACAGTAACATTTTCTTGGTGTGGAATATGATTTCCATTTCTGACCCTGTTATGTTTGTATGGTTACTAGCAAATTTCAGAGCTTTGGTGAGTAGTTCCTCATCTATGGATGGGTAGAAATCCACTATGTCGAATGTGATGAATACTGTATTGCTTTGTTTATTGAGTTTTTTGAACCATTGAATAACTTCATTTGTGTTCTTCCAGAGATTGTATTCAGAGTTTGATTTTACATTCTTTATTGTTTTTTCTAGGATTTTCTTACTTATTTTGCCTAGTTCAGATTTAGATGGATTTATTAGTCTACATGTTGGGTTGTTGTGAAAGTTAGGTTTGTGGTCCTTGAGTGTTATGAACGCTTCTTTTGTTGCTGTCGCTTCTACCCTGTCACTTAGGTCCATGCGATGTGCAACAAAGAATGTAAAATCAAACTCTGAATACAATTAAAAGCCATACCCAATGACATAAACAAGAGACTATCAAACCTGTCATGCAACGAAAGAGTATTCAACAAAGCAGCAGTAGAATACCAAGAAGCACTGCAAAAAAGTGGGTACAACTACAAACTACAATACAACCCAGACAACAACACAAATAGAAACAAGAAAAACAGGAAGAGAAAAATTATATGGTACAACCCACCATATGAAGGGAAACTCAAAACAAACATAGGGAAAGAATTCTTTAACATTTTAACAACTTCGTTCCCAAAAGAACACAAACTACATAAAATATTCAACAAAAACACCGTCAAACTATCGTATTCATGTATGCCCAACCTCAAACATTTAATTGACGCATCTAACAAAATGAAAACCAACACAGCAAAGAAGGGTGAAGAAAGGAAATCTTGCAATTGCATCAAAAAGGAGCAGTGCCCCCTAAGCAATAAATGCCTTTACAACAACATTGTATACCAAGCCACTGTGACATCAGAAAATGAAAAAGAAACATACATAGGGACCACTGAAAACCACTTCAAAACCAGATATGCAAACCACCAACAGTCATTTAATAAAGAAAAATACAAAAACCAAACAGAACTGAGTAAATATATCTGGAAACTTAAAGACGCAAAAACAAACTACAATATATCCTGGAAAATCATAAAAAGAGCATCATCATACAGCAATATTTCAAAAAGGTGCAACCTATGCTTAACTGAAAAATGGTTAATATACTCAGAGGCATAAAAAACGCGAAAACAAACTGTATAGAAATTTTGATGTAATTTGGCCAACGATTCCTTTGAACTGGTAATAGAAAGTGAGAAAAAGCAATCAAACACCGAAAAAGTGTCTTTTCAAAGTTCATTCTGGTAGAAAATAAGGTCACATGAACTTGACCTTGACCCTGTGTTAACAGCAGAATATCAGTATCTGGTGTGACCACCTCGAGCATTGATCACAGCTGTGCACCTGCGGTACATCGAGCGCACCAGAGTGTTGGTCTGCCTCTGGGGGACTTGCCACCACACCTGGCCCACAGCGACAGCAAGCTGAGCTGCTGTCTGGGTCTGGGGTTGAGCTGGTTCAGCTGCCTCTGAAGGGCATCCCAGAAATGCTCTATTGGGTTAAGGTCGGGAGAACGGGCTGGGTGAGGCAGCAGATTGATGTTATTCTGCCTCAGGAAGTTCTGCGTAGCACGGGCAGTGTGCGGCCTTGCGTTGTCCTGCTGAAACAGGTTCTGTGGATGCCGCTGGAAATGCGGCAGGATGTGGGGCCTCAGAACTTGGTCGATGTAATGAACAGCAGTGACCCCGTTACCACGTCCTGGACCCACATTCTGGAAGATGACTGGCCCAATACGGCGATTCATGCTGATAGCCCCCCAGATCATGATGCTTTCACCACCCCATGGGTCCCTTTCGGTGATGTTGGCATCCATGAAGCATTCCCCTGCTCTTCTCCAGATCCGGATGCGGCCATCACCTGGGTCGACGCAGAACCCGCTTTCATCACTGAAGAGGACTCGGCCCCAGTCCCGATGGCGCCAATGTACGTGGATCTGTGCCCACTGCAGACAGTTCTAGCGATGCTGGAGTGTCAGGATAGGTCGCCGGGCTGGACGCCTGCATTGGAGACCAACTGTGTTCAGTCGGCGACGCACAGTCCTGCTGCTGATTGGCCTGCCATGGTTGCCGACGGTGTTCCTGGCTGTGTTGGCAGCGGTTTGGTAAGGCTCCCGTCGATGCTGACGCAGAAGATGGCGGTCTTGGGCTGCCTTGGTGACCCTTGGTCTTCCGCTCCTCGGTCTGTCATCAGTGGTGTTTCTTGCTTGAAAGTGGTCCAGAAGGCGATAGACGGTGGAAATGTGGACTCCGAATGCATAGCGACCTGCCTCATTGGAACCCTGACCTACAGTTGCCCCATTGCTATGCAACGATCTTGACGAGAAATTCTCGGCATTATGTTGGCGCCGCTGGAAGGGATAATTTGAACTTTTTAGGGTTTGGACATTTATAGCCCCACAATCGGGGCCACATTGAGTTGCAATTCACATTGATGCACGTGGCGTAGGTAGTCCACATGGCAAATGCACTCCTCGTGCCAAAAACGCTGACCCGGCAACATTCACCCACTGTTACGAGGTTACAACCGGCCAAGACACCACGTACTGCTAATGTTGCACGTGCCAACGACATTGCTTACGTCCTGTTCACAATGTGAACAATCGTGCACTGTCTCTATTTTTTCGCGTTTTTTATGCCTCTGAGTATACTATGCAAACCACACTTAGCAACTCTAAACACCAAAACAGAAATAGTAAACAACTGCAGTCATAAATGGAAATCGTTAATAGTGAACACACCCAAAACAAAAACCTGAAAACTTAAAAAAAAACACGTGCAGCCAACCCGCACGTGCAAACAACCGCAAACGGGAGCCCACACGCTATATAACACCGGCGGTGGGCAAACCAAAATCATCTTGACAATAGCGCAAAGCTAGAAACAAATTTGTAGATCGTTTTTTAAACCTTATTTTAACAAATCTTGCTCCCCAAGGGGTTGAGCATTCTCAAAATCGTTTTAGGAATTTTAATCACATTGATATATATATAATATATATATATATATATATATATATATATATATATATACGAGGGCCACTCCATAAGTTCTCGGATGGGAAAAGATGGAAGTACACTGGCATTTCTTACCTAGCTCATCTTTTCAAAGTATCCTCCATCAGCGTGTATGCACTTTTCCATCCTTCTAAACCACGAATCCATCACCCCAGCCCACTCCGACTTAGGTATACCAGAAATCAAGCCCTCGGCAAACGCTCGGGCATCTTCAGGACTCTCAAACGGCTTTCCTTTCAGTTGTTTTTTCAAACGAGGGAACAAAAAGAAGTCACAAGGGGCTAGGTCAGGAGAATACGGAGGATGAGTGACGAGCTGCACGCTGTTCTCTTGCAAGAAGTCTAAAGTTGCAGCTGCCGTGTGGGCACTGGCGTTGTCGTGGTGGAGGAGTAGGTGGCGGATACTGGTCCGTGGTCGCCGTGCACTCCAATCCTCGAACACTTTTAGCAGGCAGGTGTTGATGTACCATTCAGCATTCACTGTCTTTCTTTCCAGAAGCGGTACAGTAGTCACATGGCTGGATCTTGCGAAGAAAACTGCAATCATTTGCTTTGTGCAGCTTCTTGATCTCTTAAATTTCACAGGTGGGGTTTCCCCTGGAAACAGCCAAACTGACGACTGCTGCTTTGTTTCAGGGTCATACTGGTAAATATAGGTTTCGTCACCCGTGACGATATTGGAGACCCTGTCTGATCTTCCTCCATCAAATTTTTGCAGCATAAACTGGCACCATTCAACCCTAGCCCTCATCTGTGTTAGCAGGACTTCCTTCAGAACAGCTTGCACGATTACAAAGGGTGCAAAACAGTGCAGCTCGGCTTGTTCTCAAAAAGCGTAAAAATGAGCATATTACACCTTTGTTACGTGAACTCCACTGGCTTCCCATCAAATATCGATGGCAGTTCAAAATCGCAGTTTTTGCCTATCGTTTCTTTGATGGGACACTCCCACAGTATCTTTCTGCTTCTCTGTCCACCTATCAAACTGCTCGGTCTCTTCGCTCATCTTCTCAAAAACTTCTGAAAATTCCTAGGCGCTCGTTAAAGACAGTCGGTGAGAGAGCATTTAGCTTTAGTGCGCCCACTCTTTGGAATTCTCTTCCTGACAGCTTACGTGACCTGCCTACAGTATCTAAATTCAAGTCAGAGTTAAAAACATACTTCTTTAGGAATGCCTTCTTCAACCATAATATCTGAATGCTGTGTCTATTAATATGACCTGACTTTTTATGTACTGCATGCATAACTGTATTGTTTACGCTTGAACCGATGAACTTGATAAGTGCGCCTGTGTCGGTAGGTGTGTGTGTGTGTGTGTGTGTGTGTGTGTGTGTGTGTGTGTGTGTGTGTGTGTGTGTGAACACATGTTAGTGCGAGTGTTTGAGTGTGTGCTGAGCGCAATGAGTTGATCCCAAGAATTGCGCTATATAAAATCCATACATTATTATTATTATTATCTGCTCCCCAGTCAGCTGGTGGGGCACCCAACGGGTGCAACGATTCCGTACAGAGATGTTGTGCCGAAGAATGCGGTCTAAGCTTCCTGATGAAAGGTTTAGAGTATCCTTGAGTTCATCCTCCGTGATTCGAGGATTTTCTGTAATCATGGCCTTCACTGTGCTCACGTTCCCATCGGCAGTAACTGAAACTGGACGTCCACAACGGTCACGATCTTCCAACGACATTGTAGCAAACTGAAATTCTTTGAACCACCTATGGACTGTGGATAATGATGGAGCCTTGTCCTCAAAACAGTTTGTCAAACTTATAAAACTTTCCTTGAAAGACTTCCTTTGAAGATAGTCATAATAAATCATGGCACGAAAATCTCTCTAAGACAGGCTCTCTG
>CM065735.1:12987406-13037406 GCA_033310375.1 Conus canariensis
TGTTCCATATCTTTTGATCTCCCTTGCATCCTTGAATGGATCCTCAAGCACAGGCTCAAAGATTGTCCCCCTACATTTGATGCTGTTTGCATAATGCTTTTAGTTTTTCAGCAACTTTTTCCTCTCCACACTTTCGTTTTATTCCATTAACTATCCTTCGCTGGCTGCTTTGAGGCTGCTGTTGGATTCTTTCTTGAACCCTTGGTGGTGAGAACACCACAGAATTATGGACTGTGGTGTGTCTCTATTTGACACCAAGAACACAGACACCATCAGCCGTGTCTCCCTGATGAGTCCGATCCAGCGGAGGAAAGGCCTAGGAGCAGGCAATACAAATAGATCTGCCTTCGAGAGGGATTATGATGGTTCCCTCAGGCAGCTAGTGAAGGGTTTCTCATATTTACAATATATTCCCCCTATTTCTTCATCTTCATTTTCTTTTTCTTTTTTTCTAAAAGTTCAAATCTTTGCCAAGTCATTACTATAATGACTGAAGAATTGTTAGCCTGCACTTGTTTTTCCCCACTACTTAATTGTTCAGCATTATATTGTTTGGTCAATCAGTGGGAGATTGCATCTCTTAGGAGATCCAAGTAAAGGTTGTTGTGTACAATTCTTAGCCACTGACAATGTTTGGGTTATTGAACAGCAGAGCTGACCACTCAGACTGTTCCATATCTTTTGATCTCCCTTGCATCCTTGAATGGATCCTCAAGCATAGGCTCAAAGATTGTCCCCTACATTTGATGCTGTTTGCATAATGCTTTTAGTTTTTCAGCAACTTTTTTCCTCTCCACACTTTCGTTTTATTCCATTAACTATCCTTCACTGGTTGCTTTGAGGCTGCTGTTGAATTCTTTTTTGAACCCTTGGTGGTGAGAACACCACAGAAATACGGACTGTGGTGTGTCTCTATTTGACACCAAGAACACAGACACCATCAGCCGTGTCTCCCTGATGAGTCTGATCCAGCGGACAAAAGGCCTAGGAGCAGGCAATACAAACAGATCTGCCTTCGAGAGGGATTATGATGGTTCCCTCAGGCAGCTGGTGATGGGTTTCTCATATTTACAATATATTCCCCCTAAATTTCTTCATATTCATTTTTCTTTTTTTTTTTTTTTTTTCTAAAAGTTCAGATCTTTGCCAAGTCATTACTATAATGACTGAAGAATTGTTAGCCTGCACTTGTTTCCCCCCCCCACTACTTAATTGTTCAGCATTATATTGTTTGGTCAATCAGTGGGAGATTGCATCTCTTAGGAGATCCAGTAAAGGTTGTTGTGTACAATTCTTAGCCACTGACAATGTTTGGGTTATTGAACAGCAGAGCTGACCACTCAGACTGTTCCATATCTTTTGATCTCCTTGCATCCTTGAATGGATCCTCAAGCACAGGCTCAAAGATTGTCCCCCTACATTTGATGCTGTTTGTATAATGCTTTTAGTTTTTCAGCAACTTTTTTCCTCTCCACACTTTCATTTTATTCCATTAACTATCCTTCACTGGTTGCTTTGAGGCTGCTGTTGTGATTCTTTTTTGAACCCTTGGTGGTGAGAACACCACAGAATTACAGACTGTGTTGTGTCTCTATTTGACACCAAGAGCACAGACACCATCAGCCGTGTCTCCCTGATGAGTCTGATCCAGTGGACGAAAGGCCTAGGAGCAGGCAATACAAATAGATCTGCCTTCGAGAGGGATTATGATGGTTCCCTCAGGCAGCTAGTGAAGAGTTTCTCATATTTACAATATGTTCCCCCCATTTTCTTCATATTCATTTTTCTTTTTCTTTTTTTTTCTAAAAGTTCAAATCTTTGCCAAGTCATTACTATAATGACTGAAGAATTGTTAGCCTGCGCTTGTTTTCCCCCACTACTTAATTGTTATATATATATATATATATATATATAAAAATTTAATAAGAAAACACACCGCACTTAATGTCATAATATTTTGCCAAATTTTCGGCCATACGGCCTTCTTCTGTGGCTTGTTTATTGACAAGGTAAGAACGTCAAAGTAATGTATATGTAATATATATCTTCCGTTTCTTTCAAAAATTTTAGAGAAAGTTGTTCTTGACCAACTGTTAGACCACCTTCATTCCAACAGCCTAGTCTATCCCCTTCAGTCTGCTTACCGCTCTGGGCATAGTACTGAGACTGCTCTCTCAAAATCTGTAACGACATTCTGACTGCCCTTGACTGTAACAATGTATCACTTTTGACTCTCTTGGACCTATCTGCTGCCTTTGACACTATTGACCACTCTATCCTCATTTCCCGCCTACATCACTCTTTTGGGCTTGATGACACAGTCTTGAGTTGGTTTCATTCCTACATCACTGATCGTCAACAAGTAGTTTCTATCAACGGCCTTTCTTCTAATCCCTCTTGTCTGACCTACGGCGTGCCACAAGGATCTGTCTTGGGCCCTCTACTCTTCATTCTCTACTCTTATCCTGTCTCTTCTATCGTCCAAGAACACCTACTTCAGCATCATTCCTTCTCTGATGACAATCAGCTGTATGTCTCTGGGCCTCTCTCTGACCTTCCTCTCATGATCCAAAACACCCAGTCTTGTGTAGCCAACCTTAAGGACTGGATGACCCGAAACAAACTAAAACTAAATGAAGATAAGTCTGAACTGATCCTGATCACCCCACCAAAACTTCAAAACCACCCTTCTGTTCCGACTTCCATCAAACTTGTTGATTCACCTATCACTCTCTCTCATTCTGCCCGCAACCTCGGTGTAACTCTTGATCAAACCCTGTCCTTCCAACAGCATGTCAGCAATGTCTGTCGCACTTGCTTTCTTGAACTCCGCCGAATTGCTTCTATTCGCCATCTTCTCTCAGAAAACACAACAAAAGCGCTTGTCTGCGCATTTGTTCTATCCCGCCTGGATTACTGTAACGCTCTTTTGTCTGGCTCTCCCTCTCATCTCATCAACAAACTTCAAAGAGTTCAGAATCATGCTGCCCGTCTGATCTTCCGCACTTCTAAATATAACCATGTTACCCCATTGCTCCGCTCTCTCCACTGGCTCCCTGTTCAGCTAAGAATATCCTACAAGATTGCCTCTCTCTGCTTCAAATCTATCGAGTCTTCCTGTCCTGAGTATCTCACCCACCTGTTACATCTTTACACCCCATCTCGAGCTTTACGTTCCTCATGTGACACTCGTATCTACAGTATCCCCACTGTTCGCACTAAAACCTTTGGTCAACGTTCCTTTGCCTATCAAGCTCCAACTACCTGGAATCAATTGCCTCGCTCTCTCAGATACTCACCCTCACTGCCCACATTCAAGCGCCTTCTCAAAACTCATCTGTTTCCTAGGTAACTTCGTCTTCCCTGTGACCCGACGTTTGCAATGTGTGATGCGAGTGTCTGCTTTGTGTGCGTTCGTGTCTGTGTGAGTGTGTGTTTGCGTGTATGCATGCTTGTGAGTTTGTGTCCTTGCTTTGGATTTTGATGCCTTTTTCTCATGTATGATTGTTATATATTGTGTGATTTGATGTCTGTTGTGATATTGTAAACGCCTAGGGCATTCAATTGATTAGGCGTCATAAATGTTCATAATAATAATAATAATAATAATATATATATATATTACATATACATTACCTCAAGCTAGATATATCTATCTATGTAACATTTATTGACTGACTAATGCTGTCATTTGTTCTGTTCAGCTGGCCTGGTAGCCAGTCCTGCAAACATACCACATACAGCTTATTTTCATGTACCAACCTGATTTAAGATGAACAAGGAAGCTTGTAATGTTCTTGTTTCTGGAGCTGATGACAGAACAGTCTCAGCAGATTATGTTAGTTTCGTTCAGGAAGTGTCATCAGCATTTGGCAATGAAAGACAAAGTCAGACTCACCTTTGGTGACACCTATCATACTATCTTTTACACCATAGCGTTAGTCGCGAAACAAGCAGTGAATGACATGAGTGTCCTGATTAGGGACGATCTGTATTCAGTGCCCAGTTTGGCTCTATAACCCCCCCCCCCCCTCCCAAATCTTAACTGTTGCGTTTTTTAACTACTCTGAACTTGATACCCAATAGTGAATACAAGTAAAAGTTGACGCCACTGTTTGAGTACCACAGGATGGTGCTGGCTGCATAGAAGACTTTATATTGTCCGCGCTGAATTGGATTATCCCTGTCAACATACGGCTTTGTGAGACTATATATGTACCTCGGTGCTGTCAGTAGGAAAAAGGCAACACTTGTAGCAATCAAGGTTACTGTCAGTGAAGTCACTTTCCGTTGTCTGGAATTCTGGTTGGCTTGTACAGAAAGATGCATGTCTGTTCTGACAGTTCTGACAAGTGCCCGGAGAAGAACACAGTTGCTGACTCCTAATAACACGAAAGGTAGTAAAAAACTTTCAGTTATTTTTATCCAAGGCCACACTACGTCAGAGAACCATTCATACATTTCTGATACAGCGTCATCACGGCATTTCCGTGTTCCAGGTCGTAAATCATATCCATAGAGATAGTGACAGTGGATCAGAGTGATAACAACAGTCATTATACCAGCAGCAGCGCGAGACTTTCCCTTCGTCCACACGGCATTGACCCGAAGTGGCCACAGCACATAAGCTGCTCTTTGCATGGTGAGTGCCACAAGCATCCATGGAGATAAAGCTTCAGTAGTGTACATCAACATTTTCCGCAATTTACACTGCCAGCCGCCGAGTTTATCAAAGAGTGGAACATCAAACTCGTAATGTAGAAATCCATTTAGAGGACGGACTATCAACAGCAGCTGGTCAGACCAGGCCAGAACCTGGAAGAAAACACTAGACGTCGATGCAGGGAAATGACGTATAATCACAACTATCATACAGTTTCCAAACATTCCAAAGAGACAGACTGTAGGATCGCCAATTTTCCAAATCAGATCAGAGGCCCGTTTAAACGGTTCATAATAATCATCCCAAACATCTCTTTTGAGACGGTCTGCCTGGTCGTCCCAAACGCCCATTTTTAAGACTGTCTAACTGGTCATCATAACATTCCTTTTTTCAAGAAAGGTGAGGTTGCCATCATAATGCTCTACAAAATTATAGAAACGTAAATGTCACTGGACCAAGTTTACTCGGCATGATTCGCGCGCGCGCGCGCGCGCGCGCGCGCGTGTGTGTGTGTGTGTGTGTGTGTGTGTGTGTGTGTGTGTGTGTGTGTGTGTGTGTGTGTTCCAAACAGACCAAAAACACTTATATTTAACACCGTTTATCTTAGATTTGGCTTACGTATCACTTTTTATATGTACAAACAACCTTTGAGAATGCTCTGAAGATGTCAAAATAAAATAAAGAACAAAAATCTTCAATGTTTCGGGCATAGACCGTCTTCAGGCCTAATGACATAAAACGAAAGACAAATGAATATGTACATGCAATGACGTATGAAAACATACAAAACGTGAACGGACGAATACATATATGAAAGTGTTAAAGGTGTGTGTGTTGTGTGTGTGTGTGTGTGTGTGCGTGCGTGCGTGCGCGCGCGCGCGCGCGCGCGCGCGCGTGTGTGTGTGTGTGTGTGTTTGAGTGAGTGAGTGCGTGCGCGCGCACGGGCGTGTGTGCGTGCAAGGGTGCGTGAGTGCGCACGCGCGTGCACGAGCGTATGTTCGTGCGTGCCTGCCTGCCTGCGTGCGTGCCTGCGCGCGCGCGCGCGCGTGTGTGCGTTCGTGCGTGCGTGTGTGTGTGTGTGTGTGCGCGCGCGCGCGCGTGTGTGTGTGTGTGTAATGGGGAAAAGGAAGAGAGGCAAATTGTGGGTTAAAGCAAACAAAAATACAGACAGAGGAAAAGAAAGGGAGATAATGGAAGAAAAGGAGTCTTATCTTGGAAGGGGGCGCTTGAGAGTATGTTTGAGGGGAAGAAGAAGACAACGAAATTAAAAGGGAGTGAAGGGTGTGTCGGAATGGGGGATGAGGTGGAAACTCCTATGAAATAGGTGCACATGGATTGTGCACATGTGCATGTGTCCATGAGCATGCGCACCTGGATGGTGGAGAGGATATTTTTGGGGAGTATATATTATACTCTATATGCTATGTTATAAGTATGTCATATATGTAGATGGGGTGTGAATACAAAGGTGGTGGCATACGGAAATTGGGGGAGGGGGAGTGTTGAGAGAGAGAGAGGGATGGAGAGAGGTTGGGGGAAAAGGAAAGCGTAGGCAAAGAGCTGGAATGATTCAAACAAAAACAAAGTCAGATGTGGGAGTTAAGTCCATCAGGGATTGTGGTGCGAAGGCGAGAGATGATCCTTGACGCCATGAATTCTCTTTCTGGAGGTAAGGAGTGATTTTGCCAAACAGCAGTGATGGAGATATGGATCTGGCTGTAACAATCAGCGATGAAATAAATCCCCACTGGTGTAGTATGAGAGAACTGGGTGGCTCTGAGGTGCTCCACAAAGCGTTCGTTCAAGGTGCAGTATGTCTCCCCAACGTACAGGTTTTAGCAGCGGGCGCATCTCAGTACGTGTACACCAACTTGGTGGACTGGCAGGTAAAATGGGATTGGACACTGAATTTGATTTCAGCATATATCAGTTTGTATATTTTTGTAAATGGCGTAAGAGGATGTTTTTGACAGGAATATTATGGGGGTGGTAGTTAAGTGTCAATGGAATTCGCTCTTTGTTATCTGCATCAGTTTTGAACATCAAGTCTTCTGACCAGGAGACAGAGTTTGCTCAAACAAGAGCTTCTTGGACAATGGTATGTGGATAACCACGCATCTTCAAAAGGATGCCATTTCCATTGCCTTTGCCTCAAAATCCTGGTCATCACTGCACAGGGGTCGATGACGTAGGAACTGGGAGAAGGAAATGTTGTCCTTTGCAGGGCGTGGATGACTAGATGAATACAATAGGTAAGAATGAGAATCTGTGGGCTTGTAGAAAACAGAAGTTGACAGGTGTTGTGGGTCAGCAGAGATGGATAGCTGGATATCCAAAAACGAAACAGAGGGCTGCTAAATCTAATAGGTGAAGTGAAGAGCTAGGTGGAAATTAGAAACAAATATTATGACCTGTAGAAGGTCAGATTTTAAACTGGATATGGCTCATACACCATCATCAATGCATCGTTTGAATAGGTAAGAAAAGTTTCCTTGGAAGGTACGAAAGATCTTTTCTTCTACGTGTCGGAAAAAACGCATGCATAGGATGGTCCCATTTTGATGCCCATGACCACTCCACGTCCTTGTCGGTAGTGGTTTACAGGGAAGCGGGATGAGTTAATGTTAGTACAAGTTCTGTAAGACGGACTATGGTGGTGATATCAATATTCAGATGGCTTTTTTTAAAAAGAAGGGACTGACAGCTGCAAGGCCTTCATTGTGAGGTATGTTGGTATACAAAGCTGCCACATCCATGGTGAAGAGGAAACGGTGGAAAAGGTAAACTGGTTGAAGATGTTGAGTATGGTTGGTATCTTTAACGTAGGTTGGAGGCGCTGAAACTAGAGGCTGAAATACAAAGTCCAAGAACTCAGATATGTGACTAATGGGACAAGAACAGGCTGAAATGATCGGTTGACCCAGGATTGTTAGGTTTGTGGATTTGGGGAAAGAGATAGAAATGGCGTTCACGGGGTTCACTTGTAACGGCAGATGGAACCTCAGAGGACAGACGTCCAGAAGACATGACATTTTTGATGGTTTTGCGAACCAAAGTGTTGTCTTGTTTTATTGATGAGGATGAAATGTTTTCATAAAGGAAACACCATCTGATAAATGACTTCAGATTCATCAAGATACAAGTCTTTACGCCACACCACAACTGCCCCGCCCTTATCTGCAGGTTTGATTATGATGTCAGTGCGATTCGTGATTTCTTTGAAAGCTTTTAACTCTTGGATATTGAGGTTGGAATGTTTGAATGTTGGAATGTTTGCGATGTTAAACACAACTAAGAAATATGCTGTGTCTATATAATAGTCCAGGGCTCCACACTGTCCAGGTCTAGGTGCCGGGCTCTATGGGAAATAAACGGGAAATATCTCTTGGATCATTGGTGCTTGAAGGAGGCTCTAACCTACGACTTTGGGCAGCTAAATGGAGTCGTCTGAAGAAACGATGGCAGTGGTAGAGGGTAACAAGCGTACTGGTCTTTGGCTGTGTAGGGATGAATTTTGGGCCATGAGATAACACTTTTCTCTGATCATCTGGAAGATCTCAACCATCTGGAATGGTGAATACCAATTGACTGTCAGGTACACTCGCTTTGGCGTATATTTGTTTTGATAGTTGGTAGGGAATGCAAGAAAGACCCATCTTTTCACTAAGCAGTGATTTAAATTTCTTGTCTTTTGTGGCTTTGAGTGATTGAAAGAAATCTTGGTTGGCATTACGGGTAGTTTGAATGATGAAACTACGCGTCTGAGAATGACGTAAAGATCTGAGTTAATTTTTGAGGTGTTATAGTTTGGTGTCGTCTGTAGGAGGTAGGTGTTGCAGGTACTCACAGTCGTCTGGTGACTGGTTGCAGAGAGAAATTTCTTCATTTTGCTGCTTTGAGGAGGAAAAATCACAAAGGGCTGGAATTTCACTAGGAAGCCTTGGTGAATGGTCTTGGTCTTTATACAGTTGCAGGGGAAGATGACATGACTTGCAATTATTGTTTTATCTAAAACAGATTTAAGACAGGCAACGCCAAGAGACTGAGGTATTGCTGGCAGACACTTCAGTTTTCGAAGAGCTGAGCTGAAAAACGGCCTTGATAGAGGCATAGTGGTAGACCTGTAGGTAGACAAAAAGAAAACGAAACCGATGGGCAACAAGGATGCAGTCGAAGGTGGTAGAGTGATGTGCTTTTTATGTGTAGTTTTAGGTGACATTTGTTCAGCTAATGACGTATGCAGAAACTGCTTTTGTTTTCATTCTTCGCTTTACTCTGA
The DNA here is from genome assembly GCA_033310375.1 of Conus canariensis. NCBI lineage: Eukaryota > Metazoa > Mollusca > Gastropoda > Neogastropoda > Conidae > Conus > Conus canariensis. The sequence continues at coordinate 12,996,349 of CM065735.1, forward strand.
TAGGGAAGAAAGGACCAGAAGTGTCCAGAAATCATTTCTTTGATATTCCGAAAAATTTCAAGGGCTACAATACATGATGGTTGTAAGTAATTCTTGGATGTTCGATGCATTTTGATTGGTTGTTAAGTTTAAATTGTATTCGTGACGGGGTTGTGACAACTTTATAGAACGTCTTGTGCGAAATCATGGGTGGATTCAGCGATCGTATTTGAAGCGCTGTGCTGATGCTGACGTCAGTGCGTTCCCATGAGAAAGAAGTTTTGTGTCATGTCAAATTGTTACGTTTAAGAGGCTATCCAGACATGACGCTTAATATTCAAGGTCACATAGAAATGGATTTTTTGGATATGGAATAGATGTTTAATTTCGTTTTAGGAAGCTCGGTGATTGTGAGAAAGGGCAGTATTTAGCATTGGAGAAAGCACAGAATAAACGGTTATAAATTGGATTTTTTTCAAAATAGAAATTGAGGCTTTGCTTTCATATTGCACAATTAAGATCACTTGAAATAATATCGAAAACAGAATGCACATGTCTTCTTTACTTTTGATTCTACAGTCCTTTAAGTGCTGGTATACGCCAGGCATCATTTGCAGGTAAGTGGCTTTAATGAAAGACTCGATGAGTCGGAGTGCAGCCTTAGTTCGCATGAAAAAAATGTCACAAGCACGTCTCGAGCACGCCAACAATACTTCTCCGACAGTATTCCCTGGGATGAACTAGTCTAGAAAGTAAGTTGCTTTTCCCTGACAGTGAGTATCAGGTGTGATTAATAACCGGGAAAAGCGTTCGAAGTTTGTATTTCTGCTTTGGATATGCATAAAACAGACAATAACAAAATCTCAAAACAGTTCAACTGGTTTATACCTAATTTCTGATTTATACTATAGTTATATCTATGTGTCTTTTTCTTTTGTTTATTAATAATGACAGCAAATAAAAATGTTAAAATAATACACGAAAGAGTGAAACACGTCAAACGCTTTCACTGAAACTGGTATTGGAATCACCTACCCCCCTGCTCCTGGAAATGGAATCCCATGATGAGGCATACTTGGACATAGAGATGGGCCAGAATTGCTCAGTTGGTAGAGCGCTGGACTCGTAATCTTGGTAATCCTGGGGTTGCGGGTTCGAATCTCCGCCGGGCCGTTTCGGTACAGGGGGAATTTTCCTCGGAGTGAACATTGGCTGTGACTCCGTTTCCCATACAGTCTTTCGAATGAGACTATAAACCGAAGTTCGTATGTGAATACATGCATAACATCTTGCACACACGTAATATCCCGTCACTAACGTTCGGAAGAGAAGGTCAGTTTGGCTGTTGGGGTGGGTGACACGTTACACACAGCATGCACTCTACGCGAAAAATCGAGAGAATGAAAGAGCAGTTAAACTGAATGAAGGATATTGACTTAATCACACGGGAAACGACGGAATGAAGCGCCGGTAGGCAGCTTTTCAGTCGGCTCTACCCAAGCCCGTTGTGTAAACGAGAATGCGGATTGTAAAGCGCTTAGAGCTTAGTCTCTGGCTGGGGATAGGCACTATATAAGTACACTCTTAAATACTCTCTTGTAGAGGTTGAGGTCACCGACAGGACTGAGGTGACAGAACACCAGTGATGTTGAGAGGAGACATGGCAAAGACTAACGCCCAGAGCATCATTGTAATGATGAAGGGATCTATCTATCATCTATCTATCTATCTATCTATCTATCTATCTATCTATCTATCTATCTATCTATCTATCTATCTATCTATCTATATAAACAAAGAGAGCGAGAGTGAAAGGGTTGTCTCTCTGTAAACTTTGCCATGCCCCTTATATGCATCTATCATCAATGATGACCTAAATCATAGCCTGGTGTGTTGTGTACCCCAAACACAACCACACCCATCTGTGTGTCATCTTAGCCTAAGCCCTGGCAGTATACGGGAAGCAGTCAATATTAAATCATCCTGAGGCAATTCACCAGAGCAGTCAATATCAAATCATCATGAGGCAATTCACCAGAGCAGTCAATATCAATTCATCATGAGTCGGTTCACCAGAGCAGTGAATATCAAATCATCATGAGGCCATTTTCCAGAGGAGGAACTGTACAGTTGCCGAATAACTTTGATGTTTTTGTTGGTGTCTGACCTGATCCAGTATTTGCAGGACACCACCTACGACGTCGCTACTCACGACCATGAGTGCTCAGTTGTCCAGCCAGCGCGAGTGAGTGCCCCCCTCTCCATAGCGCTGCCGTGTCCATCCAGCGACTGTCCCCGATACTAGCAACTTTGAACGGACTCATCACGGACTTAGACTTGGTGAGGAAATCAAAATTGATTTCACCACGAGAGGAGGTGCATGAAGGGCAAAATAGTTTCATATTTTTTTCCTCTTGAAATTGTGATCTCTATACACAGGTTGAAGTACAAATATTTACTCTGCGTTGCCTGTTATTACTATATATAACAATGCCATGTAAATCCCAAGCACCTGACAAGTGCCTACAGTGTCGGTTACGAAATTTAAGCAAGAATCTTAGAGACGCAACCTTTTAGCTTAAGAAACTGGACAGTGTTTTTCCAGCCTTCTTCTGTGACCCCAAAGTTAACAAAACTCTTGCTTGGAGCTATCTGGGTCTGAAATATCACACACATAAATCTTTCTGACGGAACTGGAACCCACAACCTCCCAGCCCACAATTCAACGACGGCAACTACTGCACCACTTTGGTCTTCTTGAAGGAGATGCTGCTTTGCTAATGGGTGTCCTGAATGCAAGACAAGTTATAGGTGCTTGGCTTTGAAGGACATTTTCTTTGCTAATGTATTTCCTGAATACAAGACAAAAGTATTGGTAAAATAAAATAGTGTCAACAATAATTGTCAGGACCCTGGTGCTTCCTATATATATGCGAAATTCATATTGCGTTTCAGATAAAACTTGCGTAATTTTGTGACCGATAAGTGTTCAGAGATAAGAAAGTCTATATCTACCTCTATACCTCTCTCTCTCTCTCTCTCTCTCTCTCTCTCTCTCTCTCTCTCTCTGTTGTGTGTGTGTGTGTGTGTGTGTGTGTGTGTGTGTGTGTGTGTGTGTGTGTGTGTGTGTGTGTTCAGTTACAAACAAAAAGAGTTCATACTTCATGCATATGAAATCAGAGTGTAACACGAAAGTATACAGAAATAAAACGTCAACTCTCCATGTTCTTTCACGCCAGTGATATAAAGAAAACTGAATTATGGGCACTACTCTCACTTGAGACTACCTGTCGTTCTTTCGTCTGTCTTTTGTCAGCCTTTCTTTTCTCTTTTCTCTGTCTTCCTCCCCGGGCTTACTCTTCACTGTGAGTACAGGCCTGGCTGCCATGTTATAAAACACACTAATGGTCGGATCAGAAAAAACAATCGAAGTGGTAGAATCATGTCACTTTTTTAGCATCGACAAACAATAATTAAAAAAAACAGCCAGTATTCAAAGCTTTCAATGAAATTAATTTTGTAGCATGTTCACTGGTAAACATTGCATAGTCGTGGTTATATTCATATTGCCTGTCTCTCTGTCTCTGTCTGTCTGTCTGTCTGTCTGTCTGTCTGTCTGTCTGTCTGTCTCTCTCTCTCTCTCTCTCTCTCTCTCTCTCTTATAGGGTTAAATGTCTAAGCAATAAATTCATGTCATTCTCACTCACTCTGTCATCCATTAAATATCCCAATCGATCCCAGCTTCGTGACTGCATGTTTGTTTTCCTCAAGAACAGATAAATCACACAGCCATAAATCAAATCTCGGTAAATGAAATGCACACATAAACACACACACACGCGCGCGCGCGCACACACACACACACACACACACACACACACACACACACACACACACACACACAAGTACACAAAGAGTAAAAGCAGAGAGAGAGAGAGAGAGAGAGAGAGAGAGAATGATTTATTGAACATCGACGATGGATCATCATTCCAAATGGAAGGGGAGGGGGGCGGGAGCGAGGTTGGGTGGGGCTGGAGGGATTTTTTTTCATAAATGTACACGTGCATTTATTCGTATTTGATAAACAGGGAAAGCAATAAACATTAATTGCATAGAGGTGAAATACTAAGATGAAACTAATTTCGATTTATCTCCGTATTGTGTATGCGTTGTTGCTAATCCTAGACACGAACAGTCAAGCGCTGCCTTCTCCAAACTGCCTAAAATCTGTATCTTTAAAGTTGCATGTTTGTGTCTTTTCCCATGTGCTTAATCCAGAATGGACAGCGGTAAGTGGAGATTTGGAGAAAAGTGTCCCCAAACCTATGTACATGGTGAGGAACTATAATGTATATGTTTGCTTTCTGTATATACACAATAAGGACATTTCTTAATAATAATAAAAAAAACAACTGTATATGTGGAAGATTATTGTCTTAATGCAGAACATTCGATGTAGCATGTATCAACGCTGGTTAAATACAGTATACATCTGTGTTACAAATGTACAATTCCTGTTCTAAGCTTTTAGTACAAGAGTTTGTTTAGCATCCTCTCGGCCAGAGGCACTTAAGGACCAGGTGCTCTGGACCACAGTCTGTGTAGTTGGTGCAGAAGGATGCAGACTGATGGAGTGGCAGGATGCCTTGTTGCAGAAGTCTGGGAACTGGTTTCAGATGGAGGTCGTCCATTAATGCTGTATTTGTCATAGTGGACCGAAGTCTGGGTCCTCTTTTACTTTTCGTTTTTCCGTGATGAACTGGTGTCTGGCGTTTGGTACTTTTTCACATGTTGGTGTTGATCAGCCGAAGGTGACCGTCGGCGGTCCTCGCCTGTTTCCCCCAACAAATCCTGTCTTCAGGGCTACTGGAGCGCCGTCTTCGAGTTCACCATCAGTTTCAGTTGATGATAGCAATTACAATACTAATGATTATGACAATGATAATAATAAAATAGTAAGAAGAAGAATGTTAATGGTGGTGTTAATAAGGTAATAATCGTAATAATAGTAACAAGGAGAGGTAAGATAAGGTAAAGTTGTTTATAGCCCAGCCGACCGCAAAGGGCCATATCAGGGCTGTCACTGCGTTGAAGTCAAATCACAAGTCATTCATTCACACAACTCTTTAAAATACATCTTTCAAAAACCCACCCGAAATTTGTGAAAAATCTGTCCACTATGAAATCTCAGATCCGATGAAAAATGTTAATCTCTGTCAAAATGTCAAAGATCAAAGTAAATAATAATAATAAGAAGAAGAAGAAGAAGAAGAAGAAAGAAGAAGAAGGAAGGAGATGATGATGATGATGATGATGATGATGATGATGATGATGATGATAGAAAATAATGATAATCAATCAGCAGCAGCAGCAGCAGCAGCATAATCATGATAATAATAATAATGATGATGATAACAATAATGATAATCATCATCGTCATCATCATCATGATCATCATCATCTCATCATCATCATCGTGATTATAATGATAACAACAACAACTACAACAATGATAATGAAAAAAAAAACTATGATAGAAGAAGAAGAAGAAGAAGAAGAAGAAGAAGAAGAAGAAGAAGGAGAAGAAGAAGGAGGAGGAGGAGGAGAGGAGGAGGAGGAGAATCATAACAACAGCGACAATTATGATGATGATAATGATGGTGACGATGATGATGATGATGATGATGATGATGATGATGATGATAGTAATGATGATGATGGAAATGATGATGATGATGATGATGATGATGATGATGGTGATGGTGATGATGATGACGACGACAGTAAAGGTAATAGTGATGATAGTAATAACAATAATATCATGGTAATGAAAATAATATCATTAATAGTAATGATAATAAAGATGATAATGATACTACTACTACTACTACTACTACTGCTACTACTACTAGTGATAATGAGAGGGGGGAAGAAGAGGAAGAAGGAGGGGAAAGGGGAGGATAGGAAGAATAATCCTTTTATTATTTATTTATTTGTTTGTTTATTTATCTATTTATGTTTCGTTAGCCCTCCCCTTCTTCGCTCCACCCTCACGGCATCAACATCCAAAATTAGCATAAAATGTAATTTAATGTAATATGAAAAGGATGTTTATAGAGCGCTTTACATTGCGAGAGCCCAAAGCGCATATTACAGAAACATTCTAACTCAAAGTGCACACACACACACACATGCGCGCGCGCACGTGCGCACGCGCGCGCGCACACACACACACACACACACACACACACACACACACACACACACACACACACATACACACACACGCACACACCACACACACACACACGCACGCACGCCACGCACGCACGCACGCACGCACGCACACACGCACGCACACACACTCACACACACACACACACACACACACACACACACACACACACACACACGAAAAACAAAACCCACACACATGCAGAAAGACACACGAGCGCGTCAAAATAAGCGGACTCGCGCACACAGGTAAGTGGATATCGTTAATCAGCCCGGGGGAAAATATTTGTCTTTAGGGGGGTTTTAAAAATCTTTAAAGAGTGCGTGTTACGCAGAGAAGAAGGCAGACCATTCCACAGAGCAGGTGCCAGGTAAGAGAAAGATCGTCGGCCTGAAGTTTTCCGGCGAGCAGAGGGAAGCCGAAACAGATGAGAATTGGTGGATGAGCGTAAGTTGGGAGAGGGAACATAGAGATGAAGGAGGTCAGAGAGGTAGGAGGGAGCCAGATTATTCAGTGATTTGAAAACCAGGAGGAGAATTTAAAGTCAATGCGAGACTGAATAGGGAGCCAGTTTAGGGATGACAGAATTGGTGATATGTGATCAGATCTAGAGGAGCGGGAGATCAGACGGGCGGCATTGTTCTGAACTTTTTGAAGTTTAAAGATGAGCCCTGAGGGACACCCGGCAAGGAGGGAGTTACACTAGTCAAGCCGAGATAGAACAAAAGCGCAGTTTAGAGTCTTCAGGGTATTTTTAGTGAGAAAGCAGCGAACTGAGCTGATTCTACGAAGTTGAAGGTAGCAGGACTTGTACACATTAGAGATATGATGTTTGAAAGAAAGGGTTTGGTCGAGTGTAACGCTGAGGTTACGAACAGACACTGATAGATTTATCTCGTTTCCATCAACATTTATAGAACAAGGGAGAGAATGAGTTCTGATAGTATGTTTCGAATCAATGAGGATTAGTTCAATTTTGTTTGCATTGAGTTGTAGTTTGTTATTGTTCATCCATGATTTAACATCGGCAAAACATGCTTGCGAAAAGGAGATTATTTCATGAAGCCGACTGTACCTATCCATCACCGCAAATCAGGCCTCTGTATCCTTCAGCAACACACACACACACACACACACACACACACACACACACACACACACACACACACACACACACACACACACTACCACACCTCCCACTATTTACCTGGTATATAAGTTACAACTACCTTCTTTTCACCTCTCCCTATGCCCTCTCCATTTGCCACATCAGTCTATCCTTCATTCAGATACCTGTCCACTCCCTCTTCTTCATCTGATTTTCTTTCAATTCCGTATACTATGTCCTCTATATGAGTTTCCCTCCCCTCTTCCCTCTCTTCTGTGTATATGTGTGTGTGTCGGTGTAGATGAAGATACGTGCCCCCTTCCCCCCTCCGCCTTCTCTCTCTCTCTCTCTCTCTCTCTCTCTCTCTCTCTCTCTCTCTCTCTCTCTCTCTCTCTCTCCTGTTTCAATTATGTTAGCCCTTTACTCATTGATCATTTTTATATTTTCCACACACGATTATCATAAATGACATCACTAATTTTTAGAAAGAGAGGGGGTTAGTTACCGCCAATGACACAGACAAACAGAGTACAGGTCTAGACACAATGCATTTCGACCTCTTGGATCTTCCTCAGGCGAAAACAAATAACATTTAGGACAGTGAAAACGAAGAACGAGAAACCACTTGTCTTCTCCTGTTCGCCTCACGATCCAAATGGCCGCTGGATGGAAACGAGGTTACCCAGGAATGGTTCATGGGAAAGGAAATAGTGAGGGGAGGGGGGGGGGGGGTGGAGGGGAAGGGGGAAAGTGAGAAAAAGAGAAGGGGGAAAGTGAGAAAAAGTGTGTGTATCAGACTGTTCCATATCTTTTGATCTCCCTTGCATCCTTGAATGGATCCTCAAGCATAGGCTCAAAGATTGTCCCCTACATTTATACTGTTTGAATAATGCTTTTAGCTTTTCAGCAACCTTTTTCCTCTCCACACTTTTGTTTTGTTCCATTTTACTACCCTTCGCTGGCTGTTTTGAGGGTGCTGTTGAATTCGTTTTTGAAACCCTTGGTGGTGAGAACACCACAGATTTATGGACTGTGGTGTGTCTCTATTTGACACCAAAAGCACAGACACAACTAGCCGTGTCTCCCTGATGAGTCCGATCCAGCAGACGAAAGGCCTAGGAGCAGGCAATACAAATAAATGTGCCTTCGAGAGTGATTACGATGGATCCCTCAGGCAGCTAGTGAAGGGCTTCTCATATTTATAATATATTTTCCCCCATTTTCTTCATCTTCAATTTTTTTTAAAAGTTCAAATCTTTGCCAAGTCATTACTATAACGACTGAAGAATTGTTAGCCTGCACTTGTTTTCCACCACTACTTAATTGTTCAGCATTATATTGTTTGGTCAATCAGTGGGAGATTGCATCTCTTAGGAGATCCAAGTAAAGGTTGTTCTGTACAATTCTTAGCCACTCACAATGCTTGGGTTATTGAACAGCAGAGCTGACCACTCAGACTGTTCCATATCTTTTGATCTCCCTTGAAAGGATCCTCAAGCATAGGCACAAAGATTGTCCCCTACATTTTTTGTGCTGTTTAAAATAATAATAATAATGAAAATTTATATGCGCCCCATCTCTGATGAGCTCAAAGCGCTTACAAAGTGTGAATGAAAGCATAAACTACAGTAAACAGCTGTATTCATGCCAAAGATAGAAAGAAAATAGAGGCAAACTTCATAAATATTAAGCAAGAAATAAACAAGTCACAAATATCTCGCATAATTAGAATCACTCAATGACATGATGAATATCTAATATACAAAATGCAAGCGTGCGCGCGCGCGCGCGCGCGCGCGCACACACACACACACACACACACACACACAATCACATTTCATGAATAGCATGTCAAAAGATATTTTGAAAAAGAAAGGACACAGAAATGCAAGGGAAAAAAATAAATAAATAAACATCGCACCATTTTAACATAGGCCTAATAAAAATTTCTGTTGGAAACAAACAAAATACTGTAAAGTATTAAACAAGAAGACAGAAGAGAAGTAAGCAACGTACACACACGCACAAAGGCTGCATACGCGCCCGTGGCCGCAAACACAAACACACGCGCGTGCGCACACACACACACCGACACACTCAGACAGACCTGCACAGTTACACGAACAGACAGACAACACTACACGTAACTGAACATTTGACAACTCTGCGAAATTGGAAGAATCTGAACTGGACAATAACTGACAGTGCTATAGCTTTCATGACACGGAATGGGGAAAGTACTTTTGGAATAAATGTGTTTTTAGCCTTGATTTAAATGTGGAGAGGGATGGAGCATGGCGGACAGGAAAAGGGAGATCATTCCACATGGACGGACCAAGGTAGAAGAAACCCCGTTCTGCTAAAGTCTTTTTAAGGTATTTGGGGTTTGGTTTGTTGAAGAGACGATTGCCGTCAGAGGAACGTAAAGACCTAGGAGGAGCGTAAAACTGCAAAAGTTCAGACAAATAAGTGGGTGATGTGCCAACAAACACGTTATAACAAAGAGTGCAGATCTTATACTCTATTCTGGCAGAAATAGGAAGCCAATGTAACTCGGACAGAAGAGGAGTTACATGTTCTCTCTTGGGAGCCTTGAAAATTAGACGAGCAGCACAGTTCATCACTCTTTGCAATTTGTCTGTAAGATTTTTAGGCAGACCAGCTAGTATGGCATTACAGTAATCTAATCGGGAGAGTACCAGTGATGTGATCAGAGTTTTAGCAGCATCTGTGGTCAGTAAGTGTCTGATGGAGCCGATCTTCCGAATTTCAAGGTATGCTGATTGACACACTCTACTGATATGATCTTTCATTGACAATGTTTCGTCAAAGACAACACCAAGATTTCTGGCTGATTTGGTGAATGGAATTGTGCAGCGTCCAATAGTGAGAGAGCCTGGAAGATCAGATCCACCAGTACACTTTGTGAGGATGGTTTCTGTTTTTTCTTCATTGAGTTGAAGTTTGTTTTGTGTTGTCCAAAGTTTAACATCTGCTATATTGCTTTGCATTATTTGCAACACGTTCTGAATTTGTGGATAATAAGCTGACTTGTACAATTCAGTATCATCAGCAAACATGTGATGAGAAACAGCATGTTGCTCGATGATATCAGAAAGAGGCTGCATATACATGATAAACAGAATGGGACCAAGGACTGACCCTTGGGGGACACCAAAGGGCAGGGCACTTGGTTTAGAGGTTAAATCATGGACAGAGACAAACTGTGTTCTATTTGACAAATATGACCTGAAAAAGGAAAGAGCTTTACCGTGAATACCAAAAACAGATTGAAGACGGGTCAAAAGAATTTAATGATCGATTGTATCGAACGCGGCACTTAGGTCAAGAAGTGTAATAATTGAAATCTGGTTGTCATCATTTGCCTTCAAAAGATCATTGAACACTCGTAGCAAGGCTGTCCCTGTACTGTGACCAGCTCTGTAGCCTGACTGGAATTTGTTCCACAAGTGATGAGTGTTAAGATGATCTAAAAGCTGGGACAAAACCATTTTTTCCAGGAGTTTTGAGACAAACGAGAGATATGAAACAGGGCGGTAGTTTTTTAGAACATTAGGATCTAGAGTTGGCTTTTTAAGCAATGGCTTTACAATAGCATTTTTCAGTCAACTGGGAACAACTCCATGAGACATGCAATCATTGATGATGTGGGTAAGTAGTGGAACAATTTCATCACAACAATCAAACAAAAGAGATGTTGGAATGGGATCAAGAGAACAGGTTTTGGGGGACATTTGTAACATAGTTTTTCGGACATCAGATTCAGATACACATGAGAAAGAGGTAAGATGTTTGCCAACAAATTTGTCACCATCAAACATGTCTGAGGGTAAATGAGCAGACTGCTGGTCGATGGTATCACGGATGCTTTTGATTTTGTCAGAAAAATAATTTGAAAAAATGTCTGGTAGTTCTTGTTGAGAATAAATGTTTGGGAGGACAAGGTCACTGGTTTTACCTATCAGATTGTTTGTGATTTGAAATAACTCTTTGCACGAGTTGGAAGCTGCAACTTTTGAGCTGTAAAATGCAGATTTTGCACTGTCAACAAGTTCGGTGATCTTGTGCTTGAAGGAGATCATAATTTCCCGGAAAACAGTCAACCCTGTGGAAAGCCAGCGTCGCCCCATACAGCGTCTTTCTTGCTTTAATTCACGCAGCTCGGAGGACACAGAGCTGTACCATGGCGACGACTTTCGTTGTGGAATTTGGCGCAATGACTCAGGAGCATGGACGTCAATGAGGGACCTCATCTGAGCGTTGAACTGGTCAGCAGTGGTAATAGACTGGCTGGCCACGAGGGCTGAGACATCAGCCTTGAAGCTTGCTGTGTTGATCCCTTGCAGGTTCCTTACCGACTTGTAGACCTGTTGCGGTGGCGGCTTGGTGATGTCCAGATAGCACAACACTGGAACATGGTCAGATGACATACTGTGTGCTATGGCAAAGGATCGGAAGATACAATCTTTCTGCCTGTAGATGATAGCATCAAGTGTGTGACCACATCTGTGGGTTGGGACATCTACTGCTTGATATAATTTCAATGACCCAAGGATTTCATTAATTTTCTTAGTGTTTTGATTAAGTGGAGAATCAAAATGGACATTAAAGTCACCCACTATGATAATTTTGCCTCTAAGGACATTGCAGTGTTCCAGGAAGTCTGAAAACTCAGTGTGAAACAGAGCGTCAGAAAGTTTGTTTTTCCTGCTCGGGGGTGGTCTATAGACACAAAAGAAGTGAACATGTTGGGGTGAATTTAGGGAAAGTTGAACAACCTCAAATGACTGGTGAGGAAAAGGAAAAGTAGAAGTGACTGAAACATGCTGCAGCAGACTGTCACGAAGCAGGAACGCCAAACCGCCGCCCAGTGAAGAACGAGGAAAGGAACGCATAGCATATCCCACAGGTGTCATATCTTTACATTTAGCCTCATCGCCATGGGGTTTGAGCCATGTTTCTGTCAGAAAAAGAATGTCAACATTTTCATCAATGATAATGGTTTTGATGTCTGTTCTCTTATTTCTGCTTCCCACGGACTGTGCATTAAAACAACAAACAGTCAGGTACTTACTTTTGGGGCGTGTACAAATGTAAATCAAGTTCTTGACATTTCTAAATGACACAGGCCTGCCTTGAAACAGTGGTCAGATCAGAACTGGACATAGAAGAAGGATGACATGGGGGTTGAAACACAGACAAGCGTGCATTCCACACCGTGGAAGTAGTGAACGCTGGAGGGGTCGTATGGTCACAAGACACCAGGGGCGAAGTAAAGGGAGAGGTTGGGTGGCAAGGAGGGGTAGAACAAGACAAGCGACGTTGATCTCTAGCAGTTCCACAAACCACAGCTATCCTTCGCTGCTTTCGTCGTCCCCCTCTGCAAGACTTGCGTCGAGGGAGGTGATAACCAATACCAAGTTCTTTCAGACGAGACACAACCATAGAGTCCAGTGATACTATAGAAGTTGGCTGTATCAACATCAACTGACCGCGTGTGTAAGAAATACCAGGGCGAGCGCGTGTGGGCTTTGGAGAGTGCATTAGAGAATGTCAATATGTTTGTTCACGATCGCCACATCTTATTTTGCACGAAACCCCCCCTTTTCACATACAAATCACGTCCTTCACATATCAGTTTTGGCCAAAATTAACACCTGTTTTCTAAACAAAATTAACCCCTCAAAACCTCTAAAAATTGACGCAATCAGCACATTAAAATGGGGGGGGGGGGGGGGGGGGGGTTTCGTGCAAAATAAGCTGTGGTGATATAGAGCCGGGGATACTTACATTCTCTCTCAGCTATTAACGTCCGCGGGACTGGGTCCTTACTACTTTTTTAATATGCTCTTCTACTTCCAGCGCCATTAATAAGTCAGAACAAACAACTAGCCTTCCATCTTGATTAGTTATTTTTACATCTAATGAATTTATAGCTCCCTCAACTAATTCTTTAAATTGGCTGTCTCCATCAAACGTATATAGCTGATAATCGCAAAACCCGCCCTAATTGACGGCAAAACCTTTAGAACTGTAGATGGATTGCCATTAAACAAATTAGTGTTTGTTTTTAACTGTTGTAAATGGACACACAGCATTGGATTCACAGAAAAATCAGAAGGTTTATTACCTTCAAACTGATAGATGCCTTCTCTTGTGCTAAATCTATAAGATTTGTCACTATTGTGGAAGCCCAAGATTCGAGCAAGCCCTCTAGGGAAAGTGTACTCTCTTCTTTCCTCTAGTGGAAAATTCATAGTAATTCTAAGGTTTGCCTCGTTAATTGTTAGCAATATGCCAGATTCGTTAAGTACTTCTTTTAAAGAACAAAAGTTGTAATAACCGTTAGGTATTTGTATATGGCTTATTTGATTGCCTTGCTCGTCATCAACATTAATCCAGTTATTTTGAGCTCCTTCAGATATGTTAACCCACATAACTTTAAAACCAATTTCTCTAAGGGCAATCCTACAACTCCCGCTCCAATTAGTAATTGGGTACGTTAAGAACACACGCTCGTTTTGCTTGGTTATATAGATGTACATCTTTTTTATAACTATTTTAAAACTATTTAAAAATGGAACCTTTTAAATATAATGAAAGTGCTACCTACAATGTAGGAGCGTTTTATAACCCCAAATCTTTGGACTTCAGCAATTTAACAATTGCAGTAGATGGATCATACGGCTTCCAAGTTAGACTTGTAAACCCACTAACTAGATATTTAAATCCGCCAATAAAGAGTGACAGAGTGCCGTCAGCATGGTCATCTCGCCCTATGGCTTTTTTCCAGAATCAGTTAAATTTTGCCATTTACTGCGCAACCACTGGCTGCGGTGTTTCATATGCAAACCATTTAAACCACCCCAATCTTTTAGTAAGGTCAGTATATAACTTTCATGTTTATTATCAGTACAGACGCATACTAACTGAACTACAAGTACGCCTCCCCAATGACAACGCGTTTAATCCATTTCTCAGTCCAATGGACAATAATGCATATGAAAGAATCTGCAACGAATTTAACATTAATCCTTCAACTGACTTTAGACAAAAGTTAGACCGCAATCATGGGCTAGGCACATTGTATTTGTGGGGTACAAAAAGAGAATATACTTATGACTACTGGCCAGGCCACACCTCTTTTCAACCAAACAAACAAGTTCGATTAGGATCCATAGAACAAAAACATCCTAATGCTTGGGCAACATTTATCTTAGATGAAAGTAAAGGTCTAACAATGCCAGGAGTGCAAAGGCTTAATGACTCCATAAGAACATACGTTTGGTGCCTATTAGGAGCACAAGCACAGACTAAATCTAGCATAGTGGATCAATCTACAGGCTTTGATGCCAGAAAACAATTTCTAGCCAATTTAGAAGATGCTATTAACTCTGCTGTTGATTTGCCTGCCAGCATACAAAGGTACCAAAACGTTCTTTCACATGCTCGGTCAAAGGTTGACTTTGTTGTTGGTCATGGATTATACATGCTGCCTTCTGACCTTAGACTACAGATTGGCATGATACAGAATTATAACAATGAAATTCTCATAGCCGGAGACGATCAAAACTTAGGACACAATCAAGGCTTAAACACAAGGCCTGCTCCATCCATTTTAAAAAAAGTACCTAGCCTTGAAGAAAGCGATCCAGTTATAAGCACCCCACAGCCAGAAAGCGATCCACCACCAGTTATAAGCAGCCCACAGCCAGAAAGCACGCCACCTGTTGATCTGCCTTACCCCGACAGTCATACTAGCGAAAAGACAGCCCTTGTGTTTTTAACTTTTACTGGATTAGCCATACTTTATTTCACTAAAAATTAAACCAGCAGCCAGCACTCCTAACGCCCACAGATGGTCAGCCATATAACCAGCCACTTTGCCTATGGTAGACAAAACCCAACTAACAACACTGCCTATTATGCCAGGCAGAGCATCAAGGGCTTTAGCTGCTAACTTCTTTAATAAGTTTGCCAGATGATGCAATTGTTTTCTAATCCAACTTTTACCAGGTTGAGGCGTTGGCGGCGTTACTGACCCTGTTGGGGCACCGCTGCCAGTTAATGCATAAACCAGTGTAGAGATAGCAAACCCAACAGCCGTTAATATGCTAACTACTGTAATCCCCTCTTCTCTGAACAGAATCCTTATTCTTTCTGCTAACGTAGTGTTTTCATGAAGTATTTTGATTATAACTTCTCTGATTCTGGTTATTTGCGATTCTAGATGACCTCTGTTAATAGAAATCGCACCTAACAGTTCTGTCTTTTTGTTCATTAACTCCTGTAATTTTTGTTGTATTCTAGCCTTTTCTTCTAGTCCTAGATTGTTATCGTCTGCATCAGCCAGTTTAATTTTTTCTTCTTCTATATCTCTTTCTAGCTCACCAAGTTTTGCTGTGTTGTACATTAGTTCACCCCTTATTGTCTGTAGAGCTTTATCAAGGGCCTTGCGCTCTCGATCAGAATATTAGAATTGACAAGTTCTTTTACGCCTGTCTCCTCACTTAAACTTGTTTCAATTTCTGTTATTAGTTCATCTGCTGTTCGATTTAATTCTTGAAGAGGAATGTTTTGTATTTCAGATTGTGTTGGCAACTCTTGCCCCCAGTTCTGTAAACGACTAACAGCTTCGTCTCTAGGCTCTAAAAGGTTTAATTGTTCTGCCTTAGCAATAGGGAGTTTTCGCCTAATTGTGCTTAGTTTTAAAAACCTGTTTGGGTTTTGCATTGAAGTAGCATTTACACGGCCTCCTGCACCAGTTTTTATATACAAATGCCCATCAACTTCCTCAAAATCGTTAGGATCTAGTACGCCTGGTAGCTTTCGCCCTATGCTTTTATAGAATGATTGAATTCTTTCTTGCAATAGTTCTTGACGTTGTTTAGGGAGTAAAGAACCCGCTTCTTCAAGCTCTTCTCGCAATGAAGGGCCCAGTTCTGTTTCATCTTCTTCTTCAATAGGATCAATCGGGTCATAATCTTCATCCATATTTTTTATTTATATTCTTTTTTGTTTTATAAAAAATGAACTCATACGGTTGTGACCTCGATCCATACAGAAAGAGAAAGAACCCCACGGCGTAAAAGGTATAAGGCAGACTGTAATTAGTGTAAATACTCCATCAACAGTTCAGCCCGGACAAACTTTAATAGTTAAGTTCCCTGATCTTGGCGCCGGCGAT
Organism: Conus canariensis; assembly: GCA_033310375.1. NCBI lineage: Eukaryota > Metazoa > Mollusca > Gastropoda > Neogastropoda > Conidae > Conus > Conus canariensis. The sequence goes on from CM065735.1 coordinate 13,012,879, forward strand.
GTTATAATGCCAGGCACTGCTAAACTATCATTCAAAATAGATATTACATCGGAAGATCCTAATGCTACTGTTGTTGCTAATTTGGGCAGGGCAATCGTTAATCATATAGCAATTAAACTGGAGGGCAGAGAAGTCTTTGTACTAAGCGAGGCAGACATTTTTGCCCTCTATTCTGACCTATGGCTGCCTAAAAAAGAAAGAAAAGAGAAAGTTTATCAAGGAATACAAAGTCCAAACGGTCTCAAGCACAGAGTTGGAGCGGAGGATGCAAAGGATGATGTTAAAGATGAAGCAGTAGCAGAAGCATTTGGCAACAGATTCTGCATCCCTCTAGATTTTGAGCTGTTAAAGACGCATATGCCATATTACCAAGGTGCACTAAAAGAAAAACTTACTTATGAACTGACATTTAATCCTAGCAGTTCTGTTGTTTTGTCTGAAGATCCTGAAGCTAAATACACAGTTAGCGACATTTCTCTTGAGTTTGATGTTGTTACTAACCCTGAACTGGCCAGAACAATCTTAACCCAGTATAAAAATAAAACAGTTATTTATTATGAAAGAGTTATACACTCCACTACAGAAAATAGAAACAAGCGAGACACTCTCTGGAACATACATCTAAATCAGTCTCTGAAGTCTTTAAAAGGAATTTTGTTTTTGTTTACTGAAGGAACAACTCCTTTTCATAGAGAATCAGAAGCGTTTTATAATCCAAAAATTGAGAAGGTTGACTGTGCAATAAATGGTAAGTCTGATCAGTTGTATTCGGGTCGCGGACTTTTACCTCACCAACACTTTGATGAAATAAGAAAGTTATTCGCTGGAGGTAGGCAAAGAGATCCCGCAGTTGATCGTGTATGTAAAAAACTTCGTCTTTATGATGTAAGACTCGAAGACTACTTAATAACCAAATATGGGCTGTGGCTGGATTTTAGATCCACATTTGACAACAGATTGTTTGGAAGTGGAGAAAGGGTAGGGCAAGATGGCATAAAAATAAATATTTACAAGAAAGCAGACGGAAACGCCCCAATACAAATTCATATTTTTATGGTTTGCGACGCTCAGCTAAACATTGAAGAAAACAGGCTAAAAGACGTGGCTTATTAAAATGCAGAAGAAATATTCTAATAAAAACAGATGGATAGTTTGAAGTTTCTGCCAAAAGATCCGCACTGTTCTCTTATCTGCGGGATTACTGGGTGTGGGAAAACTGTCTTCGTACTTGATTTGTTACAAACAGTCTACAGGTTTCATTACGAGCACATTGTTATATTCTGCACAACCATTAAGCACAACAAGTCTTACAAAGAAAGGAAGTTTGTTTGGACAGACGATAATATATTTTTAGTTGATCCTAGCGACAAACTGAGCGACTGTTTAGAACATTACTATAGACTATTTGAGGGAACTGAAACACTGTTTATTATTGATGACTGTTCAGCTGAACAAGACATTGTTAAAAAAAGAAGGACTTTGTCTAAGCTAGCCTTTAGTGGACGCCACGCCTTAGTTTCTGTGTGGCTCTTAACTCAAAAATACAATGCTGTCTTAAAAGACTTTAGATCGCAGTTAAAATCAGTCATCTTATTTTACACTAAAGACAGGGATAATTTTGAAGAATGTTTAAGTGAAAATTATATAATCAGGGACAAAGATGAGCTAAAAAAAATAAAAGAGCAGTTAGAAAAATCTAAGCACGCTAAGCTATGCTTACGGACTGACCCCCCAGTTCAATACGTTTGTTTATTGTAGATTGTTTATTATAGATTGTTTATTATAGGCTGTTTATAACAAATTGTTTATTATAATTTTAATATTAAAAAGAATGTCTCGAGGGCCAGAATCAAAAGCGCAGCTAGCTCCTAAATGCACTGCAGTAGAGCTAAAAGACCTAGCAGACACAACTGAGTTTGATCTAATAGGAGTTCCAGGAAATGTTTATGGATTTGAGTACACCGACGATGGTGTTTACAAACGAACAGAAATTGAAGACAAAAAACGGCAGCAGTATCCTACCCTGGAAGAGATAAGAAATCTAAGGGCAAACGATTTTGGCAAACACGAATACAAACTTCATAAACGAGAGAATGCTTGGGCGTTGCTTCCTGAAATTGCTTGGAATTTAAAGTTTGAACTACGAAGCCCTAATGTATACTTTGATAAGAAAAACAATTTTAGAAAAGCTTTGAATGCAGGCCCCTTTCTTGTTAGCCTGGTCCCAGGAACACAACAGAAAAAACAGATTGAAATAACTAGGCAGGGTTCTGAATATATGCTAAAGAGAAAGAGACCCTTAGCTGAAGTGGGGGATGACACCGTTGGCTTAGAGTTTACTCCAACGCTACAGTCACTGCCTAGGCAAATGACGATGCTTTTTCGCTTATTTATTACTCCAAGGGAGGCTGATTCTAGTTTGCCAGAACATACGTTAATTAGAGGCATACAAATAAAGGCTGAAAACTTGGATGCTCCTCTGAAGCTCGCTATTGTTATTACTAAAAACGGAGATGAAATAAACACCCTTATATCATCTGACAAGGTTACTGTGATGGCTGACAAAGACAAACTAACAGTACTTGACTTTATTTTCATTAAGTATGTTGATTTTATTGCGTTTTACTCTGTTGATGAAGTGCTGCCAGAAGGATTAATAAGTAGATATGTATAAGATTAATCTTAATTAAAAAATTAATCTTAATTAAAAAATGGAGGTTCAACAGTTTAGATTAGAGCAAATAACTGATCTTCGAAAGGAAATAGAAAGTGACTTAGATAAGTATAGGGTTACTAGAAAGAAATATGCTAAAGCTTTAAGTACTCTTTCTCATGTAATTACTGGCTCATCAGCTGTAGCTAGCGTAAGTGCCGGGTCTAGTGTTGCTCTTTTAGCTACTGGGGCTGGGGCGCCAGCCTCTTTAGCATTAGGGAGCCTTGGACTAGGTTTAGGCGCCATGTCTATGATTGTGAGTGCTGTTTTAAAAAAATTAACGCCTAAACTACAAAAGCACACTGCCATTGTAGCCCTAGCATCAGCAAAACTTTCTTCATTAAAATTAAGAATAAGCAAATCAATACAGGATGAAAACATTACAGACGAAGAATTTCAGAAGCTTATGACCGACGGTGAGGATTATAGACGGCAAAAAATTGAACTTCAAAAGGAGTGGAGAAAGACTTTTACTTCACAACAGGTAGACACTGAGACAATTAAACAGAACATTGAAAAACAAACGCATGATTGGTTAAACCCAAAATAAGCCAAAAAAATAAGATGTGAACTAAAATAAATAAATTATAAGATGTGAACTAAAATAAATAAATTATAAGTTTAGCAAAAAAATAAATTATAAGTTTAGCAAATACTATTTTTTTATTTTTATTTTTTTTAATTAATCGGCACTGTGTTTGGTGGGACAACTTGCAACTCTTCACGAACAAAGGATCTTTTAGGGGCGGGCTTTTTAGACGCAGTAGCACCGCTAGAAGAGAGAGTTTCTCTTAAATAATACACAGGAGGGGCTGTTTTCATAATTCTTTCAACTTCATATACATCTACGCTCCATATAGGGTCTGTGGCTCTAATTCTAACATCGCCTTCTGCTTCTCCTGGCGCATACAAGTATCTTACTTTTAGTCCAAACGGCAAGAGTTTTTGAGTCCCCTGCACATTTTCAGTAATGCTAATTTTTTTTAATTTGATTGCGTTCACTGGTTTAAGGCCTGTTGCTTTAAATTCTTCATTGTTCATGGCACGTAAGACTGCTGGCAATCTCCTAACCCATTCTGTGTTGCGTTCTCTGTCCATAAGGTCTCTATGATATTGATAGGTAAACAGACGCTCGGCCAGATTCTTATTAAAGTTTTCTACTAGAGCTTGCGATCGATGGTTGCCCGGGATCCCTCTCTTAACTGTAACCCGGTGTCTTAAAAACAACTGGTTTACAGCTCCTTTAAACTCTTTCCCATCATCAACCTGGATTAACCTAGGATACTTTAGTGGACCTCGCATGTATATTTGCTGTAAAGCCACAGCCACGGCAGTTGAGCTTTTATCCGTTAAAGGCTCAGCATCTTTATACCTTGAAGCCATGTCAACAACCGTCAGAGCATACTTAAACTTTTTTCGTCTAACTTTGTCATGTGGAAGATACAGCAAGTCCATCTGGTGGGTGTCATTAGGAACTGAATTAACAAATTTAGGTCTTATTATTCTTTTTGGGGCAGGCAGATATATTTGCCAGATCGCTTGTTTTGAAAGCCAGTCTTTCGCTTCTGATTCAGACACCCTAGCAGCTTTACTCAGTTTATCAATAGCGGCCTTTCCTTTCCAATACCCTCCAGGAGAATAATATATTTTGTACTTCGTATTGTCCATAAGGGACTGTTTTTTATTACATTTTAACTATGTTTTTAGATTGAATATGCAAGAAGAAAGATTGCTCCCATAGCACCTATAATAAAGCCTATTTCTACCATTTTCTGATCCTCAGACGGTTCATAAAAGTCAGACAGTTCTGGCGGCGGCGATGTTAGAAACTTCTTTCCTGTCACTAAGTAATATTCATTCATTGCTTCATCAACGTCTGTAAATGTGTGCTCTGCATGTCCCTGTTCTCTTAACTTTTTATTAATAAAGTCTAAGTGAGCAATTCTCCTTTTCTCGTAAGCGTCTTTTGCCTTAGCTAAATCTTCCATTGCCTTGTTATGGCGTTCTCTTTCTTCATCAGATCGCAATTTACTAAACATATAATTGCTGCCAGAGAAGGCCAAAGCATTAACAATAGCCCCTCCCACCATCAGAACCAATCCAGACATCTTTTTATAAATCAATATTTTCTAGATTAATCTGCCTAAATGCATTAATCCGCCTATGCATTAATCTGCCTAAATGCATTAATCCGCCTATGCATTAATCAGCCTATGCATTAATCAGCCTATGCATTAATCTGCCTATGCATTAATCTTTCTATGCATTGATGTTTTCTGGGATAATTCCCTGTGCAACAAGAAAGTCTTTTGAGGCAATCCCTGCAGTAATTACAACTATAACCTTAACAACATCCTCAATGTCTAACCTTCCTAGATCCGCCGGCTTCATTTTAAACATGTTTTTTGCTAACACGCTATAGCCAATACTAAGGCCGCTAATTACAGCAGAATGGTAAATCGTATTGATAATCTTTTTTTCACTCATCTTTTTATTAACTAAAAAAATAATTAAAATAATCATAATACGAAAGGCTGTCTATGTGCCTTTTAATCAAATAATCTTTTGTTGTTAAAGCTAAAAATAAGGCCGCAACTAGCCTTGGCGAATCTTCTATCTTTCCCATGTTGGGTGGTTTTATTCCTAACAAACATTTTGCGAGGGTTGAATAGACTATAACACCAACGATAGGCACTGCATAATTAACCAGCGTTAAACTCATGGTTTTAAAAGTATTATATTATTTTTTATTGCTTTTAAAAATGGATTGTGACGAGTTATTAAAGTGTGAGGAGCAGGCGGGCTACTCCGTAGACCTCTGCCATAAAGAAAGATTATACTCTCTGGCCGCGTGTGGAAAAACTAAACAGTATTTAGGCGTTGAACTAAGTATCGAACAGATTCAGCAATTGTCTACATCAGACGTTGAGAAGTATTACGCCAGGTACGAGGCACAGCTAGGATCAAAAATGGTTAGATCAGTGGGACAGACAATGATTAGTTTATATGCTAAGTTAGTAAGTAAGATGGCGCCGGTTGATTCAGAAGAAGATTTAAAATATGACTTATCACAAGATCCGGTTTTAACCAAGTCATTAGAGTCTCTAGGATGCGACATGTATTATAGATTTGGGACGATGTTATGTCCATTCATCATGGGATTAATTACTTTTAATCATATTAATTTTAATCATATTAATTTTAATCGCAATAAAAAAAATGAGCGATCAGGAGAAGAAGACTCCGCAGGAGCAGAATGCCCCACAAGTGAGTGCCTCACAAGCGAATGTGCCACAAGTGAGTCCGCTAGAGCAGAATGTGCCACAAGTGAGTAGTGTTACTAAGTCTAAAAGTGCTGGGCGTGTTGAGGCCGGTCGTAAACTAGCTGAATGGAACAGACTGAGAAAAGCAAACCAAGCAGCAAAACAAAAATTATTAGATAGTAATACAACATCGCCGCCGTCAACAACAACACAATTAACAACAACACAATCACAATCAAACGATAAGATGTATTATTATGTATTTGCTGCTGTTGTTGTTGGTGGGGGTTTTTTAGCATGCAAATGTCTAACGCCATACTTAGCAGCAAAGTCACAAACCCCCACAGTAAAAGAAGAAGAACCAGCTTCTGTAAAAAAAGTACAACCTCCTGCTGTAGACCCATTTTCTATGGAATAGTTTTTAAAGAACTAAATAAAGTACAAGTTAAGAACTAGATAGGTACAAGTTAAGTTAGTTATAGAAAGTACTTTTTAAGTTAAGAGCAAGTAAATTACAAGTAAATTACAAGTTAAGTGCAAAAAAAATATGTTCTTGTTAAGTACTAGTTAGGTTCTTAAGTAAGTTCTTAAGTAAGTACTAGTTAGGTTCTTAAGTAAGTTCTTAAGTAAGTACTAGTTAGGTTCTTAAGGTAAGTACAAGTCAAGTTAATCTTTTAAAGTTCTCCAATGTCCTACAGCATATGAAAACTCAGGATTAACGTAAGTTCTCTTGTTATTGTTAGAAACTAGTGATTTCTTATTAACTGCAGTTGTGTTTACTTGATGAAGAGTAGAGCGCAGATTAACATTTGTATGATGAAATACTTTGTTTTCAAAGAGAGCTTGCTTGTAGTTATCGTGAGTTATATTTTTTTTGACAACTTCTTTACTTATGCCCTTAGCTTTCTTTGTTACAGAAGTTTGGCTGGCAACGCTATACATCTTTGACCGTAAGCCAACATATTCTTGTATAACTGTCCCATTAAGTTCATCCTTCATCTTTCCAATCACTTTCTTGTTCACAGTTGAATGTAGAGGTGAATCTTTAGGGTAGTCGCATGTGTCATACCATCCATCAGCTCCTTTAGCTACTTCTGTTTCTAAATCCTTATAGAAGTCTTCAGTTGGGATGTCCAGAATAAAACTATCGGTGTCTGTGTAAAGAACATTTGATTCTGGGTACAGCGGCTTAAGATAGTCGTATAGAAATTCTAGCATTAATAACTTTGACAGCTCTAGCACGGTGAAGCCAATAAACACCGGCTTATCCAACTTAACATTCTTTTTCTTCATCATGATGCCAACCAGGCTGTCGCTAAATCTTCTAAAGTCTTGGTAGTTAGGTTTAGAGGCCAACTTAATTGCTTGTTTTTTGTTTGTAACTAATCTTACATCTTTACGGTTGTGTACGTTCTCCATGGTTTTACCAAAACAACTGTTGTTCATTAGTTTAAAGAAGTCTTTTTCTGAAGCGTCAGTGGCTTTAGTCCTAAGATTAGTGTTCTTTATGATGTACGGTCTCATAAAGGGCTCTTGGTCACAGGTAATTATTCTGTGAACAGCTGTCAGCTTTAACCCGTGCCTTAAGTAAAACTGTAGCAGCCGATAATGACAGACATATTTAGTTTTGTTAAAGAGGTTAGGTACAAGCTTAGGCGGCTCGGTGTGACTCATCTTTAATCTTTCTGCGGCTAGGGGGTAATCGTTGTGGAGATCGTGTAATTCTTTAGAATATTCTAAGTCCACCTCTAAGATTAGCCCTATTGGATTATCGGTTGTAAGCTGTGATAGCATACTCAACACTTTATTAACCTCATGAGGTCCGTTCATCATTTCAAAGTTTCTTAATGGCAGTGCCTGGCTCATGGCCCACCCATACAGATTGTTGGCGTCTAAGTACATTAGATAGTTGGATGGTTTAGTTGGATCATAATCGCCTAAATATTTGTTGTTGGCTCTGCGGTAAGGATGACAGGCCATGCTAATGCCTCCCCTTAGACCGTCTTCAATCATCTGAAGAGTGGGCAGATCAGAAATTAAGTCAATCTGGATGTTTGTAGACTTTAAGAATGCATCCCAAGAAAGGCCAGGCGCAGAGATGTAATGTGATGAGTCTAAGCTGTAATGTTTCATGCATGTAGATCTGTAATTCTGAAAGACGTCAGCTAATAAACACACGTCAGCCATCAAGTAGTGATCGTGATAATCGCCCATCGTCTTGCAGTGTAATTCTGTCCAGGTTTCTGCGCGTGTTCATAGTCAGCATCAGTTATGCCTTCGCCTCTAAGACGGCTGTAAAAGTCTTCCTTTGCTGGCAGCGCTGGCTCATCAAACCTCTCCCACGAGTTCATGTATTCATAAGGATAGACGCCTTTACGAACTAAAGATGGATTAAAGTATTTTTTAGTGATTGGATAGTCTTGCAGAGATCCCGCTAACTTATCTAAACCCCCCATCAGATGTTGGGCAGAGTCATAAAAGGATAAACAGTCAAGAGTAAAAGTCATGTACTTTTCTGAAGACTGTGCAATGCAGCTAACCCTCTTATATTCAGAAGTCACTGCTTGCATGATAAAGTGAGAATCGTAGCCTCGTAAGTTATGAAAGAAGATTGGCAGTTTCCATGTCTTGGGATCAACCTTAAGTTGAAGATTACAGCTATTATGCGCAGCCCCTCTGAATTTGCCAGTAATGTGATCATGGTCCCTTACAGCATCGCCTGATAATTCTCTGTCTGCATATCCAGCAGTGGGTAGCTGATCTATAACGTTCTTCATCTTCAGGAGTCATCTTAATGCCTGAAAGATTTAGTTGGTTGGAGAATTGATTACGAAGTTGTTTCATCTGCTCTAAAAATCTACTAGCTGCGTTGGGGCCTCTGTAAATCTCTGGCTGTGTGTGTCCGCCATCTGACCTAACAGCAACAAATGCATAAGAACATATCTGATGGAGGGACAATAAGGTTGTTTTTTGTTCTTGTTGAGGGCCGCAGTACTGTGGTAAGATTGACTCGAAGTCAGCATAGACTACGTATGGGCTCATCTGCATCTTGCGTACATTCTTAAAACTAACTTTAGACCCTGGTGAAGGCATAAGAAGTTTGGTTTCACAGTCTACAATGCTTTTACAATGTTTCTTATGACTGGCAGCCGCTTCTATAGATGGGATTCTGACCAAACACCTTCTACAAAGCTCCTGTTTAGCTGGATGCTTTGTAGTATAGGCTAACAGTCTACTCATTGCTCTAATTAATACATAATGACTCTTGGAACCGTCTGTAAACAGAATCAAGTCTACATGATTCTTAAGTGATTCGCCTAAAGGGGGAGCTTCGGGAGAGATCCTTAGCGGGACTAGATTGTCTACTGAATTCCAGGTGTATACGCTCACGGTTATTGGTTTGTTTTGTTCTTCAAACTGAGATATGCTTTCTATGCTCGCTGGAAAGGTTATGTTATTAAAGTTTAGCGCATTTACATATGCTTCATAATTAGATACTCTGTTTGCATTATTTTTAACAGGATGTAAATGCGCTAAAACGCACCACATAAAACACATGTTGTCAGAATTTTGTATGTTTAATACTGCTCGTTTCAACTCTAACTCTCTTGGGAGAGGGATGTAAGAATCGCCGGCCATAGGATAGAACTTTGTTTGTTTCAATATAATTTGAAGGACTCTTCCTTCAGACCAGCCAGAACCCCTTAACTTAGCCTCCTCACTTGCATGGTTAAACTGTGTAAGCATGTAATCAGCCCAGCCAGGTGTAAAGTCGTGATGGCTGATTACTTCTTTCTGCCTTGTTGAAACCCAGACTTCCATGCTAGTATCATCGGGGGTTATATATTTAATCAGAATAACTAACAACACTTTTACTGGTGGGTCAATTTGGAGAGAGTCTGGGATTTTAGAAACAGCATGTGTTACGCTTTTTTGAACATTTATAGGGTTAATGATGTCCATGTTTAATTCAATGAACGTATCGCTTAATTGTTCATTGATGTCAATTATCTCCTCCCACGTATATAGTTTTCTATCCTCAAATTTACTTGCGATCGTCATTTTTTAAAGTCACAATATTTACGTAAATTAAAAAAAAATAAATGTAAATAAAAGTAAGTAAACGGGCTTTTTATTCTTCTCCCAAGCGCTGCAACACTTCAAGACACGTTAACCTTACAAGAACGCCTGCCAATACTTTAGCTTTTTCCGAATCACTACAGTCAATGTTCATCACTTTAATTGCTTCGTCAAATAGTTCACTATGATCTTTTATTATATTGTTTACATCATTCTCAAGCCCAAATTCACTAAAATCAATGTTTAATACTTTCATTGTTTCGTCAAATAGTTCATTACAATTCTTTAAATCAGATTCACTGAGTTCGGCAGCCATTTTTAAATGTAAATAAATAAAAAAATAATTGTAAATGTAAATTCAGCTATTGTTTATTATTCATAGTCTTTTCTAATCGTAAAGCCTGATCTTCATTAAAGTGAATAGCTACTCCTTCAGGGCTGGTAGAAACAGTTAGATTAGCATCTTCAGGAGCCATATTATCAACTAAAATAGCAAGCAACTTTATAACTGGTTGGGGCCAAGAATCTGGCATTTTACTAACGGCTTCCACTACGCCTTCTCGTATAGTTAGACGCTCAAAAAGATCATTAATTAATTCTTCAAACATGCTCTCTAACTCTTCTCTATCGGCCCCCCACCCCCTCTCCTCCTCCCAAATTCTGTACATATTAATAAGCTCTGTAGCTACTTCGGGCTTCATTTTTTTAAATCAGAATAAAATCATAAATTAAAAAATAATTAACTAGCCGTTCCTCTTGTTTTGCGCAAGAATCAGAAGAGAAATCAATAACAGGTAGTTGATTGAGCGCTACCGCTGCGTGCTTGTGCTTGGACCGCCCGCGGCTGTTTTAACGTGACTCATATGTGGCGTGATCGTCCCACAATCACGCCAGAAAAATCTATTGTCGCAATGCGCAATTCAGTCGTGCATGCGCCGCCGCAGAGGTAGATTTTGTCATTCTCTCACTGACGGCCGTGCAAGAAGGCCGTGTTTGACTGTGCTCCTACTGCGTTTGGCTGTGTTGTTATTTTAACAAGTCCTTAGTACATCTACCAGTATGGAGAGGAGTAGTGTGTAGCCAGCACTATCTCCATATAAATGCTCCAAATATACAATGACGGATGTACTACTACTGGCAATTAAAGCCGTCATAAAAGCTCGGCTACAGCAGTAACTGCTGTAACTCTGCCAAAGCCGGCTGCAAGCCCGGTTGAAAAAAGAGGAGCACAGCAGCGGTCTTACAAGACTGTTTAACCTAGTTTACAGGACTGACAATTAGGTCAACCGCCCTTGTAAGAGCGCTCGGGGCTGCAGGCAGGGCCAGCAATTAGCCCATACGTCCTTGTAAAGCGCTCTGTCTAGCTGATTAAAGGCTTTACTTAGCTGAGGGGGAGAATGTCAATATCTATACTCTATATCACCACATCTGGAAACAGTCAATTTAAAGAATTAATTGAGGGGGCTATAAATTCTTTAAATGTAAAAATAACTAATCAAGATGGAAGGTTAGTTGTTTGTTCTGACTTATTAATGGTGCTGGAAGTAGAGGAACGTACTGTGAGCCATTAGATTTTATGCCATGGAGAGAAGGGCAATATGTTTTGTTCACGATCGCCACATCTTATCTTGCACGAAAACCCCCCATTTTAATGTACTGATTGCGTCAATTTTTAGAGGTTTTGGGATGTTAATTTTGTTTAGAAAGCAGGCGTTAATTTTGGCCAAAGCTGATATGTGAAGGACGTGATCAGTATGTGAAAAGGGGGGTTTTCAGGCAAAATAAGATGTGGCGATCGTGAACAAACATATTGACATTCTCTGCATTGAATGAGATGATCGTGAATGAGAACTCACGTAGATGAAAAGGGAGTAGGTCAGAGGGCACAACCGGGATGAAAGTGGGGCAACGTGAGCACCACTGTTGGCAGCAATCGACGAACGTGGCACGTGCAAATCAACATTGCGTGCAGGAAGGAATGGCTGATTTCGACACAGCGTTAACAAACACAATGTCCAATGTAGAAACAAACACACGCCGTTCATACGACAATCCGAGGGCAACGATGTACAAAAAGCACACCAAAATGAAGTCCAATTCATGATAAAGACGTTGATATGAAAATGAAGAAGAAAACATGAAATGTATCCACACAAAAATGTCGAACAACTATGGAGACTCCAACAACAGCCTGTCAGGCGTGTGAAGTTCACTCACGTGTTTTGAATAATGTTTGAACTCTCTGTTTCAATAATACTTTTAGTTTTTCAGCAACTTTTTTCCTCTCCACACTTTTGTTTTGTTCCATTTTACTACCCTTCGCTGGCTGTTTTGAGGGTGCTGTTGAATTCGTTTTTGAACCCTTGGTGGTGAGAACACCACAGAATTATGGACTGTGGTGTGTCTCTATTTTGACACCAAGAGCACAGACACAACTAGCCGTGTCTCCCTGATGAGTCCGATCCAGCGGACGAAAGGCCTAGGAGCAGGCAATACAAATAAATGTGCTTTCGAGAGGGATTACGATGGTTCCCACAGGCAGCCAGTGAAGGGCTTCTCATATTTGTAATATATTCCCCCCATTTTCTTTTCTTCATTTTTTTTTTAAAGTTCAAATCTTTGCCAAGTCATTACTATAACGACTGAAGAATTGTTAGCCTGCACTTGTTTTCCACCACTACTTAATTGTTCAGCATTATATTGTTTGGTCAATCAGTGGGAGATTGCATCTCTTAGGAGATCCAAGTAAAGGTTGTTCTGTACAATTCTTAGCCACTCACATGCTTGGGTTATTGAACAGCAGAGCTGACCACTCAGACTGTTCCATATCTTTTGATCTCCCTTGCATCCTTGAATGGATCCTCAAGCATAGGCTCAAAGATTGTCCCCTACATTTATACTGTTTGAATAATGCTTTTAGTTTTTCTGGAACTTTTTTCCTCTGCACACTTTTGTTTTGTTCCATTTTACTACCCTTCGCTGGCTGCTTTGAGGGTGCTGTTGAATTCGTTTTTGAACCCTTGGTGGTGAGAACACCACAGAATTATGGACTGTGGTGTGTCTCTATTTGACACCAAGAGCACAGACACAATTAGCCGTGTCTCCCTGATGAGTCCGATCCAGCGGACGAAAGGCCTAGGAGCAGGCAATACAAATAAGTGTGCCTTCGAGAGGGATTGTGATGGTTCCCTCAGGCAGCTAGTGAAGGGCTTCTCATATTTATAATATATTTTCCCCAATTTTCTTCATCTTCAATTTTTTTTTTTTAAAGTTCAAATCTTTGCCAAGTCATTACTATAACGACTGAAGAATTGTTAGCCTGCACTTGTTTTCCCCCACTACTTAATTGTTCAGCTATATATATATATATATACTAAAAAAAATAATAATATGAAATCTTTAAAAAAAAAAAGGAATAAATTAAAATAAATGGAGGGTGGCTGCAACTTCTGCATGAAGTGGGTAGTGGGGGCTATGGTGGTGGTGGTGGTGGTGTGTGTATGTGTGTGTGTTGGTGGGAAATATCGCCGACTGGTGTGGAAGTGGTGGGTATGTATATTTGTGTTACTGTTGGATGTTGATGCCTTAAGAATGGTTGTGGTATCGTGATTGAATTCTTTCTTAATTTTTTTAAATATTCTTTTTGATACAGGACTGTATCATGAAAGCTGGTCTGAATCGATTGTCATCCCACTATTTAAGATAGGTACCGCAAATGATTCTGGCAGTTACAGAGCGATCAGACTGTCTGATATAATCAGCAAATTGTACAGCTCTATTATTAACAACAGATTACACAATTGGATCGATCAAAATAACATTACTGGTGAATATCAAGCTGGCTTCAAAAAGAATCATTCCACTGTTCCATATGTTCCACATGTTCACCCTTTTTGGCTTTAGCTCAAAAGCACTTTTCATATAATCGTAAGCTATATGTGGCTTTTATTGATTTTGAGAAAGCATTCGACTCTGTTTCTAGAAAATTACTCTGGCCAATAGTGAAAAAGAATGGCATAAATGACAAATTATATCAATTATTAAAAGTATGTACAATAATGTTAAATGAAGAGTAAGATCTGGTGGGGAACTTACTGACTATATTTTATGTACACAGGGAGTAAATCAAGGTGATTCTTGTAGCCCTGTTCTTTTCTCATTCTTTATAAACGAATTAGCTTTAGAAATTATAGCAAAAGGAAGAAACCGTGCAACACTTTCTCCTGATTTTGTTGAATTATTTATTCTGTTACTTGCTGATGAACCAAGGGGTATAGGAGGCAATGGAGAGAGGTAGTCCCTTTGTTGCTTGGCTGCTGCTTCCTACTTGGTAGGAAGGACGGGTACACTGGTCCTCCTCCATCCGCTAAATCTCTCACATGTGGCTCCTAGCACCATACCCCGGTTCCTCACCTCATCAGGTGTGCTAAACCATGTGAGGGGTGGTGTTTACACTGCACCACTGTGCGGATGAGCAGCATCAAGCAGCCAATGGCCAGGGCGGAGGTATCCCATGATGGATACAATGGCTAAGTGTACACGACTGGGGCGACCCACACCATATTAGTGGTTTTCGGCTGCAGTCAGAAGCGTGGAGAGGAGACAGGCGCCACCAAGCGATTCGAGTCCACTGAAAAAACATGAGGAATGCAGACGCAAAGAATTTTCATGCTAGATCTGCCAGGGCCCGGATTACCAATGACTGTACGTCCCACTGACTCATTTCAGGATGGGCGTGGTGACAATCGTCACTCTAAGTATGCTACTGGAGGGAAAAATAACATCAAGCTATGTAAGACAGGAACAGTCATCAGAACAAGGAATGTTCGCACACTACATGCCTGTAGAAAAATCTACGAGTTAACCCATGAGTTGGAAAGATACTGCTGGACGTCATCGGGTTATCAGAAGTCAGATGGACAGGAATGGGAGGAATTTGCACTGATGAAGGACATAAGATGTGGTACATCAGCGAAGACAAGCTACACCGACACGGAGTAGCCTTCATAGTGAATAAGAAGCAACCAAAAGTGTTCTCAGCTGTACGCCTGTATCTAGCCGACTCATTCATATCCGAATTGCAGCCAAACCACAAAACATGAGCATCATCCAAGTGTATGCTCCTACATCTGAGTATGAGGATGAAGAAGTTGAGAAGTTTTAAGACAATTGGATTTCATCATCGCAATGATTCCAAAGAAAAACATCCTCATAGTACAAGATGATTGGAATGCTAAAATTGGGCCTGACACTTAGAACGATTGGGCTGGAACGGTAGGAAAATTTGGCCTGGGAAAAACAAACGAAGGAGGCATCCGACTGCTAGAATGTGCTAAAAGCCATCGCCTCACTGTAGCCAACACCCTTCACCCACATAAACTCTCTAGGACTGCAACATGGCATTCACCCAATGGGCAAGTGCATAACCAGATCGATTCCATTCTGGCACCACAATGCTTCAAGTCGAGCATTAACAAGGCACAGACAAGAACCTTCCCAGGCGCTGACATTGACAGTGACCATGACCTTGTTCTGGCAACCTTTAAGCTCAAACTCAGAGAGCCCTTGCATCTGCTTTACCCTGGAGAAATTGAAAGACCCGGAGATAGCCGAAGTATTTAAAGCCCAGGTAGGTGGAACTTTCGCTGCACTGAACCTTCTAGAAGACATGGATACACTTATCAACAACGCCAACGAAGTATACATGAATGCTGGCGAAGAGCTCCTCGGAAGGGAAAGGAAGAAAAAGAAACCATGGATCACAGACGAAATCCTCGACCTGTGTGACATGAAAAGTGAACTCATGGGCGAAAAGAATAAAAGTGATTTTGCAAGATGGCAATACCAGGAAGCTAATAGGAAGGTGAGAAGGAAGATGCAGGAGGCAGAAGAAAACTGGATAGAGGAACAGCGCAACGAGATTGAAAAAGGCTTTGAAAATGGGAGCAGCAAACAGGCCTACAGCACACTAAGAAACCTCACTCAGTCAATTCAAGCAAGAACTGCCGTAACAGAGGACAAAGAAGGCAAACTCCTTTCAGACAGTGAAGACGTCCTGGAAAGGTGGACAGAATATTGCACTGGCCTGTATAACCACCAGCTCCACCCAGACAGCTCCATATTGGAAAATGACACTCTGTCAGCTGAACGTGACAACTATTGTCCACCCATACTGAAGGAGGAGGTCAGAAACGCAATACGAAGCTGGAAAGAAGCGAAATCATTGGGTGTGGACAATATCCCAGCAGAAATGTTGCGGCAAGGTGGTAAGGCACATGTCGCAGTATGCCAGAAAATACTTGATGAGAAGAGATGGCCAGAACAGTGGACGCAATCACTGGTGATTCCTCTGCCAAAGAAGGGCAACCTGAGACGATGCCAGAACTATGGGACCATTAGTCTTATTAGTCACCCAAGCAAGATCATGCTACGATTCTCCTCAACAGACTGAAGTCAAGGGCCGAAGAAGTACTCGCCGAAGAACAAGCTGGTTTCAGAAAGGGGAGAAGCACCACTGAGTAAATATTCAATCGCAGAATACTTATTGAGAAGCACCTTCAACACCAACGCGACTTGTGCCACTATTTTATTGACTTCAAGAAAGCGTTTGACAGGGTTTGGCATGAGGGACCATGGCATGTGCTGAGAGGATATGGAATCGACGAAGTCATCATGAGCGTGATAGAGGCCCTATACAAGAACTCCAACAGTGAAGTGCTCCTCAACAATCAACTAGGGGAGTTTTTTCAGAACGACCGTCGGTGTCAGACATGGCTGTATCCTCTCTCCAATGTTGTTCAATTTATTCTTGGAAAGGATAATGCAGGAGGCACTGGAAAACCATGAGACTTTTATCTCCATTGGTGGCAGACGAATATGCAACCTCCGGTTTGCTGATGATATAGATCTGATGAGGGGAGGGGGGGGAGGGAAGGGGGGGGAGGGAGGGGGGAGGGGACAAACAAAGAACCGCAGGAACTTACCAACAGACTTGTTGATAGAGCGGATGCTTACAGAATGGAGGTTAGCACAGAGAAATCCAAAACCATTGTAAGCAGCGAGAACATGGACCATGCCACTATTTTCATGAACAGTGAACAACTAGAAGACGTCGGAAACTTCAGATATCTAGGAGCAACCCTGACAAAGGATGGAAGCTGCAAAGCAGAAATTAAAATTCGTATTGGCACAGCCACCACAGCCACCATAGCCATGACCAAACTGAACAGAGTGTGGAAACGTAACATCCGATTCTCTACCAAATTCAAACTCTACAAAGCCCCGGTGGTCTCCATTGTACTGTATGGTTGCGAGGCGTGGACACTGACGGTTGAAACTGAAAGGATGATCCAGGCTTTCGAGAGCAAATGCCTGAGAAAGCTCCTTCAAATCTCCTGGATAGAGCACAGGACCAATACATATGTACGGAGCAGAATTGAGAACCTTGCTGGACCTCAGGAACCTATCCTTTCAACTGTGAAGAGACGCAAGCTGATATGGTTTGGGCACAACACTCGATACACCAATCTGTCCAAAACAATCATGCAAGGCACCATCGAGGGCGGGAGAAGAAGAGGAAGAACTGGCATGAGAACATCAAAGAATGGAGCGGACTCCATACACGTGAGCTGCTGCCGGCGGCTGCTGACAGAGACAGATGGAGAGGGGAGGTTGCGTCTGCGGTCCTCAGGTTTCCCCAACGACTACTTCTGTAGTTATGGGCCTGAGGTGAGGTGAGGTGAGATGATGATATTGTCTTATTATCTGAGACTCCATTTGGCCTCCAGACTCAGTTAAACAATTTTTTGTCAGGCAGTTTCTAAACTTCAGCTAAAAGTAAATATGAACAAATGTAACTTCGTGGTGTTCAGAAAAGGAAGTCACTTGGCAGCAAGCGGAAGACAGTATTTTAACAGACAGAGGATGGCTGATGTAAATTGTTATATATACCTTCGTATCTATTTCTCTACACGCTTAAGCTTTACAGTCGTTTGTCAGCATCTGGCAAGCAGAGCGAAAACGCCTTAGTGTGTATCTTGAAGAAATTATACATGCTGAATAATATTTCTTGGACATTTTGTTGAAACTCTTTGATGCTCAGGTTCAACCGGTTGCTCAGATATGGGGCCTAGATAAATCTGCTGTTCAACCAGCCGCCGTGGCGAAGTGGTTAGCGTCGCGGACTCCCGGCTGGGAGGTCGTGGATTCTAATCCCATCAGAGTCATGTGGGTTTTTCTGCCCCGACCAGCTCCTACCCAGAGTTGAGTTTGCTGCGGACTCACTTGGGGAGACTGTGACAACACAGTCGAGTTTCATCCACTTAATGGATGCGTTTCTGAGAGTGTTGCTCAAATTTCCTGATCAACACTGCAGGTGCCTGTGTCTCTCGGGCCTGTTTGACGCCGGGATATATTATGAAAGGAAGCATAGAGTACAGCCCTGCCATGTAGTCTCAGACCGAAATGGAAATCCGTAGCATCATTTTTATAATCCTCATTCTCATCGATTAGCATAAAAAAAATGTCTCAAATTCTGTGGCCCTTCATGCTCTGCTCTCATGGTGACCTCAATTCCGATGTCCTCTGCACGTCTGCGGCCTTGGTTTGGTTCCGTCGGGGTCACCGGTATCGGCGAGTCCATGGGGGCTGTCGTTGGACGGACGTGGTGGCGCCCTCCGGAGGGAGAGCACACTCACGCCGGCTCCGCGACTAAGCAATTATTGTCGTTAGTAGGGGGCTTAGTAGGTGGTGTCCTGCGTATGTTAGATCAGAACAGGCGCCACTGGGGTGCACTGCCTCTGAGGTAGCGCAGAGGTTGGGACAGCAAAAATAAATAAATAAATAAATAAATAAATCTGCTGTTCACGTGGAAAGAGTTCATTTATTTGCTCTTAAGAAATGTTTAGGGGTTCACATGAAGACACCTAATGAATGTGTTTATGGGGAAACAAACCGCTATCCAATCTATATCAATTCATCTGTGCAGTGCATTTGATACTGGCTGAAGATTGTTCAGATGGATGATGTTAGATTATCACTAAAAGCATATAAGATGTTGCTGTGATTGGAATCGCGTGGTAAAAGATCGTGGGTTTCAGGTGTTCGAGATTTTCTGTTTCATAATGGATTTGGGTTTGTTTGGATGAATTAAGGTGTTGGAAATGTAAGTGCGTTTTTGAAGCAACTTCAGCAAATACTGATTGATAATCGATGGCAAAATTGGCGCGAAACATCCAGAACAGTGAGCGATATTCGTTTTATAGAATTTTTAAGACATCTGTTAGATGTGAAAAAGATCTCTCCCTTAATATTGACAGGCATATTTGAAGTTATCTGACAAGATTTAGATTAGGAATTTCAGATATTAAAACGCATCAGTATCGATATGCAAATACCAATAACGTTAGTGTGCTATGTCTTTTATGCAAAAACGCAAATGAAGACGAGTGGCATCTCCTACTTTGTTGACCTGTGCTGAAGGAATTACGATATGAATGCATTCCCCTGATATTCTTTGAAAACTCTTGCTTATTTCGAGCTGCATTGCTCATGACAAGAGCATATATGTATATTTATACAGGGCCTTTAAGAGACGCGCAGCTATGGTCAGTTAATTGAACCCAATTGTCGTTTTCATTGTGTATAGTTTGCGTGCTTATCTGCCAGCTTCTCATTGTTAAACTATATCATGTTATCTTACTGTATGAATTGTTATTGTTATATTGTTCCCCGATTGGAAGGGGCTATGGCCTATACCAATTAAAATCTTTCACTCGTTCGTTCTCTCTCTCTCTCTCTCTCTCTCTCTCTCTCTCTCTCTCTCTCTCTCTCTCTCTCTCTCATGCGTGCGGACACGCATGTATGTATATATAATTATGTGTGGCTGAGTGCATGTTTTATTTGCACTACCAAAAAAGGAGAAAGAATGAAATTCCCATTTTTTGGTGATACATGCATGTTTTATTGTTTGAAAGTAATTTTAGTTTTCAGTGTCATGTTTGTAACTATAAATATGTATGTCTTAACTTTTAGGGCAGCGGTCACGAATGTAATTTCTCTTTTAACAAGAGATAATTAAGTTTTCTGAAGTCTGAAACTATTAATCTGTTTCAAAATGGTGTTAAGAAAATGGTTAAGTAGAGTTTTGGCCAACCTGCTTATAAACTATGACCAAGGGATCTGTCTTAACATATGCGAGTGATGACTGAGTGTCGCAGTATGCGCCTGTCCACCAGTAAGAAGACTGCACCTTTACACAGAACTGTTGACAACAGATTCTTCAGTGTCAAACCCTTCCTCTTGAACAGCATCACAAAGGTTCACAAGTTCAAAATCACCGTTCTCCTCCTCAGGAGTTGGCTGGTCACAGAAGATGTCAACAAGTTCACATGGAAGTATATTTCCTGACACCAGTCGATCTCCAAACCACTGTCTGTTGTCTTCCAGACTCTACCCCATCAATGGCTGGTTGAGCGCAATGGGCATGCTTCCAAACCTCCACCTTAGAACAGAAGATAAAAGGGTAAAGATTATAAAACCTCATAGCCATTTTATGGCCTTGGCAATGACTAACTTAGGCTTCGGTCTCATGACTCTGTCCTATTTATGTTGGAAATGTCATATTCAGGCTATTGTGTTACCCCTGGCCAGGTCAAATAGCATTTGTTTAACTATAGTCATCAACAACAATACTACTGTACGTCTCCGTCGGTTGTAGCTGACCATGGATAGAGTATATCCAACCTAAGATTTAGCTATCTGACTTGGCTGTCTGCTCAGCCCAAGCAGTGTCACCTGTGGCTGTAGAGTTTGATGTGAGAGTGGCAGTCTCTGTCACAGCGGTCACATCTGCATGTTGACAATGGTTTGTCCTGCCATCTTGTTTCTGCATGTTTGCTTTTCTGCTGAAGCAGCTGTCACTTTGTCTTCACTAATCTGCACAACAGCATGAGGTCTGGAGGAATGACAGCATTCCTCTAGACCTTATCAAACACTGCAAGACTACCCTGTAACAACAATAACTATCATGTTAAAACAGTAAGATATAGTACCTGGTAGTTGACTCGCTCTGCGTGCATCCGCAGGGAAGACTGGCAGGGAGGTAGGAGGCTCAGGTCAGTTCTGTTGTAGCTGGCCAACACTGCATGTCCCCGACTGGTGTCAAACTTTTCTCTGAGAAGGTCAAAGCAGACATGGTTGATGTTCCTGCTTTTGGGTCTGCCATACAGACAGCAGACATACTGTTCAAGGTTGTCCACTGAATCAGAAGACAGTTCTGGACTTCCCAGTGCTCGGAAGGCATCATGAAGAAACGGGTTCTTGGTGAACGCATTGAACGCCCTGACCTTCCCTTTGCTCACAAAAGAACTGGTGGAGTCACAGCCGGAAAAAGCATGATTGTCAAGGAGTGCTTCACAGTATTCCTGTCCATACTTGGCGGCAAGGTCTGTAGTGGAAAGTAGCCTCCTGTGGTTTCCAGTGTCAGTGTCCAAGTATACCGTTGTATGGAGCTGGGAACTGAAGTGTAGTAAGAGTAGAAACACATCAGTGTCTGAAGAGCGCACAATCATGCCCTCGGAGTCAGAAGCATTCTTGTCCTGTTGAAAACAGTGAAGGATGGTCCTCGTGTCCGCTTCTTCCTGAGAGGAAAACAGCTCTTGAACTGGTGAGGCTTCCTCAGTCTTGCCATCTGTGGAGGAGAGCTTGAAGCACTCGGGCCCACATGTCACAAACAACTCTCTGTTCAGGAGTGTGGCAGCATGGGAATCTTTTTTTCCATTCAGAAAGCAGGAATTTGATGAGCTGGTTCTTGTTGTCACTATTTTTCAGAAACCCTTTCCAGTCTCTGGGGACCTTAGTGTTGGGACCCTTCACAAGGAATGCTTCACCTTCTCCCCGACGAGAACGTTCCATTGATTTGATGGAGTTGTGGTTGTATACATCTACCACATAATCAATCCTGTCTGTGGATGGCAGATTTTTCAGGATTCTGTCTGCCAGGTCTCCAAATGATGGGGGAAGAGAGGTAAGTGACTGCAGATGGAACATTGCGTCAATTATGTGATGGCATTTCCCCCGATTTGGTTGTTCCTTCAACTCTGTCTCCTCCAAGAGATGTACGAGCTTTGCTTTCCCTTCTTTGCAGGCAAACCATCAGGAGTTGCTAGGGCTCAAGGCACTGGACTCAAAGGGTAGCTCATGACCTTCTGCAAACTGATGCTTTTTTCCTGCAAGATCATGAGAACATGGTTCTATCTCCCAAGAGCTCCAGTAAATCAATTGTTGACATATACATTTCAGTTTATGATGTAAAAAGACACAAGAAAATCATAGTGGCAAATCTCCTCCCCCCCCCCCCCCCCCCCCCCCGCCCCTCAATCCTCCGGGGTCACCTTTCCATTCTGCCACCTGAAGCACTAATGTGACATCAGTTTCAAATGGATTATATTCAGTGATTCAAACCGGAGAAGTACAAGGTCTGGTAGGAAGTATTCCGTTGTTTTTGACTGACATCTGTATGTGTAGCATGCTAAAATCTTGCTTTACTAAAAGCATGGTGTGGCTGTGATAGAATTAGTATCGGCATGCTTCACAAGCACGTAGAGCATACAGATAAACACGCAAAACATGCGTAGGCTGTGCTAGTAAATGCGTCGCCGTGTTCCCAGTGAAGCTGACCAGTGCTGACAGTGACTGTTTATTTGCGCCCTCTACCAGCTGTCAGGTTGGCGTACCGCGAATAATTCTCTGTCAGTTGTAAAGGAAAGATATGCATGTCCAGTATGTTTGAGTTTGAGCGTGATTGAAATTAAGACGCATGCTCTCCACTGAGTTGAACTTTCATTTCACTTTGTGTGTGTCCGTCAGTCTGTTTCAATCGTTTTTTTTTGTTGACAATTCTTTGTGCTGCTTGCCAGCAATGTGTATGAAAGAAGACCCACTCATGTTTGTATTGTTCTTGTTCTGTCAGTCAAAGACCTCACAATCCAGAAATGTGTGTGTGTGTGTGTGTGTGTGTGTGTGTGTGTGTGTGTGTGTGTGTGTGTGTGTGTGTGTGTGTGTGACCTTTTAATCCTTAACGACTTCTAAAGAGTGCACATGTCAGAAGGGAAGTCTAGGTTCCTTTGTGATGGAATGAGGCAGATAGATGGAATTACCTAGTACCTCTGTCTGTCTTGTTTTACTAAACATGGGACAGTTTAATTCATGAGGCATATTTTGTCATTCATGATTTTTATTGTATGATCCATTTCTGTGCTTTACTTGCATTATCTTACTTTGGTTTAGTTGTTAACTAAACTGATAAACGATCTTTCAAGAGGGGTCTGCGTTACAGAATCGGTTTTAGTATTGATATATGGTGTCTGTATTTTTACCATACCATGTGCCAGCAGGGGCGGATCCACTGACTTCAGGGTTTCTACCTCACCCCCTTTCCCCAAAAAAACACTTTTGTTATATTGTATGTAGATAAGATATATCAGGGTAGAATCTTGGCTTAGGTTTCACCAGATTGCACCATTTTATTTCTTTTGAAGCGGGGTGCACGCGCGCATGCACGCAAGAACGCAAGCACACAATGTTGGTGTGATGGCGATATGCCAAAAATTTGGAAAGAATCAATTCACAAAAATGGCAAAAGCTGCACTGACCTCAAAAAAATTATAGACTTATAGCATTGACATCCCATGTATGCAAAGTTTTGGAAAGAATCGTTTTAACAGACTTCCAAACTCTTGTGAGAAGAACGTGTGTGTGTGTGTGTGTGTGTGTGTGGTGTGTGTGTGTGTGTGTGTGTGAAAATCAAAAAGAAAATCTAATTTTCGACCCATTTCTTTGACTCCTCACATTGGAAAACTTTTTGAGAGGATAATGAAATTCAGATTAGAACATTTCCTTGAAAAGAATGGGATTTTGCCAATATTTCAAGCTGGTTTCAGAAAAGGGAGGGGTGTCACTGATCATGTTAGTCTTTTAGCTTCACACGTCAAAAAAGCCTTGGCTAAGCGACACTCTACTTTAGCCACGTTTTTTGATATTCATAGAGCGTACGATTCTGTTTGGCATTTTAAATTATTGTCCAAGGCTCATGAAATTGGGATTAAAGGTCGTTTCCACATGTTTTTACAATCATTTTTATCTGGAAGAACGCTACAAGTAAAACTAAATGGTGTGCTGTCAAGTACAAGATATGTTAACATGGGTGTCCCTCAAGGAAGTGTCATTTCTCCAATCCTCTTCTCATTGATGCTTTATGATCTTAATCAGATTGACACGAAAGGGGCAACTTTAGCTGCTTATGCAGATGATATTGCAATGTGGAAAAATGTAAATTGTAATTTTACAAAAAACAAAATCAAGCATAATAAAATTGTTGAACAGTTTCAATTTGAGGTCAGTAAACTTGTTAATTATTTGAATTCAAACGGTTTTAACTTATCAACGGACAAATCGGTTTTTATTATATTTACA
>CM065735.1:13042406-13054906 GCA_033310375.1 Conus canariensis
GTCTAACGTCAAATAACCTGAGATGAAGAAATAGTCCGGTCGACCCTGCTAGGCGAAACTGAACCTCCGCCACGTACATTTCATTTTATCAGGTTCCAGTTGTTGCCCAACTTCTACAAGATTACATGGATCCATGATATTGCACATACACTTCTGAGTACGGGAGCGATTCAGCTATGTCTACATATAATGGAATATTTGATACCACAGTCGAATCTCGACTATTGAATATGCGATCATATTCCACGTCATCTAATTCAGGTATTATGATATTAAAGTAGAGAGTCGCAGTCACCTAGGCCATATAAATTCAACATCATGCGTTTACCAAATAACTTAACATCCAACAAAATATAACAGTCCCTGAACATCGCGGGAATCTCTACGTATTTCATATCCAAAACTGCTGTTTCAAAACACCATCCCAGCTACTGATTGTTTCCATTCTACTCAAAATGCTGTCAAGGTTCTGACACTCACCAGGACGTAAAATGATTTTCTGCATGAGCCTTCGGGCGAGTTTGCTGAAAAAAAAGAATATCTGCTTTCAGAAAATCCTTTGATTTATGGTAGTAACCCACCTCATGGGCGTTCAAGCTGATATCTGTGATGACTCTACTTTAAAAAAATCTGCAATGTCACAAAAAATGTTTACAATCAAACTCCATTCTGTAACTAAGACAGTATTTTGACATCTTTACAGGATCTGATGGGTACTTTTCCGAGCATTAGTATATTCAGATAGTCACATGTCTTACAGAAGTACGACCAGCATCATAGTCACAACACATGTCTCTTGGCTAGTGGATGTCAGTTTCCGCATGCAACACTAAGGATGAAACAATTTTTTTTTCTGGACTAAGCATAAACAATATACAAGCACAGCAACAATATTAAGCAGGTATAGATTTACTTATGACAATAGCAAGAAACTCTGGACAAAGCATAAACAATACACAGGCACAACAACAGTTACACAGGTATACACTGACTGTTATTGATGGCAGTAGTAAGAAACTGCAGAAAGAGCATGACAGGAGAAGGTCGTCTGACAAGAAGCCCTCCCTACCCCCTCCTGTGAGTGTTTCAGCCCTGATACACTCAAAGGGGTCTGGGCTGCATCCAGGTCATGATGTACTTCTGCGTCCAGAATTATGTTTCCCTGGCGTGGCTGAGGTTCAAGCCAGCTACGTTAGGGGGACAGGACGTCCCACAGCGTTCCCATTTTAGACGGATGTCTGACCCACCTCACTCCCGGACACCTGAACGAAGGTGGGAAATTTAAGCGTAATGAAGACCATGTAGGTCCTCCTTGACTAGACCTGGCTGGAACTCTTTTCAGCTGCCTCTGCCATTGACTTTATAGATTTAGTTCGCGTTTTATTACCAAACAATCCAGAGCCGTTTCATGACGTCAGGATCTGGTAAGCCCACAATTCCAATTGCTCCGCCTTCTATGATGGTGGCTTTCATTTTTCTTAATGATTAGTGAATGGCTTCGCCATTGTGGAAGGTCTGCTGTGCATTGCCAGACATCCATTCATCCAGTAAGCTCGGCTTTCAACTCTTAATATCTGATGTGCACCTACCTTGGGTCACCGCCGACTTTCATGGACTCGGGATATATTCCCTGTTTGCTTTCCCTGACAGAGCGGACATTGAGGGTCATCTGATTCCCCGTTTCACCAGGTTTCTATTTGAGGACTGACGGTAATACACATATCCGAAAATGAACCTCATCCTGAGGGGTACCATATACCATACGTTATTCCACCTGAGACGTCATTTGAGTGCGTTTGCCACGTAGTCTGCTACCCTTGTCCGGTCTTATGGACAGCCCTCTGGATTCTCGTAGCATCCTCCTCTTTCTTTCCTTCTTCTATTATCATTTCTGTCAGTGTCTGCTTTCCTTAAGATTCTCAAATGCCATGTCCACTGAATGTCCTTTAGCATGGGTTCTATTCTTTTCTTGGTTTTGTTTCTTTCTCCTTGTGGATTCTGCTTTTT
Source organism: Conus canariensis (assembly GCA_033310375.1). Lineage (NCBI taxonomy): Eukaryota > Metazoa > Mollusca > Gastropoda > Neogastropoda > Conidae > Conus > Conus canariensis. The sequence continues at coordinate 13,044,414 of CM065735.1, forward strand.
GCTGATTTGTGTCTTTTGCTGATTTTCTGTTTATTTTGCTTTTCGTACCTTTTGATGTGCTAGTGAAACCTGTGCTTTTATATGCAGCAGAAGTTGGGGACAGTCGCATCTACACGCCATTGAATTATCTCACTTGTTTGCATGCAAACCATTTTGAATGTGCACCCAAATATCAGGCATCATCTTGGGCCCATGATGAACATACCTACAAATGTTCAGAAAGATCGGCCAGTAGTTTTGTCTGGAGCGAGTGGAACGCATGTTGACCACGGACGGACACACACACACACACACCACACACACACACACACACACACACACACACACACACACCACACACACACACAGAGCATTTCTTCGTTCCCAGTGTAAAGTACCCTGTTCTCTAAGAACTGGGAGTATAATGAAGCAAGGAAGGTGCATGAGAAAAAAAGTAGAGAAGTCTGTTAAAAGAGATAATAATTTAAAAAAAACATTAATCTCTGTATGTGTTAAACATAGCTTAAATCAACTAATTCTGTTTACACTACATATACTTAGATGTCTACTGGCATACAGTTATTAATGGCGAAGAACAATGGGAAATACTCAGCTTCGTAAATGTCAGTGAATCTTCATCTCTATGACAATATTTAACACAAGTGTTGATGAAACATTGTGTGTGTGTGTGTGTGTGTGTGTGTGTGTGTGTGTGTGTGTGTGTGTGTGTGTGTGTGTGTGTACGCACGTGCGTGTGTATACGCACGTGCGTGTATACGTGCGTGCGTGCTTGAGTGTGTGTATGTGTGTGTGTGTATGTGTGTGTGCACACGCGCATATGTGTGTGTGTGTATGTGCGCATGTGTGTGTGTGCGCGCGCGCGCGCGCGCGCGCGTGTGTGTGTGTGTGTTCGTGTGCGAGCGCGCGCGCGCGCGCGCGCGTGTGTATGTGTGTGGTGTGTGTGTGGTGTGTGGGTGTGGGTGTGTGTGAGTTAATTTAGTTGGTTGGTTGGTTGTTGTTGCTGTCGTTGATGTGTGTGTGTGTGTGTGTGTGTGTGTGTGTGTGTGTGTGTGTGTGTGTGTGTGTGTGTGTTGTGTGTGTGCTTCCCCATAGTTGTGTAGGAGGTTTTGCATAGCGATGACGAATGGGTTGTTCATGTCAGTAGTGAAGTGGACAGCAGTAACAGGAGCTAATGGGAGATTCACGTCCTAACAATGATTTCCCAAGAAATAGGTTAGTGTCATGTGTGAGCAGCAGTCAAGGGTGATTAGGACAAACAGTGATGTGGGGTTGTTAGGGGTGGCTGGACAAGGGGGTACGTTTGAGGGGGCGAATATGATAGTTACCATTAATATGACTCAAAGACCCCTGAAGAACGCTGTAGAAAAAAAAATCAGGCCTCAACGAAGGAATGGCAACGGAGCAGAAGACTGCAGTCAAGCATCCCCCATAGTCCTAGCCGTAAAGACAGAACAGTCTCGTGCGGTTTGCATACATGCCACTTTTTTTTTACACCCATTCTTATCTTTTATAAGGTGAAGAAGCTCCGTGGTGCACTGCATGCCATGTCCCACTCACAATGAAACGTTCTTTTAGAGTGTTGGGACTTGCACAATGTAAGACATAAACACTTTACAGCAGACTCCATGAAAACCTTGCTCAGAGATGTCCCACCTGACGTGATCTTTGAATTTCTGAACCAGATTAACATTTTTCACCTGATCTAGGATTTTACGTACTAAAGATTTTTAACAAAGTTTCTGGTGCGTGTTTATGTGTATATTTAAGAGATATGTGAATTTGTTTTCTTTTTAATGACTTGAGTTGACGTCAGCATGGTGACAGCTCTGATATGGCCCTTTGTGGTCGGCTGGGCGATAAGCAACATCACCTTACCTCGCTTGTCAAGACATTATAATGGTGACATGTGTAAATCCTTATGCCATCAGATTCCAAGCTTTTATCACAGCTGACAACTAACAGGAAAATCGTCATACATGTGACTTCGGTATGTGCCTATAATTATGTATAAAACGGACGCACTGGCGCCCGCCCAACGCGCGCGCGTGTGTGTGTATGTATGTGTGTGTGTGTGTGCCTTCTTTCGGGTTATTTTCATCATGTTTTATTGCTATGTACGTGTCTGTTATGAGCATATTCAAGCCTTTCAGTGAAAACTTTGGGATATCGCTAGTGACTTTTACATCATTTCCGTAAGGACAGCAAACACAAATGATTTAAAAAAATAATTTCATTAGAGACAGTGAGCAAAAATAACGTTTCATCTACATATTTACCTATCTATACGTCTATCTATCTACATATTTTTCTATCTATGTGTCTATCTATCTATCTGTCTGTCTATCTGTCTATCTATCGACCTCTTTATCTCTATCTATTTATCGATCTATCGACCTGTCTATCTACCTATCTATCTATCCATCTGTCTAGCTATCTATCTGTCTGTTTATCTATCATCTATTTGTCTATCTATCGACCTCTCCATCTATCTACCTGTCCATCTACATACCTATCTGTCCATCTATTTGCCTATCTGTCTGTCTGTCTGTCTGTCTGTCTCTCTTTCTTTCTCTCTCTCTCTCTCTCTCTCTCTCTCTCTCTCTCTCTCTCCCCCTTTATAATTTGCCTGTCTGTCTGTCCGTCTGTCTGTCTGTCAATCTGTCTATTAATCTATACCTCCGTTCAATCGACTGAACGTTTGTTTATCTGTCTATGTATGTATGTATGTATGTATGTATGTATGTATGTATGTATGTATGTATGTATGTATGCATGTATGCATGTCTGTATGTCTGTATGTATGTATGTATGCATGTATGTATGTACATACATACATATATACATACCAGGGGCTGCTTCCGATGGTGGGAGAGGTCATCGCATCTCACTGGGCAGCTACCGCCCGCCTTAAGCTGGGCAGCCCCCAGCCAGTAAGGTGCTGCCCCGCCACGGTCCGTTAGCCTCATTGGGTGCGTGGGGTTTAGGGTGAAAACCGACAAGCGGATCGATAACTGTGCACCAGGAAACAGAAAAATGAAAACTTCCGCCCTGAAATTGGGTACGTGGAACGTAAGGACAATGACACCAGGCTTTTCGACGACCTGCAGGAAGTAAACGATGCTCGCAAGACAGCCGTCATCGACAGAGAACTGAGCAGACTGCAGATGGACATTGTCGCCCTTCAAGAAACCAGGCTCCCAGAAACAGGATCTGTGAGGGAGAGAGACTTCACCCTGTTCTGGCAGGGCAAACCATCAGACGAGGTCAAAGAACACGGCGTGGGATTCGCAGTTAGAAACAGATTATTGGAGTCCATAACCCCACCAGCAGAAGGAACAGAACGAATCCTGTCTCTCCGACTCCAAACATCATCGGGACCAGTCAGTCTAATTAGTGCCTACACACCAACTTTGGCATCCACAGCAGAAGCAAAAGACAAGTTTTATGACGACCTCAGTGCTGCCATAAGGAGAATTCCCGACAGAGAATTACTGTTCATTGCAGGCGATTTCAACGCCAGAGTAGGTGTCGATCACAACTCCTGGTCCACCTGCTTGGGTCAGTTCGGCACTGGGAAAATGAACGAGAATGGCCAGCGCCTGTTAGAGCTCTGCTGTCATCATGGGTTGTGCGTCAGTAACACCTTCTTCAACACGAAGCCTCAGCATCGAGTCTCCTGGAGACACCCTCGATCCAAACACTGGCATCAGCTCGATCTGATCCTCACCAGACGTGTCAACCTTTCCAGCATCAAGATCACTCGCAGCTACCAGAGCGCAGATTGTGACACTGACCACTCTTTGGTGTGCAGCAAAATGAAACTCCGCGTGAAGAGACTGCAAAGTACGAGAAAGGAGGGCCGGCCTCGCATCGACACCAGCAAAACACGCGATCAAAGAAAAGTGGAGGAGTTTGCGCGCGTGTTGGAGGATTCTCTCGCTGGCCCACCCACTGCAAATGCCCAAGACCGATGGGAACACTTCAGAGATGCTGCCTACAACGCCGCCATGTCCACCTTTGGCAAAAGACCAGCAAGTCAGCTGATTGGTTCGAAGCCCATTTAGAAGAAATGACACCAGTCATCGAGGCCAAGAGAAACGCCTGACAGCATGCAAAACCAGTCCCAGTGAGCAGAACCTCCAGGTTCTCCGTGCTGCTCGCAGCAAAGTCCAGCAGTGCGCCAGGCAATGCGCCAACGATTATTGGCTTCAGCTCTGCTCCCAGATTCAGATCGCAGCTGACACAGGCAACATTAAGGCGATGTATGACGGCATCAAACAGGCATTGAGCCCAACGCAAAAGAAAACTGCCCCTTTGAAATCAGCTGCAGGGGAGGTGATTCAGGACAGAGAACAACAGATGGAGCGCTGGGTAGAGCACTACACTGAGCTATATGCAAGAGAAAATGTTGTCACAGAAGATGCCCTGAATGCCATAGAGCGCCTACCAGAGCTGGAAGAGCTTGACAGAGAACCAACCATAGACGAACTCAACGAAGCCCTGGACTCTCTTGCCTCAGGCAAGGCACCAGGGAAAGACGGTATTCCCGCCGAAGTACTGAAGTGTTGTAAAGAGACACTCATCACCGAGTTGCATGAAATCCTCTGCCTCTGTTGGAGTGAAGGCGAAGTACCGCAAGACATGACGGATGCTAACGTCGTCACACTGTACAAAAACAAAAGTGACAGAAACGATTGCAATAATTATCGCGGCATATCCCTCCTTAGTATCGTTGGGAAAGTCTTTGCACGAGTAGCACTGAAGAGACTCCAAGTACTTGCAGAGCAAGTTTATCCTGAATCACAGTGCGGTTTCCGTGCCAACAGATCCACTATAGATATGATCTTCTCCCTTAAACAACTTCAGGAGAAATGTAGGGAGCAAAGGCAGCCACTCTTCATTGCCTTTATAGATCTCACAAAGGCTTTCGATCTGGTCAGCAGGGATGGCCTCTTCAAGATCCTCCCCAAGATTAGATGTCCACCCAAACTTCTCAGCATCATCAGATCCTTCCATGAAGACATGAAAGGCACCGTCGACTTTGACGGCTCAACATCAGCTGCCTACAACATACGGAGCGGAGTGAAACAGGGTTGCGTCCTGGCTCCCACCCGTTTGGAATCTTCTTTGCTGTGATGCTGAAACACGCATTTGGTCCTGCAGCTGAAGGTATCTACCTCCGAACCAGGACAGACGGGAAGCTCTTCAACCTCTCCAGACTAAGAGCCAAGACTAAAGTCAGGCTGAGGTGCCTGGTGACTTCCTCTTTGCAGACGACGCAGCAGTAACCGCCCACTCAGCCGAGGACCTACAGCAGCTAATGACTCGCTTCAGCGATGCCTGCCAAGACTTCGGGCTTACCATTAGCTTGAAGAAAACACAGGTCATGGGGCAGGATGTTGACTCTCTCCCAGTCATCAGCATCAATGACCATGAACTGGAAGTCGTCCATGACTTTGTTTATCTGGGCTCAACTATCTCAGACACCCTCTCACTTGACGCAGAGCTCAACAGGCGCATCGGCAAGGCAGCCACCACCATGACCAGACTGACAAAGAAAGCATGGAACAACAGCAAGCTGACCGAGCACACAAAGATCCAGATCTACAGAGCCTGCGTTGTGAGCACCCTCCTGTATGGCAGCGAGTCTTGGACTTTGCGTGCTCGACAAGAGCGAAAGCTCAATGCTTTTCATATGCGTAGCCTACGACGCATTTTGAACATCACCTGGCAGGACAAGGTCCCAAACAACACTGTCCTGGAAAGAGCCGGATGCACCAGCATGTACACGCTGCTGAAACAGAGACGTATGCGCTGGCTCAGCCATGTCGTGCGCATGGACGACGGATGGATCCCTAAAGACCTCCTCTATGGAGAACTTGTGCAGGGAGAACGCCCCACAGGCAGACCACAGCTGCGATTCAAAGACATGTGCAAGAGGGACCTAAAGGCCTTGAACATCGACCAGAACAACTGGGAAGCAACAGCCCTCGAACGGTCAGCCTGGAGACAGACTGTGCAGAAAGGTCTCTCCAAGTTCGAAGAGACACTCGCTCAGCAGCACGGGTAAAAGAGAATGAGAAGAAAGGCTGCAGCCCAGGCAGACAAACCAGCGTCAGACTTCATCTATGCCCTCTGCCACAGGGACTGTCATTCCCGCGTCGGACTGGCCAGCCACACCCGTCGCTGTACCAGAATAGACACCTAGAGCGCAACTCTATAGTCTTCCGAGACTGAAGGATGCCTACTACATGTATGTATCATCTGTGTGTCTGTATGTCTGTCTCTCTCTATTTGTGTATCTACCTAACTATCTATGTATCTATCTATCTATCTATCTATCTCCCACCAGTCTGTCTAGCTGTCTCTCTATTGATGTGGCCTTCTGCTCACATTCAGAACACGTCTGTCAGGGAGAAACCACAAATGTCGGTTTTATGTCTCTGTGTGTTTAATGCGGGTCTGAGATACTTATTGATGACCCATATTTAGTGAAGTCTAGCTTGACAATACAAGATCCAACAAGTGAAACTGAGCCATTCTCCTGTACTCCTAGACCTGCATGTCCTTGGGCGCAAGAGTAGATTCACCCTGAAGACCATGGGGTGCAGCAGCTTCATAGCGGAAGGATTAAGTGCATTCACGAGGAAAAGAAAGCTGTGAGTCTTAAGAATGTTTGTGGAATTCCAGAGCATGCAAAAGGAGAGTGCTACTCCTGTCTCCAACGAATACCCAACAACATCAATCGGCAACCATGTCGTTTTGCAAAGTCTGCCTCTGTCAGCAATGAGCAACCATCACATTTCGCTAAGTCCACCCCTGATAAGTCTGTCCACAATCAGCAACTATCACGTTTGACAAAGTCTGCCTCTGTCAGGAATGAGAAACGATCACATTTGGCTAAGTCCACCTCTGCTAAGGCTGTCAACAATGAGTAACTATCACATTTGACTAATTCTGCCTCTGCTAAGGCTATCTAAAATGCACAACCATTACATTTGGCTAATATGCCTCTGCTAAGGCTGTCAAAAATGAGCAACTACCACATTGGCTAAGTCGGCCTCTGCTTAGGCTGTCTACAATAAGCAATTATCACATTTGGCTAAGTCTGCCTCTGCTAATGCTATCTACAATCAGCAACCATCACATTTAGCTGATATGCCTCTGCTAAGGTTGTCAACAATGAGCAACCATGACATTTGGCTAAGTCTGCCTCTGCTAAGGCTGTCAACAATGAGCAACCATGACATTTGACTAAGCCTGCCTCTGCTAAGGCTGTCAACAAACAGCAACCATGACATATGGCTAAGTCTGCCTCTGCTAAGGCTGTCAACAATGAGCAACCATCACCTTGACTAAGTCTGCCTCTGCTAAGGCTGTCAACAATGAAGCAACCATACCTTTGACTAAGTCTGCCTCTGCTAAGACTGTCAACATTGAACAGTCATCACATTTGGCTAAGTCCGCCTCTGCTAAGGCTGTCAACAATGAGCAACCATCACCTTTGACTAAGTCTGTCTCTGCTAAGACTGTCAACAATGAGCAACCATCACCTTTGACTAAGTCGCCTCTGCTAAGGCTGTCAACAATGAGCAACCATCACTTTGACTAAGTCTGTCTCTGCTAAGACTGTCAACACTGAACATCATCACATTTGGCTAAGTCTGCCTCTGCTAAGACTGTCAACACTGAACAGTATCACATTGGCTAAGTCGGCCTCTGCTAAGACTGTCAACACTGACAAGTCATCACATTTGGCTAAGTCTGCCTCTGCTAATGTCTGTCTCTGCTAGGTCTCTCATGCTGAGTCTGCCTCTGCTAGGTCTGCCTCGCTAGGTCTGCCTCTGCTAGGTCTGTCTCTGCTAGGTCTGTCTCTGCTAGTCTGCCTCTGCTAAGTCTGCCTCTGCTAGGTCTGTCTCTGCTAGGTCTCCTCTGCTAGTCTGCCTCTGCTAGGTCCTGCCTCTGCTAGTCTGCCTCTGCTAAGGTCTGTCTCTGCTAGGTCTGCCTCTGCTAAGTCTGCCCCTGCTAGGGCTGTCTCTGCTAGGTCTGTCCTCTGCTAGGTCTGCCCCTGCTAGGTCTGCCTCTGCTAGGTCTGCCTCTGCTAAGTCTGCCTCTGCTAAGGCAGTCTAAAATGAGCAACCATCACATTTGGCTAAGTCTGCTTCTCCTAAGGCTGCCTTTGATAAGTAGCATCGTAAATACGGGAAACAAGTTATCGTTTAAAAAATCTTTAGACTGTTCAAAAGTTAAAGGCTAAGGTTCATACGTGTTGGCCGTAAGGGCTTTGAAGTCTAAGGGGTTAAAAAAAATACAAACATAAAGGAAAACAAGACGGTCTTTCCTATTCACCTCAGTCAGGTATTCCTTTACATATAAGCGGAAAGAGAACATTTAAAAAAGGTTAAACTACTTGATCTGAATTCCTCAAATGATTAGATCTTTTACTCATATCACTCAGCTGGCACAGCAGTTAGTCACTCACACATACATACAATTTATTTCTATTTTACTGACATTCAAAATAGACGAGGAAACTTGTAAACTTCTTCTTTCTACAGCTGATGGCAGAACAGTCTCAGTTCATTGACATTTTGCAATGGAAGGCAGTCTCCGAATCATCACTGGTAATACCCTGCGCGTGATCCCTAATATTTTGGCGTTTGCTGCAAAACAAGAACTAAATGACATGTGCCTTTTTTTTTTTTTTTTTTTGGGGGGGGGGGGGGGGGGAGCATGATTTGTGTTCATTACTGACTTTAGTTATATAGTATAGCACCCAAATCTAAAATCTTGTGTATCGAAACTGCTCTGAACTTTTTACCCGATACACAATACAAGTAGAAGTTGACGGCACTGTTAGAGAACCACAGGATCTGGCCGGCTGCAAAAAGCACGTCATGTTGTCCAGCCTGGATCGGGTCATCCCAGTCAAAATATGAAGATGTGAGATAAGAAATCTGGCCCGGTGTTGTCAGTATGATAATGGCAACACTTGTAGCAATCAGAGTGACAGTCAATGACGTCACTTTCCGCTGTCTGGAATGCTGGGTGGCTTGCTGTACAGGAATACGTGTACCTGTTCGGACAGATCTGACCAGTGTCCAGAGAAGAGCACAGTTGCTGACTGCCAACAGCATGAAAGGTACTAAACAACATGGAATCATGTCTATCCACTTCCAGATCGCGTTAAAAAAAAACATTCATAAATCTCTGATACGGCATCGTCATTGCACTTCCGTGTTCCAGGTCGAACGTCATGTCCATAGAGAAAGTGACAGTGGATCAGAATGATAACAACAGTCATTATACCAGCAGTAGCCCGTGACTTTCCCTTCATCCACACAGCATTGACACGGAGAGGCCACAGCACAGAAGCTGCTCTTAACATGGTGAGTGCCACAAGCATCCCTGGAGATAAAACTCCGACCATGTATATTATCATTGATTGCAGCTTACATGGCCACGAACCGAGTGAATCAAAGTCTGGCACATTAAACTCAGAGCTTAGAAATCCTTCTAGTGGGCTGAATATTAACTGCAGCTGGTCACACCAGGCCAGAACTTAGAAGAAAACACTAGAAGTCGATGCTGGGAGACGAATCATGATTAGAATTATCATACAATTTCCAAATGTTCCAAACACGCACACAGTGGGTCGTCCAATTTTCCAAATCAGATCAGAGGCCCTTTCAAACGGTTCGTATTGATCATCCCATACATCCCTTTTCAGACGGTCCGGGCTGACCATCACACTGTTCTCCAAGAGTATGGCAACCTGAAAGCAGTTGGATCAAGTTCAGTCAGCGTGATCTCTCTCTCTCTCTCTCTCTCTCTCTCTCTCTCTCTCTCTCTCTCTCTCTCTCTCTATGTGATTGTGTTGTGTTTACGTGTGTGCGTACATGTGTGCGTGCACGTGTGCGTGTGTATGAGAACACTATGCGGCATTCCAAGGGTGGTGCTGGATTGCTGATGGCTAGTTGCTTTGGCAGTTGATGACTGTATCTCTCTGGGTCCTACTGACACCTTCAGGTGTATGTTATTTTCATCTGCTTTTTGGCCGACTCTGTGAATGTGAGGAAAGACCCACTGACTGCAGGGAAAGTCTTGTTGACAACAGGAAAGACTGCAACCCAGGATCCTGTTTTCATCTGTTAACAAAACAGCAACGAGTGGGGCTGTAGGATGCACGCAGCAGTTCTCGTGGTGGTGGATTCTTTTGCCGGTGGGCTCTGCAGTCGTACAGTCTGGTACACCCCTTGGGGCGGTTACATGGAGGTTACGTTGTGTCGCAAACGGTGGTCATGCCATGGCGTCTTCCAGGGAGCTGTTCTGTTCCTTGACGTATAAATGGGATGCCCTGTGTGTGCCTTCAACGTATGTGAACGCAGCACAGGCTTCCAAAAGTGGTGCAGGATTGCTCCTGGCTGGTTACTTCGCCAAATGAGGACAGTACTTCTCTGTATCCCACTGGCACCTTCATTTGTATGTTTTCT
>CM065735.1:13057406-13062406 GCA_033310375.1 Conus canariensis
GTGTGTGTGTGTGTGTGTGTGTGTGTGTGTGTGTGTGTGTGTTTATGTGTGCGTCTGTATGTGTATTGTCGCATATGTGTGTATTCTCGCAAATGTGTGTGTGTGTGTGTGTGTGTGTGTGTGTGTGTGTGTGTGTGTGTGTGTGTGTGTGTGTCGTCATTTCCTATCAACCGAAGAAGAGTCTTGGTGGTGTATGCTCTGTCTTTTCTGTTTCATTGTGTAGCAACAGTGCCGTGTCTCCATCTGAAAGTTGTGGACCTACCTGGTTTGTGTGGTGCCTGTCTGTGGGAGGCGGTGTTTTGGTTTTCGTTGCGTCGTTTCGTTTGGGTTGTTCGTTTTGTGTCTTGTGCGGGACGGTCTTCGCCTTGTTGCCGTGGCCTTGAGGTGGTGGTCTGGCGCTGTTGGCTGTGGTCCCTTTCTGGACTGCTGAACGGGCCGGGGCTGTTCCGTTGGGATTGCGGGGGTCTCTGGTGGTCGGTTTGTGCGCCGTTGTTGCTGTGTCGCCGTGGATTGTGCCGGATCGTCGGCGTTTTTCTTCTCGAGTGGCCGGACTGGGTTTTGTTGCTTGGCAACACCGTCCGTCCGGCTGTTGGAAGGGGAATCGGCCTCATCCCCTTCTGCCGTTGGGGTGGCGGCGCCGTTCCGCGTCCTCCGCTGACTGCTGTGCTGTGGGTGGGTCTTGCGTGGTTTGTGGCCGCGTGGGACCTGCTGAGACTGCCTGAATTTTCCAAATCGTGCTTCTTGTTTGTGACGTCTTTTGTTTTTTCTCTACGTCTCACTGATATTGACGTCATTAACACAGCAAAATTTGCGTGTGCTGTCGTGTTTTCTTTCGTTACCTGGCTTTGTGTTACCTTGGTAACACCGCCTGTATGACAGACACAATCGCCCTCATCCCTTTTGCCGTCCAGATGACTGCAGCGCTTCGCGTCCTCGCTGACTGCTGTACCTTGTGGAAGCGGGTCTTACGACCTGCTGAGACTTCGACAGCAGTTTCAAATCATTCTTCTCGTTTATGACGTCTTTTTTGTTTACCCCTCCTCTCACAGGTCTTGACGTCATTATCACAGCGAAATTTGCGTGTGCTGGCGTGTTTGCTTTCTTTTTTCTTGACATGCTGGATTCTCCCGTCTACAATCAAGTCAGTGTGTGGTGCCGTCTAACTTCTCCCACCTCTTCTATCTCTTAAAATCCAAATTGTGTCATGCTCTAATACCAAAATCAGATTTCATTGATACCTCTCAAGCCTGTTAATTTGACTTGTACATTTTTAGATGGAGTAGATACAGGACAGCGCTGCACAATCAATTTTCCTAATTGATTATGTTTTCATAAGTCGACAGTCTGGGACTGGATTATTTGAAAAGACCTCTCTTTGTTTAAAAAAAACAACCCTAAACTAACGTGTTATATATAAATATATATTAATCATTTCTATCCAGACTCATACCATGTACGCTGTTTATTATTTCTATCAAACCCATACCATATAGTACTAGTCATAATTAGTGATGGGTTCCCGTATACTATCACTGTAGTGTTTGGTGTTGGACGTTCTGTTTGTTTGTTAGCTTGTTTGCTTTAAGTGTTGTTAAACAGCAAACAAGTGGGGTATTTTTTGCTCCCATAAGTGTTGTTGTTGTTGTTGGTGCTGGTGGTGGTGGTGGTGGTGGTGGTGGTGGTGGTGTGTGTGTGTGTGTGTGTGTGTGTGTGTGTGTGTGTGTGTGTGTGTGTGTGTGTTTTACTTTCTAATCTAGTCACCTAAAGTAACTCCCTCCCAAACTCACCCCTCCTTCATTTCCTGCTCACCCCTACCCCTTTCCCGCCGCATCCTTGCCCCCATCCCCCTAGTTTCTTTTTTTTTCCCCACAACAACAACAACAACAAAAAAAAGGATCCTGCATGGCGTCTCCAAGCTCAGTGCAGTTATTAAATGAAAAGGAATTTGGTTGTCTGAATGATCTCAAAGTTTCACAACTTAAAAGAATCTTAGTTGAAAATAATCTTCCTAAACATGGCAAGAAAAAGCATCTTATTAATAGAATAAAATCTAAGCTTGGTGAGGGAAAAAACAGTTGTCCTGAAGAAGAATGTGCTGTTGATACCTCTTTAAAAACAGCAAAATCGTCACAATCTTGCTCTGTTTTATCGCCAGATGTATCATGCGCAAATTCGTCCGCATCATCATCCCCTATCCCAGCAACTGTTGATGTGAACACATCTTCCACAAATCCCAACTTTTCTCCAAAGAAATCATTTTCTTTTCGCTTTCCAGTACTTCGGAAGATACGAAGAAAGGATCTGCCACACTGAGTGGTCTGGGCATTTTGAGCAAAAAGCTTTGGGTCAACTCCATCGGACCCATAGCCGGTCAGAAACAGCTGTCCTCAGGCAGGTGGTTGATCGGCTGTACTTCCGCCGATCAACAAAATCGACTACAAAAAACAACCAATTTGTCAGGAATTTTGGTAAAATGTTCTGTACCTGAGGTTTTTACCGAAGGTGTGGTAAAGCCAGTTCCTCTTGACATCAGTCTTTCTGACATTAAGAAAGAACTGAGTCATGTTTCTTCTGTTAAAAGACTTCCCAATAAAGATGGAAGTGAATCAAGAGCTATAAAAATCACTTTCTCTACATCAACACTGCCAAAAGAAATCTGTATTGGGTTCCAGTGTTTCTCTGTTGATCCTTTTGTACCACCTGTCTATCGTTGTACTAGGTGCAACAGACTGGGGCACACAAAGTCTGCGTGTCGGGCTAAGCCGACTTGTGGAAGATGTGGTCACAATGACCATGTCTTGGAATCGTGTACCAGGGCCAAACATTGTATAAACTGTTCTGGAGATCATTCAGCCTCTTACCTTGGATGCCCGGAATATACACTACGTGTTTTGGCCGGTAAGCTAAAGTCTTCCAGCCACATGCCATATTCTGAGGCTCTCAAACAAATCAAAGTTCAAAAGAGCAAAGGAGAGGTAAAGGTGCAGGAATTAAAAGAAGACCCCAGGGTGCCGGGAAACGATAATTCAATCAAAGCTAATCACCACAGCAGGTCTTATTCCTCGGTTCTAAGTCAAGGAATTATGAAGGCTAATCAACAAAACCAGCTGCCCACTTCTTTGGATTCTAGCCTCCCTTCAATCTGGGGCACGCGTATTTTACCAACTCATACTGACAGTTCAGATCAAACTAGTATTGCTGTCACAAATCAGACAAGTATAGGACAGACATAAAAAATTTCGAAACATCTGTGCCAAGTACTCTTAAAGAAAAGTCTGACTCTTCAAGTTCGTTCAAAAAACAATCTGTAAATTTTGATCTTGAAAAGATTTTAATGTATCTTGAAAATCTCTCAGTGAAATTTCTGACCATCCTAACAAAAATTTCTGATGTCATGACTTCGTCAATTATTGAATTGAAAACAATTCTGTCCAATGCCTGTCTGAACTCCAAATGAACGTACAAAGAGAAGTTCTGTCAAACGTTATCCGTTTTTGGTGTTTCTGTTTCTGGTATTCTCAGTTATAGTCCTTTTCCTTATGAATAACATGATGTGTATGAGGCCTGAACAAGTCAAACAAACTGGTATTTGCTCGTTTCTACAATTGAACTGTAGAAGTAAGTGCAATTTTGTATATTTGGAAATTTTTTGCAGAAGCGTTCTTTTGACGTAGTTGTGCTTCAGTCATTGAATTGCCACAAAAATGACTTACCCAAGTTAAACGGATTCTTCTACCCACCTGTTATAGATGAGGTAAAAGCCAACGTTAAAAATAAAAGTTGCTACATATATAGCTTGCAATCTTATATATCAACCGTGCAAACACCGTGTTCTTCAATAGATAAACGTTTATATTCTTGCTGTATAGAAATTAAGGTTGATGGTAAATATTTCAACATTTTGAACTGTTATTATCCAGATGGAGTGTCTAAAGGTGAAGCTGACTGGATAATGGATTTAGACTGCTCTAGACAATGGGTTATTCTTGGCGATTTTAATTCCCACCACGCTTTGTGGTCCGAAAATCCCAATAATATTGTTAACAACAACGAATACCTTGCCAGTACAATAATCAACGCCAACTTAACCATTTAAATGACGGCTCTATAACAAGAATTGCTGATCGGTCAGATCAGCGTTGCTCATTGATAGATTTGTCTTTAGTTTCCCCAGACATAAACCCTTTGTGTACTTGGCAGGTTCATCAAATACTGTTAGGCAGTGATCATCTCCCTATTGAAATCCAACTTCTAGTGAGCCCTGAAAAAACAATCTACAATTCTGAATGCACTAAATATAATGAAGATAAGGCTAATTGGGCGCTTTTCAATCAAATTTTGACAGCAGGTTCGTCTTTTCTAAATTTCAATCAAAATACAGTGTTAGAGGAAGGTTTGGAAAATTGTTATTTTGAATTAAGAAAACTTATACTTAAGGCTGCAGATTCTGCAATCCCAGAAGTCAAACTAAAGAATCATCCAAAGAAAGCATCAAACCCATGGTGGAATATTGCGTGTGAAGTCGCCGTGGGTGCGAAAACTAAGGCCTTCAAAAGCTGGATGATAAGCCGTCATACGCAGCTAAAAGTAGAGTGGAACAGTTACCCGCTGAATACAAAAAAGCTAACACCAATAGTAACAAAGTTGTTGCTTTTGCAAAGCAGCAATATTACAAAAACTTAGTCATCAACTGTTCCAAACACACAAACGATAGCACTTTACTTTGGAAAGAAATTAGAAAATCTAAAGGTTCTTTTCATCTCCCAGATCCTGTTTTGATTGAAAACGATAAAATCTGTAAAACAAACGAGGAGAAAGTTGAATTATTTGCTGACACTTTCGCAGCAATGAGTCAGACTGAACATCTGCCTAAAGAAGAGCAAGAACGAAGAAGAACTATTGAAAACGAAGGGAGAAACAGTGAACCACATGACAATGGCAACACGTTATATATTAATAAAAATCCAACAATGGAGGAGCTTCTGTACTCACTTCGCCGT
>CM065735.1:13069906-13072406 GCA_033310375.1 Conus canariensis
CTGTATAAACGAACATCAACATCAACTGATCTACTCTTATTTCTAAATGACAAAAGTCAAAAGTAAACTGAGTTAAAAAAAAAAAAAAAAGACAGGATGATTTATTACAGTGCTTGGGCTGAATGATTTTTGTTATCATCCTGTCATTAAATCAAGAGCACCAAAGCAGAAAATCAATACATTTTTCCTCAGCATCGTGGCTCAGAAGACACATCACTTTACCAGTGATTCCTATACTACGTCTAAAACGATGGCAAGCAATGTCTGACACACTAAATCTGTTTTGTTTGTTTGTTCTGCTGTCCAATACACACACGTGTCTATGTACATTATGTATGTATGTGTAAATGCATGTATGTATGGTCGTATGGATGTGTGCGAATGTGTGTGTGTGTGTGTGTGTGTGTGTGTGTGTGTGTGTGTGTGTGTGTGTGTGTGCGTGCGTGTGCGTGCGTGCGTGCGTGCGTGCGCACGCGCGGGTGTGTGTGTGTGTGTGTGTGTGTGTGTGTGTGTGTGTGTGTGTGTGTGTGCGTGCGTGCGTGCGTGCGTGCTCGCGCACGCGTTTGTGTGTGTGTGCGTGTATGTGTGTGCGCCCGCGTGCGCGCGCGCGCGCGCGCGTGTGTATGTGTGTGTGTGCCTCGTCAACTTATCGGCATGGGATAGGTGAAAAGAGACATGGAAAGTAACTCTCGCTCTAAGCCGCAGCTTACAGATCAGGCCTATGACTTCGTTTTTTGTCCTTTGTATGTTTCTTTCTTTAGAAGTCGAGAGGTCTTGAGTTACTTGTTCGATTGCGTGAGATTTGACACGTGCGCTCGTTTGTGTCCGTGCGCGTGGGTGAGAGAGAAAGGAAAGGGTTATGCAAGGTTCACACTAGTCCTAGTCTTGGCAGGACTAAAATGTAGGTCAGTGTGCTGCTGGTTTTAGCAAGTCGGATACACATGTCTGCTGGGGTCCGGTAAACCCCTTTTAGTCTCGATAAGTTCTGTAGCTAGTCTGGCACCAGTCGAGTCCGACTTAGAGGCCTTTGGACGGTTCAAATTTTTTTTCACGACCACTCCGACTATTTTTTTTTAGGTCGCAGTCTCGATTAGTCTCGATTAGTCATGTTATGCCTATCTACACCTGTGTAGTCCAGTCCTATCTATTTCTTTCTATTATTACCTAATCGGTTAAAAAAAAAGTTTGCACTCGTCTGCATTAGTTTCATAGATAAGGAGGCCAGATGTTGTTTTGGAATACTCAAACCAGTGCAGACGAACTGTGACCAAGGGCGCCAAGCGGTAGACTAGTGCGGACCAATCAGTACCCGTCATGACTTTGAATCGAATTGTAGCGGGAAAAAAAGCCGACCTGATAAAACAAGTTAGGACTGGTTCTGACCGATTCAAACCGCGCGCGCGTTATCGAGACTTCCTGCGAGGGGTATAAAAACAGGCGGGGACATATTGCGTTTATTCTTCTTCTTCTATATCGACCTGGGGTGGGGGTGGGGAGGGAGGGGGGGGGGGAGTCCCAGCTGCAAGCGGCGTCAGTCGACACTGGTTTTAATAGTCGGGAGACACTTCCTGTGCAAGACTACATGGAAACCGGTCAAAAACATTATTTTTCTGAGTCGAGCGAGATAAACACAAGTCGGGCCACGATATGGCATAGTGTGAACCTTGCATTTGTAAGAGAAGCATTGAATGAGTGTATGCTTGCACGATTACGTAGTGTGTGTGTGTGTGTGTGTGTGTGTGTGTGTGTGTGTGTGTGTGTGTGTGTGTCCAGCGTCTTTTGCATGGATATTTCCGCTGTGTGACGGATTGCAACACTGGAGTTTATGTGTGCGCGCTCATGTGTGTGTGTGTGTGTGTGTGTGTGTGTGTGTGTGTGTGTGTGTGTGTGTGTGTTTGAAGAGAGAGAGACAGAGAGAGAGAGACACAGAGAGAGAGAGAGAGAGAGAGAGAGAGAGAGAGAGAGCAGGACGACACACACACACACACACACACACACACACACACACACACACACACATGCTTGCGCGCGCGCACGCGCACAGACAGGTAAACAGACAGACAGACAGGCAATCACAGTGAAAGATAGGAGAACCAAAAAGTGCAGCCGGTGACTGACACAACGCAATCTTCTCCCACATATAGATATCTTCACGTTGATTGCCTACCACACCGTCACATGGATGACTCCAAACCAGTTCACAGTACATTACCCGTAGCACGCCCCACGAGTTGATAACACTGCGCACAGACTTTGCCACTTGGGAACACACACACACACACACACACACACACACACACACACACACACACACACACACACATACACACACACACACACACACACACACACACACACACACACACACACACACACATTTTTGTGAGTCTGTCTGTCTATCGAACAATCTGTCTGTGTGTCTGTCTGCCTGTTCGTCAGTATTTCTATCTGTTTACGCGTCTGTCTGTCTCTACATCTGACCATCTGCCTGACTATCTGT
>CM065735.1:13079906-13089906 GCA_033310375.1 Conus canariensis
TTTAAGTTGGTTACGGTATATGTTTGGTTGAATCACTTGATTCGCGATTTGTCTCTGAGATCGAGAACGATTAGGTCGATAAGATAAAATCGCTGGTTGTCATTGATACTGGTTAATTTGTTGTGGTGATCTTTGAGCCGTCATACCAAGGATAAAAAGCATGAAAACGATTTAAGTTGAATAAAAAAATCTTTCAACCAGCCAACACCCCATCTTCTACCAACACACAGGTCATTACCTGCATTCTCTTCTCCCACAGTACCCGACTTTGCCAAAGTGAAATCGTGGCCGGTGGATGAGAAGAACGGGTGGATCAATCTGTGGTACCACGCGGAAGGTGCAGAGCCCTCGTGGACCTTGCCAGAAATTAAGGAGATCACTGACAGTAAATGGGTCTACAGAGGACGCACAGAACACATCATCAACGCTCACATCGAGGTGGGTGAAGTGATAAGGTAGCTTATGGTTCCTATGTGTGACCTTTTCAGGGACCGTAAAAACACTGTTCCTATGTGTGACCTTTTCAGGGACCGT
The DNA here is from genome assembly GCA_033310375.1 of Conus canariensis. NCBI lineage: Eukaryota > Metazoa > Mollusca > Gastropoda > Neogastropoda > Conidae > Conus > Conus canariensis. The sequence continues at coordinate 13,080,441 of CM065735.1, forward strand.
AAAAACACTGTTCCTATGTGTGACCTTTTCAGGGACCGTAAAAACACTGTTCCTATGTGTGACCTTTTCAGGGACCGTAAAAACACTGTTCCTATGTGTGACCTTTTCAGGGACCGTAAAAACACTGTTGCTAAGCTTGAACATTTGAATGGTGGTTTAGAGCACTTGTGACCCGCATCCAACGACGGTAAGGTGGTTTTAAAACACTTGTGTCACGCGTTGAAATGTATGGAAGTTTGTTTAAAACACTTCTTACATACCTCCAACAATTTTCAGGTGGTGTGCAAGTACCTGTGTCATGCTTTAAATGTCTGAGTTTGTTTAGAACACTTGTGACCTATCCCCAAAGTCTCTAAGCTGGTTTAGAGCATTAGTGTAATACTGGGACTGTATGCTGGCTTAGGACACATATTCCATGCTTTTCAGCCCTGCGAGTTGGCTTAGAACACTCGTGTAATGCTTTACCATGATTTTCAAGTGATTTAGAGCACATGCGGCATAAAATGACTCTCAGATGGTTCCAAGGTATTTGCCATGTATTCCAGGACTCTGAAGTGGCTGAGAGAACTTGTCCCATGCTTTCTATGACTTCTGGTGGTTTAAAACATCTGCGTCATGCTTTGGAAGACTTTACGTGGTTTAGAACACCTGCCCCATGCTTCCTAGGACTTTTCATGGTTTAAAGCACCTGGCCCAATGCTTTCGAGGACTTGACATGGTTTAAAACACCTGTCCCATGCGTTCTAGGACTTTACGTGGTTTAGAACACATGTCCCATACTTTCTAGGACTTTACGTGGTTTAAAATACCTGTGCCATGCTTACCTGTCCCCTGCTTTCCAGGACTTTACATGGTTTAAAGTATCTGTCCCATGCTTACATGCCCCATGCTTTCTGTGACTTTACATGGTTTAAAGTACCTGTCCCGTGCTTACCTGCCCCATGCTTTCTGTGACTTTACATGGTTTAAAGTACCTGTCCCGTGCTTACATGCCCCATGCTTTCTACGACATTACGTGGTTTAAAACACTTGTCCCGTGCTTACCTGTCCCATGGTTTCTACGATTTTACGTGGTTTAAAACACATGTCCCATGCTTTCTAGGACCTTACATGGAGTAAAACACCTGCCCAATGCTTTCTAGGACTTTACGTGATTTAGAACTCTTGAGTTATGCGTACTAAGACTTTACATGGTTTAAAACACTTGTATTATGCTCTACAAGACTTTACGGTTGTTGAAAAGACTTGTGCCATCCTTTCGATGACTTGACGTGGTTTAGAACACCCGTCTCATGCTTTCTAGGAATTTAGATGGTCTATAGCACCAGTCCTATGCTTTGAAGAACTTTGTGGTTTAGATCACTTCAGCCATGCTTACTAAGACTTTACGCGGTTTAAAACACTTATATTGTGTTGTACAAGACTTTACGGTGGTTTAAAGCACTTGTGCCTTGCTTTCCAACGTCTTTACGGTGGCTTAAGACACCCGCGTCATGCTTTTTAGGACAGCATGGTGGTTTTAAACACTTGTGTGATGCTTTTTAGGACAGTATGGTGGTTTAAAACAACCCATGTCATGCTTTTTAGGACAGTAAGGTGGTTTTTGTGTATGCATGTGTACTAAGCTTTTCAGGACTCTTAGGTGGTCAAGAACACTTGTGCTATTGATTCCAAGACTGGAAGGTGCGTAAGAACTACTACTACTAGTAGTACAAGTACTACTACTACTACTACTACTATTACTACAACTACTACTACTACTACTACTACTACTACTACTACTACTACTACTTCAACGCCCAACAGGTACGGAAAACATCGCACAATAAATCAAAGAAATAACAGATTTTTTTTTTAATGGGAAGAAGAAGAAGAAGAAGAAGAAGGAGGAGGAGGAGGAGGAGGAGGAGGAGGAGGAGGAGGAGAAGAAGAAGAAGAAGAAGAAGAAGAAGAAGAAGAAGAAGAAGAAGAAGAAGAAGAACAACAACAACAACAACAACAACAACAACAAAAAGAAGAAGAAGGAGAAGGAGAAGAAGAAGAAGGAGGAGGAGGAGAAGAAGAAGAAGAAGAGAGAAGAAGAAGAAGAAGAAGAAGAAGAAGAAGAAGAAGAAGAAAAAGGAAGAAAAGGCTGTAACCGTGTGTCTTAAAAATGTAGAATGGTATTGTAGTTGTGTTTGGCGTATGGATTTATTCTTTGATTGGATTTGTTCTTTTTTGTATTCTGTTTTCTAATGTGTTGTACTGTATGGACTTATTTGAATTATAAAAAAAAGAAAAAAGAAGAACAAGAACAAGAACAAAAAGAAGAAGAAGGAGAAGAGAAGAGAAGAAGAAGAAGAAGAAGAAGAAGAAGAAGATGAAGAAGAAGAAGAAGAAGAAGCGGAAGAAGAAGAACAAGAAGAGCAGAAGAACAAGAAGAACAGGAGCAAGAAGAACAAGATTAAAAGCAAGAACAAGATGTAGATGGTGGAGCAGGAAGAGGAGAAGAAGAAGAAGAGGAGGAGGAGGAGGAGGAGTAGGAGGAGGAGGAGGAGGAGGAGGAGGAGGAGAAGAAGAAGAAGAGAAGAAGAAGAAGAAGAAGAAGAACAACAACAACAACAACAACAACAACAACAGCAACATCAATAACAACAACAACAACAACAGCAACAACAACAACAACAACATTAAGGAAAAGGGGAAGAAAAAGAAGAAGAAGAAGAATGAATGAATGGATGAATGAATCTTTAATGAATGAATCTTTAATGGGTTGAGAATTAGGCTCATTGAAGGCCTTTTTACAATTCTGCCCAACAACAACTACAATTTAAAAAAGTAAGGTAACATCGAATTACAAAATAACATCAATATAACAATTTCATGCTTACATCTCTCTCTCTCTCTCTCTCTCTCTCTCTCTCTCTCTCTCTCTCTCTCTCTCTCTCCCTCCCTGTCCTCCCCCCCTCACACACACACACACACACACACACACACACACACACACACACACACACACACACACACACACACACACACATCTCAATCAACTGCATCGTTTATCAACAGTACACTTTTTTTCTGTCTCCGGTAAGTGTGTATAGTCAGGCTAATGTCTACGCATAGGTCAGTCATGAGTATCAAAAAGAAGTAACTTTACTTCATTTTTGAAAGCTGATAATTGGGAAATATTTCTGTGTTTTGCTGGAAGTGTGTTCCATTCTTTACAGCCACAGAAGGAGAAACTTGTTTTGAATAAATCTAAATTAGCTTTAGGAATAATGAATCTGAACGAATCATGATGGTGATGTAAATATACTATTGATTTTAAATAATCTGGGCATGCGTCATGAACAATTTTGTGCAAAAGCATCAGTGTTGAATGTTATACATGAGTGAAGAGGCAGTATTCTATTGTACCTAAATACATCACGCATAGAAGGATCGGATTGTTTCTGACAGCTGGTCATCTTAATGGCTCGTTTTTGCAATGAACAAAGTGGTTTTAAAGTAGATGCCGCACATTTACCCCAGATAACAGAGCAGTAGTCTAATCGAGCCTGAACAAAAGCAAAATAATACATTTTTCGTGAATGTTCGTTGAGAAAGTGTTTTATCTGTGACAGCTGGAACACACAACACGAGACTTGTTTGATTAGGTTATGGATCTGATCGTGCCAGGAAAGATTTTCATCGATGACGATGCCTAATAATTTGTGCTTTGTAACTTGTTTTATTGTTTTATCTTTGTACATTATTTTTAATTTTGCTTCTTTTATGACTTGTCTTTTTTGACGTGCACAGATTAACATAGACTCTGTTTTATGAGGATGAACAAGCATGTCATTTGAATCACACCAGCCTTCCACTGATTTCATGTTTGCATTTAAATGATAATTAATTTCATCGATGCTATGACTAGAGTATTGTAAAGATGTATCATCAGCGAACAAATCACACACTGCATTTTGAATTGATAAAGGGAGATCATTTGTGTAGAGGGAGAACAACAGGGGACCTAAGATTGATCCCTGTGGCACGCCTCTTGGCAACAGTCTTTTAGAAGCAATAACACCTCGTGAAAAAAACAGATTGCGTACGGTTCGACAAATAAGATCTAAAAAATGATTCCGTATTGTTGTCGACGCCGTAAATATTAAGCATTTTTTTTAGCAGTATATTGTGATTAATTAAATCAAAAGCCTTTGTTAAATCAATAAAAACTACACCAACTGCTTTCCTGTTGTTGATATCTTTTAGCCACAAATTTGTGATCCGACACAAAGCCGTTTCACATGAATGTAGTTTCATAAATCCTGACTGATTGATATACAACAGTTTATGTTTCTCAATAAAAGATGATAGATGGTGATGGATATGGCTTTGAGACGGACGATAGCAGCGAAATTGGTCTGTAGTTATTTGGATCATCTAAATTCCCTTTTTTGTGCAGAGGGATAATTTTTGCATGTTTAAATGCTTCTGGATAGTAATGTTTAGATGAACATAGATTAAAGAGGTATGTAAGAGAATCTACAATATATGGTACAGATAGTTTTAATATCTTGGGACTGATTCCATCAAAGCTGTATGAACTTTTATTTTTCAAAGTTGATAGATATAAAAACACTTCGTTAACAGATATTAGGGGGACAGAAAACTTTGCGTGTATATTTTTTGCATCACAAAATTTCTGTAAATTCGCAGTGTCAAAAATGCTAGTTTTATCTTTCCCTATGTTTAGCTTGTTACCAATATTGGCAGAATGATCATTTAGTGTTTCTACTGGAATGGAACATTCCTGTCTTGATGAACACGGTCCGGTAAATTTATTAATAGCTTTCCAAATAAAGGCTCCGTTGTTTTTATTTTGGACCAACTTTCTGAAAGAATCACATTTAGACTTTCTAATCATGTACTTCACAATGTTGCGTTTTCTCTTATACTCTTTGTCAGAGCCTACACTTTTTAAATCATCCCTCTCGTCCATGGCATTCAGAATATCCTGAGTGAGCCAGACAGGCAGGATATCTGATTTGACTCGCCTCTGGATCAATGGGATGTGTTTGTCGACAATATTCAGAAAGGTTCTCGTCCAAAAGGCAAGGGCATCATCTGGATCGGTGTAGCTATAGATGTTTGCAAAAGGCGAGGAAATGAGATCAGATTGAAAAGCGTGTAAGTTGAAGTTTTTGAATGAACAAAATGTGAATACCAAATGACTTGCTTTTGGAACTTTAAAACCCTTTTTGTTCCAAGTTACGCAAACAGCATTGTGGTCACTTGCACCAGTAGGCGGTACATATATTTCTGCAAGTGCAGCAATGTTCGACGAATATATGTGGTCTATAAGGGTATTAGATTTTGAAGTAAGTCTAGTCGGTAAAGAAATGCACTGATGAAGATTATATGAATTAGCAATGTTGGACCATTGAGAACAAGACTGAAACAGATCTATATTGAAATCTCCCAATAATAGTATTTCTGTTTTCAAAAGCCATACTGTGTCCATCATCTCACAAAAATCGTTATACCAGCTGGACTTACTTTTAGGATGTCTGTATACAAATCCGACAAGAATTGACGCTAATATCTTACTTTTGACTGAATTTCAAGCCACGTTATTTCAATATTTTTGTGACAAAGATCGTTACGAATTTTGTATGGGACATCTTTTTGGACGCAGACAGCAAGAAGAAGAAGAAGAAGAAGAAGAAGAAGAAGAAGAAGAAGAAGAAAAATGATGATGATGATGATGATGATGATGATGATGATGATGATGAACAAGAAGACGATGAAGACAAGAAGAAGAAGAAGAGAAGAAGAAGAAGAAGAAGAAGAAGAAGAAGAAGAAGAAGAAGAAGAAGAAGAAGAAGAAAAGGAGAAGCAGGAGGAGGAGGAGGAAAGGAGGAAGAAAAAGAGGAAAGAGGAACAAGAACAGGAAGAACGAGAACATCCCACACTGGATCCACTTCCAGTCGCAGCTTCACGACGGTGACCTCACTGCTCTGTCCATGGCGCCTATAGAGCAGAAGGAAGAGTTGCTTCGATGGGCAGGTCATGTAGCTCGCAGGCCAGACCACCGGCTGCCCAAGAGACTCTTCTACGGTGAGCTGCAACAAGGGGTACGTTCCCATGGCGGTCAGAAGAGATGCTTCAAAGACACTCTCAAACATCCTTGAAAGCGTTTAACATCAACATTGACACATGGGAACAAACTGCTGTGGATCGAGCTAGATGGCGCTACTCTATCCCCAAAGGTGCCAATTTATGGGAAGAAGGGAGTAAAGCTGCAGCGCAACAAAAGAGACAGCCAAGGAAAGTCTGCACCAGCGAGCAAGAGCAGGTCTACCACATTGCCTGTCACTGCACATTCCGTGCACGTATTGGCTTGATTAGCCACCTGCGTATTCACAAATCATATCACAGCCCCCCCCCCCCCCCCCCCCCCCCCCCCCCCACGTTCCTGTCAACCCCAAGATGACAGAAATGGTTCTCGTCGATTCGACTGACGAACAACAACAGTGCCAGAGGGAAAATGGCTTTTCAGCAACTTTGAGGGTGGGAATGGGGTGGAGGGAGGGGGGGGGGGAGTTAAGTGCCTCCTACTTTCGACACTCACTCGTTGTCAAACAGGACTCCCTTCTATCATGCATTCTCTCCGCCAAAGATTAATGTCGGTTATTAAGTATAAAGTGCCTGAAATATTCTACACATGCTGAACAAGCTAGCGTATCTTTCATCCAACTGGACCCGTAATATCTGGCACAAAAAGGCAGTCATTGAAAGGAACATTAACTGACGTGGTTTTTCGATGTAGATCTCTCGAAAGAAGGGTTTTCTCTTTTTTTTCGTTGTTGATCAGGAAATACCGGAAAACGGAGCTGACCCTTTCCATCTGAGCCATGTCCATGGGCCGCTCATTGGGGCAGGCACAGACCTGCGACACATGTGGAGAAAGGCCTGGTCTTTCGGGAGGCATCAATGGACGGCTGGTTGGGAGGCCCTGCCAGAACCCAACTCCCACATTGGGCAGCTGAAGCTGACCCATGGAATGAGCATCTTCGGCCTCCATCTGCCCTTCCTGGATCTCAACGTCACTGCTCAGCAGGTACGTGGTGTGTGTGTGTGTGTGTGTGTGTGTGTGTGTGTGTGTGTGTGTGTGTGTGTGTGTGTGTGTGTGTGTCGTGCGTGTGTGTGTGTGTGTGTGTGTGTGTGTGTGTGTGTGTGTGTGTGTGTGTGCGCGCGCGCGCGCGCGCGCGAGCGAGCGTGTGTCTCAGTTTCTCAGCTTCAGCCACTGTCGTCAAGTGCACTCGACTTGGCCATTTCAGGGCAGTAACTATAATCACAGAAATGATGATTCTATCATATAAACAGACAGGTTCATAACTACAGACAATAATTTGTAACATAATTACAAAATTATCAACATTTTAAGACAGTTAATTCACTCTACGGTACTGACGATTCAGCTAATTTATCACTCACAATTTAGGGGAGAGAGAGGGAGAGAGAGAGAGAGAGAGAGAGAGAGAGAGAGAGAGAGAGAGAGAGAGAGAGAGAGAGAGAGAGAATTATGTAAATGCATCAACAACATAGAAAAGCGATGTGGTAAAATAGACACTGCATAATGTACAGTTAGAACCACTCTGGAGAGTGTTTGCCATCTCTGTATCGTGAGATACTGAAAGAAGATTTTACTTCTTCTTCTTCTTCTTCTTCTTCTTCTTCTTCTTCCCCCTTAATTCCAGGGCTGTCAATGGGTACCACACTGGAGGAGAGTTTTTCTGACTCTTCCAGTTCTGTGCATTGTGTCTCAAGGCCTGGGTCTCTGCCTATATTGACAAGCATTGAGTCAATGTTGCTGAAGGCTCAGCTACGCTGGACTGGGCACGTCACCAGAATGGACGACAGCCGCCTCCCTAGACACCTGATGTATGGTGAGCTCAAGGAAGGCTCACGCAGACAGGGAAGGCCCAAACTGAGTTACAAAGATACCCTTATGAGCAATCTCAGATGGTGCGGCATCCAGACTCGCGAGCTTGAAACCCTGCTGCTGACAGATCATCTTGGAGGTCCCTCACCTTCAAAGCAACAGCTGCCTTTGAAGAGGACAGAAGACTCCGTCTCGCCGCTGCAAGAGGCAGACGACAGGGCCTCGTCCTCCACGGTCCCAACTCAGACCATCGATGTGTCATCTGTGGGCGCCTGTGTGCTTCCAGCTTCGGGCTGCGGAGTCACATGCGCTGTCATCGTTATCGCTGAGTACACAGACCATCGTCTTCATCGGCTCCCGATGGACTACTAGGACTACTATGTTCATTGTGTGTCAAGCCTGGGTCTCCGCACATATTTAGCTGTCCAGTAGGAAGAGACTCTAGGGAGAGTTTGACAGCAGAAGGTCTTTAGAGGAGAACCCCACCCTCACCCCCCTCAGACAAGTGTTTCAGCCCTGAACTCCTTACACTCTAAGGGGACCGGTCCGCATCCAGGTCATGACATCTTTTTTTCTTCTGCAAATATTTACCTGTCCAGTCTGTCCAACGGCTCTTTTTTCTGTCTCTCACTCCGTCAACAATTTACAGGGGATGTGTTTTAGCCAGGCCGTTGCATCTCGCTACAAGGCCATATCAGTGTAGTTATCTTCTCTTCATTGATTTCAACAGATCTTCATATGGTTCGATGCGCTGCTTCATGCTGTGTCGTACTGTTCGTCGATGACATGATCAGTATATCGGATATTTTGGTATCTTACGGCAACACCGCATTTCCACGGCTTCCATTCTTCTCTTCAGATCCGCTGCGCCAGTGCACGTGTCCCGTGCAAACGGGAAGGTGGAGTATAGCATTGTGATCAGAAACCTAAACTTGTGTTTCCTGGCGGTTTCATTATCGTCCAATGTCGGTTTTAGTTTGGACAGTGTTAATATTGTGTTTACTGTCCCTTACGAAGATCTGACCAGCGCGTTGGGCTAATGTGTAGGTCAGACTTCTGCCAAGTCGCAGCTACGAGACCCTCTTTTAAATTCTCTCGTCTTAGTCATTAATTCATGTATCCACCAGATTTAAATCATGCGCAGTGTGGTCTCAAAACTTAGCAGATGTCGTGTAGCGTATATGGGCTAGTCCACACGCAGTGATACCTTGATGGAACTGAAACTGAAGGAGAAGGTGGAGGGGGAGATAGAGGGGACTGAGGCAAAGGAGTAGATGTGGAGGGGTGCTGGGTGGGGGTGGAGGGGAGGGAGGGAGGTTGAGGGGTTACGACATCCAAACATCCTTCCATTGTTCTTCTTGTTTGTGTAGATCGGGCCTGCCATCACGTACCTGACTGTGGAAAGCATGTTCGGCAAGGGGATGTTTCTGCTGTGTGTCACTCCAGTGGAGCCCTTGGAACAGAAAGCCGTGCACAATTTCTACGCCTCCAGGACCATCCCCATCCCCATGACCGTGTTCTACATCATCGGGGAAGCCATCCAAGTAAGAA
>CM065735.1:13094906-13107406 GCA_033310375.1 Conus canariensis
ATTTTGTTTTATTTTCTTATCCTTCTCTGTGTGCAGTTTGCAGGGTGCAGGGTGTGCTTCATTAAGGGAAGAGAGTGGATGGTATCTGTTCAGGCTTTTTTCCCCAATTTGATTCAAAAAAGGCACAGTGATAACATGGTGCATTTTCCAATTTCACTTTCGAAGACAAAGGAAAGAAGGGAAAGGAAGAGAAAAATTTTGGCTGAAGGTGGGGGGTGGGGGATAGGGTGTAAAAAAAGTCTGAGTGTTCCGCTTCGCATATTTAGAATTTGGATGAGATCATTAAAGCCTGGACCAGGTACAACTATTGATTTTCAGATGAGGGTGAAGCAGAATACTATTCTTTATTATACTTTAGTTACTTTCGAGTTTGTCGTTTTGGCTTCTTTTCCAATCCATTTGTTTTGTTTTGCTTTGTTTTGTTTTGTTTTGGTTGTTTTGTAGTGTTGTGTTGTGTTGTGTTGTGTTTCGCTTTGGGATTTGTGTGTGAGTGTGTGTGTGTGTGTGTTTTACATCCAGGTGGTTGATGTGTATACGGGATATCCTACTAGAAACAGGATTCGACTGTGTGTGGGAGACACAAAAGTTTTCGTCTGTTCACAGTCTCTGTAGAAATGTTCGTAATTCATTAGAAGACATTTACAAGCGTGCATGGAATGATGCTTTAGAATCTAGTAATAAGTGTTTATTTTACAGAAATTTTAAAACAGAGTTTCGCCGTGAAAAATATATTAAGATGTTACCTGATGTTTATATATACCCACTGATTCGGTTTCGCTGTGGCAATCATAAACTCATGATAGAAATTGGCAGACGATTTGGAATACCTCACGATGAACGATTCTGTCGGGACTGTGACCAGAATGACCTTGGTGATGAATTTCATTTTGTAATGAAATGTAACAAATATAACGACATTAGAAATCAATTTATACCTAGAAAATTTACATATACAAAGTCCGTATTTAACTATTGTCGTTTGCTTTGTGGTAGTAAGAAAGTGTTGCTAAACTTAGCGAAGTTTTTTAAACTTAGTAAAGTTGTGTAACATTACATTCAGTACGTTAATTATAGGGAAAATTTTGATGTTTGATTTGTTTCATTTCTGTTTGTTTGATTTGTTTCAAGTCCTCCATGCCCCAATAGGGGTCGCAGGATTAAAATCTTTGAAATCTTTGTGTGTGTGTGTGTGTGTGTGTGTGTGTGTGTGTGTGTGTGTGTGTGTGTGCGTGTGTGTGTGGTTTTGTTTTGCTTCTTATCGTTGCTTGTTGTCAGGTTAAGAGTTCTTTGTTAAGAGAAGAGAAGAGAGCAATCCACTGGATGCGAAACAGCACATTGACTGTACTAGTTGTCTCTAGTTTCATTTTTTTCAAATTTAAGTTTTATTTGAACAATACTTGTCTCTGAAACATTCAGATATCTTGTGTTTCTTGTTTGGTCATAAGTAAATGAAAACCTGAAAAAGGGGGTATGTAGATACAGCCTATAGGTCTTCAGTTGTGTTACTTGTGACAGATGTATGAAAGGAATTGTAGGCTTTTTCTGCGTTATGATAATGTCAAATACATGATGGAAAGAAGAAAGAGAGGGGCAAGCAAGGGAGTGGTGGATGTGGTTGAGGGGAGGGATAAACCCTCTCAGCTGAAACGCCAGGTGGAAAGATATTCTATACATAAAAAGGGTGTAATTTTCTGATGAGAGAGAGAGAGAGAGAGAGAGAGAGAGAGAGAGAGAGAGAGAGAGAGAGAGAGGAGGAGTGGTAAAACGAGAAGGGGCAGGGGATGAGGGTGAGGTGTATAGCTCATAGAAGTTGAGAGAAACATCTGGTACAAGAATACGAAAGACAAAGTTGCTGTTAGTCAGTCATTAAATTTGTAAAGATAGTTGTCGACTGGACCTCTCTCTCTCTCTCTCTCTCTCTCTCTCTCTCTCTCTCCTCTCTCTCTCTCTCTCTCTCTCTCTCCACCAGTTTACAACGTTTTTAAAAACTATAACGTATGTTAAACATGTCAGTAAAATTAAGATATGTTGAGCAAAGACTGAACATGGGACACATTGATATAGTTTGGGAGGTTTAATGTTAGTCATGTGCGACACCTGAAGAAGAAAAAAGGTTGAAAATCGATTTTGTTGTTGTCGTTGTTGCTATTGTTGCTGTTGTTGTTGTTGTTGTTGTTGTTGTCGTCGTTGACGTTATCGTATATTGTTTGATGTCGGGAGTAAACGGTAGAATGAAAGAGAAGCAGGGGTGCGAATGGGATTAAGGCGTTGAAGAGAAAACAAAGAAGGAAAAAGATTTTGATTTTTAGGGGGGGGGGGGGGGGTGGTAGAAAGCTTATCTGTGAGCCACTGCACACATCTTGCAAATAAACAAAATAAACTTAGCCTGAACCAAGCAAAAGTATCCATTTCAGATGAGAGAGTTAAGAGAGGACATTTTCGTTCGATAACTTTTGAGTTTGTTATTTTGGTTTCTCTTTTAATCGTTTTTTTTTCTGTGTATAGTAGCTGCCTGCTGTCAGGATAAGGAACTGCTCTGTTTAGGGATGGGGGAAGGGATATCTGTTTTCCTCGTATGCCAAGTGCCACAGTGGCTGCACCGTTCATTGCAGTTTAATGTTTGTTTTATTCGCTTTATGAAATCGGTGTTTGGCTGCCAAAAATTCAGCTTTGTCTCTCCGGTTTGATGATTTGGTAAGTGAAACCTTGAACGTGTATACATGTTGATACAGCTTACAGGGCTCAGCTTGCATCAAATGTGACAGCTGTAAGGAAGGACGAGTAGGCAACTTATCGCTGAATTACTGTGTTATGTTTATGTCGAATACATGATGGAAAGGGGGAGAGAGGCAAGGGAGGGAGGGACCGTTGAGCATAGTAGAGGGGAGGGACAAACCCTATCAACTGAAACACCAGGTGGAAAGGGAGAGAGAGAAGGGGGGGGGAGAGAAGGAGGAAAGGAGGGAGAGAGAGATGGAGGGAGAGAGACAGAGGGAGGGAGGGAGAGAAAGGGGGAGAGAGAGAGAGAGGGAGGAGACAGGAGTGAGTGGTAAGAGGGCTGGGGGAGAAGGGGCAGGGGATGGAGGTAGGGTGTGTCGGCTCATGGAAGTTGACAGAAACACCTGGTACAAGAATACAAAAGACAACGTCGCTGTTTAATCAGTCATTGAATATGCAAAGATACGTATCAACTGCTCTCTCTCTCTCTCTCTCTCTCTCTCTCTCTCTCTCTCTCTCTCTCTCTCTCTCTCTCTTTCAAAGTGGGGAGGACAGTGGTGGTGAGGTGGTAGGGGAGTGTGCGTTGTGTGTGCATGTGTGTGTGTGTGTGTGTGTGAGAGAGAGAGAGAGAGAGAGAGAGAGAGAGAGCGTGCGCGCGCGCACACATGAAAAGAATATATAGACATCAGGTTTATATTAAAAACGAAAGTATGAGTTTGGAACCTCAACCTTCTTATAGCAATTGCTAATGAAAAGTGTGGAGTGGTGCCAGTGATTACCACATAAAAAGTGAACTTTGTGCATTAACGGGCAGCTCTAACTGATTCTTTTATCACTCGGTGATGGCTTACAATCAATGTCTTCGGTTCTTTATTGTTTGTGCCACATTTCTTGGAAAGCCGTATTTGTTGACAGAAAGAGATGAAAATGTATATGTGCATTACCCTTGTTGTTGTGAGTGGTGTTTTTCATTGGAGATTCTTAGAGTTACAGCTGAAGAGCATCTGCATCTCCATACCCATCTCCAGATCTGTAACCATCTACACCTCTCTATCATCTGCACCTCTATACCCATCTGCATCTCTTTACCCACCTGCACCTTTCTACCCATCTGCACCTCTCTACCCATCTGGCTGTCTTTCGTGAGCCTGTTAAATCCTGGAAGAACTGTATTAGGTGTTAACTCATAAAGCATCGCCTAACTTCTATTTCTTTCCTTCAGAAACTCGTCGGTCTTTGAGGGTTTTTTTTAACACTCTTAGTCTCCAATTATGGCCTGCAGTCGATGTCATAAGTTCTTCGTTGTCTGTGCCACATTTCTCATAAACCCGTTTTTGTTTATATAAAGAAAAGAAAATGTATTTGTACATACCCCTCGTCTTCGTTGTATTTTTTTCTTTGTTAAAGTAACTCAGTGAATGAATAAAGAAAAACTGTTTTGACATACGCTCACTTGTAACCCAGGGTTTGTACGCTCATTGAAACTTCTTGAATTCTGAGAGCCAATTTCAAGGCCTTGAAAACCCATAAAAATCTATAAAAATGTTGTTCTGTTGACCAAACCACCTTAAAAACCTTTGAAAATCAAGCCATCGGCTCCAAATAAATCTAATGTAGCAAAAAAAAAGGCATTTGATTTTTCTGCGTTTAGGTTGATGAAAAATTATTCAAAAACAAATTTTTACATAGTCGTGATCCCGCATTGACGTCTGCTTTTTTTTTCTTTTTTTTTTTTTTTTGCTGTCCCAGCCTCTGCGCCACGTCAGAGGCAGTGCACACACGCCGCTCATTCCGACACCCCGTCCACAGCCAAAGCCCGGTCTGCCCCACCGCAGCCCCGGCACCGGCAATCCACAGGGAGCAGTCCATGTCAAGTCGTCGAGAGGCAACCCACCGGAGGAGACACTGCACTGCTGCCGAGTCACTTTGGTGGTGTTCAGTGGCACCTGTTCTGAGCTAACATACGCAGGACACCACCTACTAAGCCCCCTAATGACGACAATAATTGTTTAGTCGCGGAGCCAGCGTGAGTGAGCTCTCCCTCCAGAGGGCGCCACCACGTCCGTCCAACGACAGCCCCCATGGACTCGCCGATACCGGTGACCCCGACGGAACCAAACCAAGACCACAGACGTGGAGAGGACATCGAAATTGAGGTTACCATGAGAGCAGGGCATTAAGGGCCACAGAACCTGAGACATTTTTTTTATGCTGATCGATTAGAATGAGGATGATTAAGATGATGCTACGGATTTCCATTTCGGTCTGAGACTACATGACAGGGCTGTACTCTACGCTTCCTTTCATAATATATCCCGGTGTCAACCAGGCCCGAGAGATACAGGCACCTGCAGTGCTGGTCAGGAAACTGGAGCAACACTCTCAGAAACGCATCCATTAAGTGGATGAAACTCGACTGTGTTGTCCCAGTCTTCCCAGCTGGGTCTGCAGCAAACTCAGCTCTGGGTAGGAGCCAGTCGGGGCAGAAAAACCAACATGACTCTGATGGGATTCGAACCCACGACCTCCCAGCCGGGAGTCCGCGATGCTAACCACTTCGCCACGGCGGCTGGTTGACGTCTGCTATTTGAACAAGGGATATAATTTGTAACTTCCGTAATTATTAAATTCTACGCATGCGCGAAGGTCTTGCGCTTCCGGCTTGTTCAGTTCTCTGTGATTGCTGGTTCGTGAAGGAAGCTTGAAAATGCCGGGGGGGGGGGGGGGGGGGGAGAGAGGGGCAGGGTTGCTTTCAACCGTCCGTGGTTGGATAAACCAGAGTATTCTGACTGGGCGAGAGAAGACAAAGCAAACTGCACAGTCTGCAAAAAAAAAATTTCGATGTGGGAGCAATGGGCGAGAGTGCCCTGGTTAGCCAAAGCGAAGGAAATAAAGCACATGGTTTTACTGGCGTTGAGCAAATCTTCGGTAGCGATACACATCTCGCACTTTCTCACAAACGATACAGCAGCAGCAGCGTCGAACGCGAAAGTTGTGTCGCCATTAAATCCTGATCCTGATGTGTCCGTGCGCGAATCTAGTACCAGCTCTTCAGCCACAATGGACTCGTTTTGCTCAAAGACAGATGTGCTGAAATCTGAAATTCTTTGGACACTGCACACTGTCAACTCGCATTAAAGCTTCAACTCTTGTGAACAGAATTCTCAGCTTTTTCAAACAATGTTTCCAGATAGTCAGATCGCCAAAGGATTTCAGTGTGGTGAGGGAAAATCAAGGTATTTGGCGACATTTGGCGTTGCGCCTCACTTTCATTCATTGTTGAAAAAAAGAATACAAGAAGAATCAAACTACGTGGTAGTGAGCAATTTGCTGTGAGTGTGAGCAGTGATTTTCCAGACTTTTAGCAGTTCTTTTGTATATTAATGACTTTCCAGTTAGTACTAACAGTACTTCTGCTCCCTGCTGTGTGAAACAACAGCTGATCAAGTCGACCTAGGGCAGAAAATAGGTAAGGGTTGTATCCATCTACTCATGTGTTGTAGCCTTGAATTAAAAAAAAAAAATCATCTTGAAAACTTCTTAAAAACTCTTGAATTTTGTTGTTGGGAGTCTGTAGGAACCTGTAACCATGCCCCGAAATTTCACCAATGGAGATTTTTGGAGGTTTAACTGAAGAACAAAGGAGGAAAAGAAGACTGGGGTGACTGAAGTACTTCCCGCTGAGCGTGAAGTGAACCACTGTATGTGCACGCTGTATCGATCGATAACCGCCGACTAACTTCTGCCAGTTGCTTCCCTTTACCTGTTGGGTAATTGAACTCCTCTCTCTCTCTCTCTCTCTCTCTCTCTCTCTCTCTCTCTCTCTCTCGTGTGTGTGCGTGCATACGTGCGTGCATACGTGTATGCCTCAGCTACCGACCTGGTCTCACTATGGCGGTCGATTGTCTCTTTCAAATGGTATCAGTGTACATTCTAAATGGCATTTGGATTACAATGTTACATAATCATCATACCTATAAATTCTCTTTGTGTTAAACATGCCTCTAAATTGTACACTGTATTGTTTTCTTCTTCTTCTTCTTCTTCTTCCTCTTTTTCTTCTTCTTCTTCTCCTCCTTCTTCTCCTCCCCTCCTTCTCTCTCTCTCTCTCTCTCTCTCTCTCTCTCTCTCTCTCTCTCTCTTCAATATGAAGATTATTGCATATTTTCCAGACAAGTTTGTGGAGCGTACCCCCTGGTTCAAATGTGAAAATGTGTAGCATACAGTGCAGTCACACCAAGAACACGCAGGGCCACCTGGGTCTGAATTCGCTGAGCTAAGGAAAGAAGCAGTGGCTGAGTGTTAGCGGCCCCAAACACTGAAGACAGTGGGTGGTCAGCACGTTTTCTCTCCTTGCCTCTGCTTCAGTGCTCTGACCATTGTGTCTGTTGGTCAGTTAGCAAAATGAAGGGAAGATGGAGGGTAGGCAATTTGGGAACACTAGGGTACAACTAGAGGAATGCAGGGTAATGGGAGAGGGTGTATACCGAAGTAACGATGCGTGTGTGTGTGTGTGGGGGGGGGGGTATTTCAGTCTTTATTTGTTTATTTATGTTTACAAATCTTAGATAAATGTTAGCGAACCGCCCAGAGAAACGTGGACAAACGAGTCACAAGACAAAACACAACGCGTTTCGACCCCTTAGGTCTTCTTCAGGTGAGACACAAACGAATAAAATAACGAAAATTCACTTAGCTTTGATCGCTTCAGATCGGTTCAGAGTTCAGCGCAAGGAAGAAGGCGTTGAATGAGAGAGGAGATCTGCTCACTGTCACGACAGGTCGACGCGACACTGTGCTCTGCTGAAAAATGACCGATTAGGTGATTTAATGAACGTCAATTAATTCAACTTCAAAAGGATTTACTTCAGAATCATCCATAGATTGTGGTGGTGTATTTTTTGTGTTGGTGTATGGAGTAGTTTCGTGTTTATATCGATTTGAAACATTTCACTGTGTCGGTCATGGCGCTGTAACAAGCCAGTGTCGAGGGCAGAAGAAAGAACAGAGCGCAGAATGGAATTCACGTGCGGACAGCTGGGCTAGGCGTGAGAGTTTTACAACCCAAGATGTGAGAGTGTCGTTACCTGTGCTTGCCTTCAGTGAAATTTATTTTCTCTTATTTGAACACTTTGTGACGGACTATGCGTAAAGGTAATCCTTCCTCCGGAAAATCTCGACGAACTTCTGTGTCGTCAAGTAAAGACAGCAGTCCGGTGAGTGAGAAAAGTAAACAAGATCAAAAGACTGTTCTGCATCCGGCATCCAATTCTTTTGAAGAGGAGGACGAACGCATTATGGCACTTCAAGCAGCTGTTGAAGAACTGAAGATTCAATATCAAACGTTAGCTACTAAAGACAATATAAAACAATACAAGTCAGACATGGAAAAGCTGGTAGCTAGCCTAAATACAAAGCTGGAGGTGTTGGAAGGAAAGTGTTTTGAAACGCAGAAGGAGACGGACACTCTTAGGACTGAACCTGTAGCCACCAGAGCAGAAAACAGAGTTAAGGGAACAGCTGAGGAAGCAAGAACAGCTCACACAGCAAATATCGAGTGACCTGAACGATCAGCAGCAATACGACCGGCGCTGGAATCTGAGGGTCTACAACGTGGCGGAGAAGGATGGGGAGACGGCCAAGGACTGCACCAAGAAATGCTGCCAGATCTTCACCGACCTGACCGGCGTCACGACGACGGAAGCGGATCTGGAGGCGGCCCATCGCACTGGCCCTGTCGTGTCCGGAAAGAAACGCCCCATAATTGTGCGGTTCCAGTCTCGGAAGTTAAAAGACAGTGTTCTGTCCAACTGGAGAAAACTGAAGAGTAAAGGAGTGTCTGTGGATGAGGACTTTACACCTGCTAATTACAAGTTATCCCGGGAGGCCTACAGACACTCTTACACGCTGGCGACATAGTCATCACAAGGAAAAGTGTTCGCCAAACTGAAAAATAATAAAACTGTGAGACTGAAATATGGTGACAACATCGATGTGATTTTCAGAAGAGAAATGCCTGTTGGACCTAATGTGTAAACAACGTGTGAGATAAGTAATTCATCTTGTTTCTCTGTTTTTCTGTTCTTTGATCGTTATGGGGTATGTAATAATGTAAATGTAGATAATGTAGTGAAATGATGCAAAAAAAAAAGTCTAAATGTACATAAATAAGATGTAATGCAGATAATGTTTTGTATGTTTCCGGTCTGCCTCTTTGTTCAAATTTGCTTAGACTGTAAGTAGAAAGCATGTCAGTTGGTTTTGTGGTGGTCAGACGCCATCGCGCGATTCAATTCTCTGTCGGTTTTGTGGCGGACAGGCGGGATGGTGGCCGATCGTGTCCATGATGCTAATTTGATGAACATGAGAAGTTGTTGGCCGCTTCTCGGTTGGGCCCCGTCCCTTTGGATAGTTTTTTTTTTCCCCGCTCGTCTTCAGGTAGCAGGGAGGAAGCGGCTGTTAAGGGGCGGACCGAGGGTGTAGGGGGGGGGGGGTGTTGCCGATGCTCGAGCGCAAAGTTATTTGGGGGAGGTCAACCGTTGCATGCGCAGGTTCTCTCTCTGTGTGTGTGTGTGTGTGTGTGTGTGTGTGTGTGTGTGTGTGTGTGTGGTTTGTGTGTTGTGTGTGTCTCTCTCTCTCTCTCTCTCTCTCTCTCTCTCTCTCTCTCTCATCTCTGCGTGTGTGCATGCGTGTGTGTGTGCGCGCACGTGTGTGTGTGTGTGTGTGTGTGTGTGTGTGTGTGTGTGTGTGTGTGTGTGTGTGCGTGCGAGAGAGAAAGAGAAAGAGAGAGAGAGAGAGAGAGAGAGAGAGAGAGAGAGAGTGTGTGTGTGTAGAATCCTTGTAGTGGTAAGAGCGGTGTTATGAAGATCGGATGGGGTGTGAGAAAGTGAGAAGCTGCGGAGGGTGATTCGCAGTCGAATGCATTGTTTTAGAAAAATGAGATGGGATGCAGATTTACACCAGAGCTCTACAAAAGATACATATATGATGGATTGGGAGCCACGTCCATGCCAGAACACGACCTCCAGAATTTCCTCAACTTTGCTCAGACCTTCCATCCATCCATCCAGCTGACCTACACCATTTCACAGTCAGTTAACTTCCTGGACATCACTATCTCCCTCAAAGATGGACTGCTTCAAATCTCAGTCTTCTACAAACCTACTGATGCGCACTCATACCTGGACTACACATCTTCCCACCACCAGTCCACTAAAAATAGCATTTTCCATATTCTGAATTCCTTCGCCTACACAGACTCTGCTCTAGCGAAGAAGATTTCACTATACAAGCAGCCAAAATGTCTGATTTTTTTACCAACCGTGGATACCCTAGTGACGTCATCAATGATGCTCTCAGCCGCACTGCAGCTAAATCCAGAACATCTACTCTGGAAACTAAACCTCCCAAAGAGACAGACAGACCCACTGCCTGCCTTCTCTTCCATCCTCACAATCTGCCCACCTGCAGGATCCTGAAGTCTAACTGGCACATAGTAGAAAATCATAAACCTGCCTTTGAGACCAAACCAATGATCACTTTCAAACGTGACAAAAACCTCAACGACCTACTGGTGCGCTCTAAGCTGAACAAAATCTCCACACCTAAGCCACCAGGTACTTTCCCCTGCTCAAAACCCAACTGCAAAATCTGCTCTCTCACCAAACCAGACACCATCCTACATGGCCCCACAGGCTCTTTCACTATTAAACGCACTTTCTCATGCCAGAGCCACAACATTGTTTATGCCATCCACTGTCAGCTGTGCGGTGAGATCTATGTAGGTGAGACATCTCGCACACTTGAGACGCGCATCTCTGAACATCTGGCCGACATCCGCCACCATCGGCCCAAACCAGTCGCTCTACACTTCAACCATGCCCAACACAACATCAACCATGTCAAAGTCTTGGCACTTTGGCAATCTAAGAGTGTCAACTTGGAACGCCTTATGCAGGAATCTCATCTCATTGCCAAACTGGGCACCGTCTATCCTCATGGCATCAACGTCCAAAAGTAGTATGTACCATTCCACCTCTGCAGCTCCAGCCTGAAATATCCTCCACCTACACACACCCATACTACCCTACCTCCCTCTGTTTACCTCAGACATAGGTTGCGGCTATCACCCTCTTCCCTTTTCCTACACTCTCTGAGTCTCTCCATGTGCTACATCAATCGACTTACTCCCCCCTCCCCCTGCCCTAGTAATGATGGTGTAGGGGTGTAGGTGGCCATGGCGGTTGCTAGGGGTGGAGGTGGGGGTAACCAATGAATAAGGCTGGCATTACAAATGGAACACACACACACACACACACACACACACACACACACACACACACACACACACACACTAAATAGAATGCTAGCTCCTTTATCGTTGGTCGTTTCCTTTCCTTTCCCGGCGCCTTTGTTTCCGCTAGTGTTACTGCACTTACCGTTGCTACTATCATTATTATCATCATTCTAGTACTGTCTGCTGTATATGTATATATATATATATATATATATATATATATATATATCTTACATCCCACTGGAAATATGAGTACGATAATATATTTTCTCGTCAGAAACCAAAATTCAGAGTCATAGAGATTATTAAGAGAGAGGGAAGGAGAGAGGAGGGGAGAGAGAGGGGAATGAGAGGGGAGGAGTGGTAAGAGGGCTAGAGGAGAAGGGGCAGGGGATGGAGGTAGGGTGTGTCGGCTCATGGATGTTGACAGAAACACCTGGTACAAGAATACAAAAGACAACGTCGCTGTTTAATCAGTCATTGAATATGCAAAGATACGTATCGACTGCTCTCTCTCTCTCTCTCTCTCTCTCTCTCTCTCTCTCTCTCTCTCTCTCTCTCTCTCTCAGTGTGGGGAGGAGAGTGGTGGTGAGGGGGTGGGTGTGTGTGCGTTGTGTGCGTGTGTGTGTGTGTGTGTGTGTGTGTGTGTGTGTGGAGAGAGAGAGAGAGAGAGAGAGAGAGAGAGAGAGAGAGAGCGTGCGCGCGCACACACATGAAAAGAATATATAGACATCAGGTTTATATTAAAAACGAGAGTATGATTTTGGAACCTCTACCTTCTTATAGCAATTGCTTATGTAAAGTGTGGAGTGGTGCCAGTGATTACCGCTTATAAAAGTGAACTTTGTGCATTAACGGGCAGCTCTAACTGATTCTTTTGTCACTTGGTGATGGCTTACAATCAATGTCTTTGGTTCTTTATTGTTTGTGCCACATTTCCTGGAAAGCCGTATTTGTTGAAAGAAAGAAATGAAAATGTATATGTGCATTACCCTTGTTGTTGTTGTGAGTGGGGTTTTTTTTTCTTCATTAAAGTTACTCAATGACTGAAGGCAGAAAAACTGCATTGACATATGTTCAGCTGTGACCGCCATCCAAAACAAAGACCATTGGAGATTCTTAGAGTTACAGCTGAAGAGCATCTACACCTCCATACCCATCTCCAGATCTATATCCATTTACACCTCTCTATCCATCTGCACCTCTATACCCATCTTCAGATCTGTACCCATCTGCACCTCTCTACCCATCTGGCTGTCTTTCTTGAGACTGTTAAATCCTGGAAGAACTGTATTAGGTTTTAACTTATAAAGCATCGTCTGACTTCTTTCTCTTTCCGTCAGAAACACATCAGTCTTTGAGGGTTTTTTTTTAACACTCTTAGTCTCCAATTATGGCCTGCAGTCGATGTCATAGGTTCCTTATTGTCTGTGCCACATTTCTCATAAACCCGTTTTTGTTTATATAAAGAAATGAAATTGTATTT
>CM065735.1:13114906-13122406 GCA_033310375.1 Conus canariensis
TTCCGGACTCTGCCAACAGTCGGCCCTCCGTACTGGAAATCTGCCTGGCAGGTGAACGGGTTGCTGGCCAAGGGTCCGTGGTGGGAGCGCAACAGATCGGCAGCTTATGGAGGATTTATCCCGCAACGCAGGACGCCAGGACAAAACTCCTTGTACAAGGTATTTGTTTGAGAGGAACAGTGATTCAGCTGGTAAGCACGAATCCTTTCTCTTTGAAAGACGATACTGGGGAAGAAAAGCCATATACGAAAGTCTGGATAGACATTTTACCAGTTTCCGTCGCTGATTCAGAAATTGAACACTCTCTCACCAAAGTCGGGTGTGAGTTACGCTCGGCGATAAAGGCGGAAAGAGCCAGAGACGCTGATGGTAAACTTATCGTTTTCTTACAGGAAGACGTTTTTTGTTTATTACACTTCCATCCGTACCCCTGGAAAAAAACTCTGAAGGTTAGTGTATTTACAGCTAAGGTTTACCACCGTGAGCAGAAAAGGGCAGAAAATAAACAAATCGTTTGCTCTAAATGCTTGGGCACAGGCCACCATGCTTCCGTTTGTGTTAAAGAAATCGTCTGTAGGGCTTGCAAGCAGACTGGCCATAAGCAAGGTGATCCATTGTGCCAGTTGGAAACACCACCCACTCCTAATAACACCAGTATGAGTGAGAGCGTGGATGTGCAGTGTGGAAGTGCTGAGCAGGAAGGTGACAGTTCCCGAACCGATGAGACTGAGACAAAGAGAGAGGAGGAGAGCGGGCTATCCAGGGGTCGACCAGGGGAACGCCAGACGACTCTCACCTCTTCCTTCCAGGTTCAGTCCGCACGTCGCCACAGGTCCGAGACACCGAAGCGGCCCCGCTCCTGGGATGGCACCAGTCCCAGGGAAGTGACAGGGAAGGACAAGGTCAGGAAGAGAAACTCGGGACAGGCTCACCGTAACTCTCCCCCTTCAGGTGTCAAAACTGACAAAAAAGGTAACACGGGGAGAGAGGGGGGGGGGGGGGGGGGGAAACAATGTAATCGGTGGACTGACCTGGCTTTTCGACCTTGCTGACGTTTTTCGGACTATGGCTTGGAATGCTGTATATCGGTGTATGTTTGGTCACTGTAAAAATTATTGGTACTCACAACAAATACTTCATTTCTCATGGATAAAATACGCATATGCTCAATTAATGTCAGAGGTTTGAAAAATAAATTTAAAAGAAATTCAGTATTTCACTATCTAAAAGGTCAGAAATTTGATATAGTATGTCTCCAGGAGGCACACATAACAACTACTGATTTAATGATATGGGAAAAACAATGGGGGGGGGGGGGGGGGGGGGGGGGGGGACAAATCTTTTACAACGAAGGAACAAATAGAAGTCAAGGAGAAGTTATTTTGATAGCTAAACATTTCGATGGAGAAGCCAGATTAGAAACTGTGTGTAACAGGATTCTAGTAGTATCAGTTAACCATAGTGAATATAGTTTCAAAATAGGAAATATCTATGCCCCTAATAACTCAAAAGAAAAGATGTCGTTCATGAAAAATTCACAAGAAACCTTATATGAATTTAGTGAAAGCAATCTTCTTCTGGTTGGTGATTTTAACTGTGTTCTCGACAATGAGCTGGGCATTATATCAGGTCATACCCATGCTGATTCAGAAGTTAGACCATTTAATCATACTATTGCTACTCTACAACTCACAAACATGTGGAGAGCATCTCACAAAAGCGAAAAAGACTTTACATGGTCTCGAGTAAACCCTTTTGTCGCCCGGCGCTTAGACTACTGCTTTCTATCCGATGGGATGCTTCAGTTCAGTGTTTCGTGTGAACACACCAGTTTTCCTCATTCGGATCATAAAGCGATAATATTAGAACTTAGCAGCAATGATTTTATTCGTGGGCCTAGCTATTGGAAATTCAATAATAGCTACATAAAGGACCCAGTGTTTGTGCAGAAAATGAATGACTTATTAGACAGGGAACTTAAAAGAATTTCAGATAACGCGTCATATATGTATACATGGGAATTATGTAAAATTAAAATTAGAGATTTTTGTAGTGAATATGGTAAAATACTAGCCAATAAAAGAAAAAATCTTGAAAAGAAATTAGAATTTGATATTTTGGAAGCTGAAAAACGAATGATTCATAATCTGACTAGTAAAGATAACCAAGAACAATATCTGATATTACAACAAAAGTTAGAGTTACTACAAGCACAAAAAGCAAAAGGTGCACAGGTAAGGTCACGAATTAAGTGGATTGAAGAGGGTGAACGCAACACTAACTATTCCTGCAATTTAGAAAAATCTAGGGGAAAGAAGAAAATCATTACAAGGTTGTGTAAAGATACGGGGGAAGTAATTACAGATCAACGACAGATTCTAGAAGAACAGGTAACATTCTATAAAAACTTGTATACTCAGCCTGTAGAAGTAAACAATGTTCGTGAATCAATGGACGCGTTCTTAGAAAATGAAAACATTCCTCGTTAGAAGAAAATGATGTTGCTAGTTGTGAAGGCATGGTCACTACTGAGGAAACAACAAACGCTTTAAAAGAGATGAAAAATGGATCAGCGCCAAGGAGCGATGGAATAACTATTGAGTTTTTCAAATTTTTTTGGAATAAAATAAAAGTAGACTTAACAAACTCGTTTGTGGAATCCTTTGGTAAAGGAGAATTAGCATATACTCAAAAACAAGGCATAATAACGTTGCTACATAAAGGGAAAGAACTTGAACGAGACAAATTAACGAATTGGAGACCAATAACTCTGACAAACACTGATTATAAGATTCTGGCCAAAGTATTGGCAGAAAGACTTGGGAAAAGTTATCCACAAATTAATTAATAACGACCAAGTAGGCTATATCAAAGGCAGAAACATTGCAACAATTATCCGATCAATAGATGATGCAATCAATTATCTTAACCAAACAAATAAAACGGGTTACTTGCTGGCAGTTGATTTTTCAAAAGCCTTTGACTCGGTGTCCAAAGATTTTCTGTTGCATGCCTTTGAAGTTTTTGGCTTCGGAACTGAATTTAGAAAATGGGTTGCCATACTGACAAAGGACACCGTTAGTTCAATAAATCATGGAGGATGGCTATCTGAACCTTTCAAACTTTCTTGTGGAATTAGACAAGGATGTCCCTTTTCTCCGCTAGCCTTTGTTCTGGCAGTGGAATTGTTAGCAATTAAAGTCAGAAGTAGCTCCATATCTGGCATTGACGTTCCAACCACTGTTCCAGATAATAATATTCCCTTAAAAATCAAACAAATGGCCGATGATACAACCCTATTTCTCAGAGATAAAGGAGACATGGATAAATCTTTAGAAATCTTTAGAACATTTCAAAGTTTCTCTGGTTTAAAATTAAACATACAGAAAACGAAAGCCTTACCTATGGGAAGGCAAATAAGAGAACCAGAGCTTCCTTTCAACACAGTAGATAAAATAAAGATATTAGGCATTTATTTCCAACGTGATAGGATGGCTAGGAACATTGAAGATAATTGGAGTAATAGGATGTTTCAAATGAATAAACTGATCAGAGAATGGAATAAACGGGATATTAGTATTCAAGGTAAGATTGTTGTAATAAAAACATTTTTACTTAGTCAGTTTCTTTATGTTATGCAATCCATAGGACTTCCGGATTGTGTGCTAAACAAAATCAACTCAACTCTTTACAAATTCCTATGAAAGAAAAGATTTAACAATAGAAAAGCATTCGAAAAAGTTAAAAGGAAAACAATGGAAGCAAGTTTGGGGGAAGGAGGACTTAATATGATTAATATAAGTAATTTTCAAAACTGCTTGTACTTACAATGGGCGGGGAAACTCTTTAAAGCCACCGAACAAGAAAACTGGTCATTAATACCCAGATGGCATTTACAACACCTTGCAAAGAATGATGCTTTTTGTATAAATTGCAGAGCCAAAGACCTGAAGGATTGTAGTTTAATCAGTAATGAATTCTGGAAAGAAGTGGTAGCAGTCTATCTAAACCACAAAATATTGATAAGACTTAAT
Organism: Conus canariensis; assembly: GCA_033310375.1. Taxonomy (NCBI): domain Eukaryota; kingdom Metazoa; phylum Mollusca; class Gastropoda; order Neogastropoda; family Conidae; genus Conus; species Conus canariensis. The sequence continues at coordinate 13,118,941 of CM065735.1, forward strand.
GATATCGACAAAAGTAATTTCCACAGTCAATACCTTTTCCACAATAATCTAATTAGGTATAAAAATCAGGTATTATATTTCAAAAACTGGGCAAATAATGGCATTGTGCAAATTAAGGATATAACTCATGAAAGAGAAAATAGAGTACTGACTTGAGAAGAAATACAGGAAATGGTTGGGCAGAACATAGCCCTTGCGTTGTTTCAGTACAATGCTTTGATTAACTCCATACCTGCGCAATGGATCCAGTCAGGAGAAAGAGGATCTAGGACGCTCCCTTGTTTTGCCAGTCTGTTAAATACAAGCTCCCTTGTTTTGCCAGTCTGTTAAATACAAAACCTAAAGAAATAAGGAAACTAATTATACCACATAACGAAAGTCAAACACCTACTGCGAGTGCCTTCTGGAAAAGAAAATCTGGAATTGACTTAGACAAATCCTCATGGTGTCGAGCTACAGACGTTATAAAAGAGGTAAGACTTAGAGTACTCCACTGGAAAATATTACACAATATATATCCTACTAATATCATGCTTAGTAAAATGAAAGTAAAAGACTCAAACAAATGCTCTTACTGTCCTGACACAACTGATTTCATTGAACACTTCTTCTGCGAGTGTCCAATCGTTTATAACTTTTGGAGATTTATTGAGCAAAAAAATTATTTAGAAACAAATGCACATATTAAACTATCCAACACAGATATATTATTTGGTATTAATAGATCCATTGCTTCGAAGGTAAATTATAAGTGTATCAATTTCATCATATTACTAAGTAAAATGTGTATCAGTATTTGCAAAAAGACGAACTCGGGTATCCCTCTGCAGCTCGTTTTTGAGAAAGAATATAATGTCCGAAGAGGTTTAAAAGGAAAACTTTCCCAAGTAAGCGAGAGAGTGTAAATATCGAAAGAACTGTGAGTTGTCTATGTACACACTTTTTTTTTTTTTGAAGGAGGGGAGAGAGAGGGGAGGTGCAAAGTTGTATTATCCGTGCGTTAGGTGTTAGAGGGAGAGAGGGGGTGGGGGAGGGCTGCGGTGAAGGATGGGGGGGGGGGGGGGGGAGACCGGAGAGCTGTGTGGGTGTGTGGATGTGTGTGTGTGTAGGGGGGAGGAGGGAGGAGGGAGAGGTCGTATGACTTGTCTCGCTTCTTGGCTTTCCTCATGTCTGCCTTGTAGACCTTTTCTTTTCGCTATAAGGTGGGCTTCATCGTGGGAACAGCTAATTGGTGAGACGACATGTAACAAACCTCTAAACTCATTCAAAAAACGCCGTCTTTGTCTGTATGTTTGTCTGTCTGCCTTACGGCCTGTCTGACTTTCTACCTGTCTGTATTTCTCTCTCTCTTTCTTTCTTTGTTTCTTTCTTTCTTTCTCTCTCTCTCTCTCTCTCTCTCTCTCTCTCTCTCTCTCTTTCTCTCCATCTCTCTCCCTCCCTCTTCCCCCCTCTCTTTCTCCGTGTCTCTCGCTCTCGCCTTGTGTGTGTGTGTGTGTGTGTGTGTGTGTGTGTGTGTGTGTGTGTGTGTGTGTGTGTGTATGGAGTGGGCTTTTTTTTTTTTTTTTTGGGGGGGGGGGGGGGTGGAGGGAAGAGATGGGTGAGTGGGGATGGGTAGGGGTGTATGGGTGTATGGGTTAGAGGGTGGGCGGTGGTGGTGTTGACGGTAGTGTGACGTGAGGAACGCTCACGTACATGGGTAGAGGGATGGAAAAGGAGTGTGTATAACACAAAATGAAAAACTGAAAATAATTGTCTTTTTTTTCATCTATGTTGATTTTTTTGTACAAGCAACACATTATCAGAGTGAATGTGCCAGCACACCACACATCAGAACATCAACAAACCCAGACACTTTGTATCAAATGCGAAAACACTACGATCAGCAAAAACATGTCCATTTATGAGCGAACATATAGACTATGCATGGTGTGAAAGAGACTGGTTGGAGAAAAAAAAAGAGAGAGAGAGAGAGAAAAAAAGGAAAATCATCTAGTAGTGGAAATTGTTCTGTGTGTGTTGTTTTTGTTTTCACTTTTTGTTTTTTTTTGCAAATGAAGAGGACAGTGTGAAGCACCAAAAAATGAAGAGGTGGATTTTGGCCCTAGGAAAAAAAAAATCAAAAAAAATCACCGCCTTAGGTGCTCCATTGATCCGATAACTGATGCCACAAAAAAAAAAAAAAAAATTTTTTCTATGGTTTCAACTCTGCCTTTCTAGTTTTCTTTAATGTTTTTGGCCATTTTATCTTTTTCAAAATAAATTCCAAGTATTTTTATTCTTTCAACTATAGTGAAAGGCAGATTGCTTTCATTTATTCTCCTTCCCATTCTTATAGCTTTGGTTTTATTCATATTTAACTTAAGACCAGAGAACTTTTCTAATGCTTTCAGAAAGTTCAAAGATTCAATCATGTCATTTTTGTTATCTAAGAATAGGGTGGTATCATCAGCGAGTTGTTTTATTTTAATATACTGCTCATTTGCATGGTGCCTTGTTGGCACTTGGGTAGCTGTTACTTCACTTCTTCTAATCTTTGCAGCCACGAGCTCCACAGCTAAAACAAACGCTAAAGGGGAAAAGGGACAGCCTTGCCTTATTCCACAAGTTACATTAAATGGCTCAGACAACCAGCCTCCATGGTTGATGCAGCTTTGGTTACTATTTGTTAAAATGTGTACGCATCTTTGGAAATCGGTCCCAAATCCCAATACTTTGAATACATGTAAAAGATTTTTTTTATATGGAGTCAAAGGCTTTTTCATAATCTATAGCTAATTAGTACCCTGCCTTTCCGGTTTTATTTAAATAGTTGATGACATTATCGATGGTTCTTAGCACTGTTGCTATATTTCTTCCCTTTATGTATCCAACTTGATCTTCGTTAACTAAGTTATGGATGGCTTTACCTAGTCTTTCTGAGTACTTTTGCCAAAATTTTATAATCAGAATTTGTAAGAGTGATGGGTCTCCAGTTGTTAAGTGTATCTCTATCTAAGTCTTTACCTTTGTGAAAAAGAGTTATAATGCCTCGCCGTTGTGTACATGAGAGGCTTCCACTGTTAAAGGATTCAATAAAGGAGTTAGTGACAACATTGCCTAATTTTGACCAAAAAAAACTTGGAAAACTCGGTTGTTAAGCCATCGCTTCCTGGAGCAGAGCCATTTTTCATCTTCTTGAGAGCAGATGTCGTCTCTTCTAATGTCACTATGCCTTCACATATTACTGCGTCATTTTCTTCTAACTGTCTTATTTCTGCATTTTCAATAAAAATGTCGGCAGCTTCTTCTACATTCGATGCTTCAGTATTCTGGGCATATAATTGTTTATAAAATGCAATTTGTTCTTGCATTATTTCTCTTTGGTCAATAATAATGTTACCTGTCTCTTTACACAGTCTTGTAATAATCCTATTTCTACTTTGTGCCTTTTCTAAACTACAAAAATATTTTGTATTCTTTTCTCCTT
>CM065735.1:13128099-13135599 GCA_033310375.1 Conus canariensis
GCTTTAGAATTAATGTTAATGAAATTCAGCTCCCTGACCTTTGAGAACTATGAGCAACACAAAATTTCAACTTTTCAAAACTGACTTTCCTTCAGGAAGTCAGTATGAACGCATAATATTCTGAATGGAAATGCTCCTAAAAATAGGGGCACACCCAAAGCTAATTATCATTGGCATGATTATGCATTTTCTCAGACCTTAAAGTAAGTTATATGGATCCAGCTGTGTATAATCCAGATGTAGTTAATGAAACAGTTTTACAGGAACATGAAAAATATGAGATACAAATACTAATTTAAGAAAAAGTATGAAAAATGTATCCAGCAAACAAAACTGAATATGCGGTATGATACTGTAATCATTTATGCTTCCTTCAAATTCCTCATTCCGTTCATTTGTTTGTTTATTTACCTTGATAAAATGCATTGATTTATTTCATTTTCAAACTAATTTATTAATCACTTTTCCCCGTAATTTTTCTTTTATTCCAACAATGTTTAGTTGGGTTTTTTCTTTATTTAAGTGTTTGATGGTATGATAATTATGTGCAGGTATCCAATGTGTTATCACATACATACGTGTGAGTGATGGTATTAAAAGTGTAAATATTCATGGGTTTTGTCGTTGCTCATACTGTACATATTGTTCTGTTCTTTATTGCAGATAATCGTATGTATCTTTTTCATTTTCACACTTAGTGCTTCATTGTCCTTAGCAGATTGCTTTATGGTAATAATAGCTGGTTCTACTTAATTGTTGGACCATCTGAAAACAAAATTTTGATTTGACTTCACGCATGCGTGCACGCAAACACACACATACATAAACACACACACACACTCTCTCTCTCTCTCTCTTTCTCTCTCTCTCTCTCTCTCTCTCTCTCTCTCACACACACACACACACACACACATACGCACACACACACATGCGCGCACTCAGCCCCCAGAGAGAGAGAGAGAGAGAGAGAGATATGGTCTTGTTTAAAAGTGATTATAAAAGGTGTGTGTCCGTGCAGATCCTTCCTGGTCCAGCTTTAGCACCTGTGGCATCAGCATCTCTGTGTGGATCCGACCTCAGGCAGCAGGCGACATCCACTACTCCTCAGCCTCTTTGACCACTTCCTGTGCCCGATCAACACACCCAGAGCGACCTCAAGGAACAGCCTGCCAGCCATCCCAACCATCCACCTGTCTCACCTTCTTCCTCTTCCACTCTACTGAAGTGGACAGAACCGTCTCTCCTCGCTTTTCATCTGCTGGGACACCTTCAAGCACCATGCTGTCCAGGCTCGCTCTCCTCATTGCAGTCGTCATGGTGACGGTGACCACCGCCTCGGCCGAAGTGGACTGCACCGAGTGGATGGATTGCGATGGTGATCTCACAATGGCTAAGATGAGGCTGTGTCATCATTTGAACGGAAACTGTTCTGTGTGACTGGGGTGAGGGCAGGTATGGAAGTGATTTCGGGTTTTGTTGTCGGAAGCATTGCGTGGTGTTTTCCTGTTGTTGTATTATGTATTTTACGTGAGGTACGACATCAGCCTGATTGCTGCAGGGCATGGTACATTTCGTGCATCAACAAACCAACAAGCATATCGGCATAATGCATGACGTGAAAGTATACACACCTAGATTTTAGTTTCAGTTGTAGACAAAGGGAAGACGTTAGCTTAAAAATCACAAAATCAGTTACATGTCTGCACCTACAAGTACATATGAGTTCTCTCTCTCTCTCTCCTCTCTCTCTCTCTCTCTCTCTCTCTCTCCCCCCCCCCCCCCCCCCCCCCCTTATCATGTGCGGTTGATCTTTATTTTTTCTCCGGTATTTTTTGTATCTATCAATTGTGTTAAGATGTTTTTGAGGTCCTCAAATGTTATGGCCATGGCGTTGTAATACATATTATTCTATAAACTGTATGGTCATGTTATAATACAATACATATTGTTCTATAAACCGTACAGTCATGGCGTTATAATGCATATCACTCGATAAACTTTATTGTCATGGTATAATATACATTATTCTATAAACCGTACAGTCATGGTGTTATAATACATGTTATTCTATAAACTATACGGTCATGGCGTTATAATGCATGTTATTCTATAAACTGTATGGTCATGGTATAACATATGTTATTCTTTTAACTGTATGGTCATTTTGTTTCAGTGCAGATTGTTCTTGGAATCATATTTTCATTACGTTTCAAAACAGATTTTTTCTGCAAATTGTATTGTCACTGAGATGCAATAAATACCGTTCTATAGCAATCTTAAGCTTGGTCTTCATTCCTGGGTGTAGTTTAAAGCTCTGCTACAGGGACTCTGTACATCAAGATAATCTTTTTGTCTTCCGGAATTGTGCTCCATATTTGCTAATTTGTGGAAGTACTAATGTTTTGGAATTTGGCTGGAACCTGCACTTTAAGACCTCCTAGATTTAATTCATGTTTCAGAGGTGATAGACTGGAATTAAGAAGTGCATCTAAATTATAGAGAAAAAAAATCAGTGTAAGAGATCTGAGAAACGAGCTGTTCTCTTCCACATATAGGATACTGTCATCATGATTATGCTTGTAAATGATCGATACTGATCCATTGGTTTGGCTTGACATGAAATAAACAGAAGAGAAAAGGAATCAAACTGACTTTGGTACCGTGTTCTGCTCTGTGTGTGTGTGTGTGTGTTGTGTGTGTGTGTGTGTGTGTGAGTGAGTGTAGTGTGTGTGTGTGTGTGTGTGTGTGTGTGGGTGGGTGTATCTGTGTGTGTGTGTGTGAGTGTGTGTGTGTGTGTGTGTGTGTGTGTGTGTCGGTGTGGGTGTGGGTGTGTGTGGAGGGACGGTGGAAGTGGCCGGCTATCTCCAACCCAGAGTTCTTGAATGTGTTACGAACATCAGAGGGAGGGGGGTGGGGGGACTGGCGCAACCCTTCTAGCTCTGCAAAGATTTTTCTTAGATAGACGATTTACCAGCCGCTGTGGCGAAGTGGTTGGCGTCGCAGATTCCCGGCTGGAAGGTCGTGGGTTCGATTCCCATCAGAGTCATTTGGTATATTTTCGCTCCGAACTGCTCCCACCCAGAGTTGAGTTTGCTACGGGCTCAGTTGAGAGAAGACTGGGACTACACAGTCGAGTTTCATCATCTTAATGGATGCATGTGTGAGAGTGTTGCTCAAATTTATTGGCCAACACTGCAGGTGTCTGTATCTCTCGGGCCTGGTTCACGCCGTGATATATTATGAAAGGAAGCGTGGATTGCAGCCCCTTTACGCAGTATCAGACCGGAATGGAAATCCGTAGCATCATCTTCATCGTCCTCATTCTCATTGATCAGCATAAAATGTCTCAAATGTTGTGGCCCTTCATTCCCTACTTTCATGTGCAGGTGCCGACACAAGACCAAAAGGCATCCTAACAAACTGAAAAAGACCCATATGCGTTGTAAAAGCCGTCTTCGGTCGATCCTCGGGCTTAACAACTATCTGCCAATATCCCTTTGCAAGATCTATCTTCGTAAAAAAAAAAGTGAGCGTCAGCTAATCTTGCAAACAGACTTTCCACGTCAGGAATGGGCTCAGCATCGAAGACGGTAATCTTATTCAAAGATCGAAAATCGATACAAAAAACGACATGTACCATATTTCTTCCTGACTAACACAACTGGGGAGGCATAGGGACTATTTGAAGGCTCAATGATACCGAGTTCCATACATGATGCCAACTTGTCTTTCAACAACCTTTCTGGCAGAGAAGGGGATGTCGTAACACTTTTTTCCTTACTGGAACATCAGTTGTAAGTGGAATCTCTTATAGTACATCACCTGAGAAGGAACCTGGTTTCGGAGTTAGAATATCCTGAAAATCCTCAAAGATTGTACGTAACTCCTTAGCATTGCTGTCAGACAAAGTGCAATCAAACTGTACTGCATGAATATCTTCATCTGGCATAGAAGATGCCATGGGGACAGCTAAGGTAGGGACAGGTAGCGCGTCATCACAGTCTTGGACAACACCGTCTGTGTACGCAACCTCAGGAACATGAGAATCTGGAGAGGGGTTCAAAAAAGGAACAACTACTGAAGAACACGTTAAAGAAACCTCCTTTTGGCCAGAACTCAGAGGCGCTATGTCTGACCATGGTACTGAATTTCCCTGTGAGGTGACTGTCGACAAAACCTGAGAAACCGACATAGCAGGACGGCGAATGTACTTTTTCAGCATATTTGCATGAAAAACCTTTTTTTTGCCTTTGATAAGGACTTTATAGACAGGGTGTAGGACCTTGGTAACTGGAGATGGTCCTGACCAACTGGCTAGTAACTTGTTTGAGTCAGTGGGAAGAAGAACAAGAACTTCGTCGTCAACCTGGAAACGATGTTCCCGAGCCTTGCGATCAAAATACTTCTTACTCTTGAAAGCCGAATCGAGAGAATGGTCCATAGCTAACTTCCATGAGTCAGCAATGACATTCTTGAGTTGGAACAAGTAAGCCTCAGTTTGACCTCAGTATCCTGACTATCAGATTGGGTCCACGACTCCTGTAATAGAGCGATAGGGCCACGAACTTGGCGACCGAACAACAGCTGAAAGGGAGAGAAGCCTGTGCTCTCTGAGGGCAACTCTCTGCAATCAAATAATAGTGCAGGTAGATATCGATGCCACGCCTTTGGGTAGGAACGGACAGTTTTCTTCAGCATCGACATCAGAGTGCCCTGAAATCGTTCAACATGTCCATTTGCCTGGGATGATATGGCGATGTGCGAATGCCTTTAGTGCCACACAACACATGAAACTGTCTCATAAGGTCAGAGTTAAATTGAGTACCTTGATCTGAAAGAATCTCCTTTGGAAAACCTAAACGGGAGAAGATTCCTAATAGTGCTTCTGCCACAGCGACTGAAGAATTGTCCTTCAAGGGAACAGCCTCCGGGAAACGGGTGGCAATGTCAATCAAGGTCAATGTATATCGATGACCTTGCTCCGAAGGAGGAGACAGCGGACCCACAAGGTCAACAGCCACACGGTCAAATGGAGTGCCGATGAATGGAACAGAAGAAAGGGGTACCGGACAAACTCAACCTCTAGGTACTGTCTTCTGACAGACGTCACATGAAGCAACATACTTGGCCACATCTACGGTTACTCCAGGCCCAAAAATGAACTTATTGAGGACTCTAGATAGAGTTCGGCGAGAACCACAATGACCTGACAGAATGAGATCATGTGCTACAGACGGCACTGTAGGTCGGAGTCAATGGGAACAACAACCTGATCAAAAGGAATGTCAAATTTTGATGAAATGCCTGTACAAGACACCGTCTGACAAATAGTAATAGAAGTTGGCTGTACCTGACTTCTTTACCTCACCAGAAGATGCCAACTGAAAACATGACTTTAAAGACTCATCATCCCTTTGTTTCTGAATCAGATCAGAACGTGAAATGTTCAGATCATCAGGGATCTGACACAAGGGCTTCTTGTCCACGACATGTTTAGCTTCTAGCCCTCGTAACGGCAGCCAAAGCGAAGGGTTCGTCAGTCACATCACTGAATTCACTGCTTTCACAAACACAAGAAACGTTACCCACAATGAGATCTGCGACAGGGCTTTCTAGGACACAACAGGTTAGATTGCCCTCAAAGTAAGGACAATTGACAGAAACTGTAGCAGTGGGAGTTCATACACACGGCCACCGAAAGAAACAAATTTCACTGTAGTACCTAGCATCTGGCTATCAGAAACCAGTCTCGTGCGAACACCACAGATGGTAGCACCAGCATCGCGTAGTACAGAACTTAGAGTGCCATTGACAGAACCAGACTCCAAGTGTAATTTTCCTGTGAATTCTCCTGCAGCTAAACAAGCGAAAGGAGTACGAATAACAGAACAAGCAGCAGTAGAGTGTTCGTCAGCTGATTTGTCGACGACAGTCGAGTTGCCAACCAGAAAGGGACATTTATCCGGGTGGCTAAGAGTGCAAACTTTGCTAGGGTTTCTACCCGACTTCCACGAACATTTAGAAGCCATATGTCCTGTCTTCTTACACAAAAAGCAGACAATATTGGTAGACCGATCCAACATATTTCCTGAGAAACTTTTGTGACGAGCGCCACGACGACGGTAACGGTTACTACTGAAAAAATTGCCACGACTAGCTGAGATACTAGGATTCTGGACAATAGTATAAGGAGCACAATACCTACGACCTCTATCTGACTGACCACAGAATGGGGTTCTATCCGACTGTCCCGAAGTTCCATAGGCAACGGAAGCAAAACTATTTACATCAGCCTTCCTGGAAAGGAACTTAGTGGGATGGGCACGCCTGTATGACTCAACAGACTTAATCATACCGTCAAACGTCTTTTCATCTTTTTCACAAAGAAAAGTAGCTAAATCCTTTGAGACACACTCGATGAAAATGCTCTCTTAAAATAAGATCCACAAGGCCTTCAAAAGATTTCTCAATCTTGGACAACGAAATCCAACGATCAAATAGACGTCTAAGCTCAACTGAAAAGGTTCCAAAGGGTTCATCTGCACTGGGTTTAGCCTCACGAAAACATTTATGGAAAGCATCTGGAGTACATAAAAATTTCTTTAACAAACCCTCCTTCAGAAGCTCGTAAGAAACCACGTCATCTTCTGCAAGACTGTGATAAAGAGTTAGGGCCGAACCTTCAAGTAACGCAGACTGGTAAGTAACCCATAAATTTTCTGACCAGCCTAGAGAACGGGCATGGGTTTCAAAGCGGAAAAGATAGCTATCAATATCATCTGTTCTTTCTTTAAAGGGAGGTAATTTCGGAAAGGTAGGACGAGGGGCGTTAGATCTGGGCACTCTAGCACTCAGATTTCACTGTCCTGACCAGAAATTACAATTTGGCGAGAAACTTGTAACTCTATTCTTTTAATTTCCTGTATCTCATGTGCTCTTGTAGTTTCCTCTGTTAGTTCAAGTCTTTTAGATTCCTCTTCTTCCTGCATTCGCTTTATCTTCATTCTTTCTTCTCTTTCTAAATCTTGCGTAATACATTTATCAACATAGTCTAATAAAGCCTGACCTTCAATACCAAATGCCTTACGACGTTGTAAGTATTTAGTGAAAATTTTATCTTCGTCCACAGTGGTCATCTTGAAAAACTGTCAATGGACAAAATACAATCAAAAACGTTTAGACACTTTGTCCACTGAAATATATTTTAAAGAGGGTTATTATTAATTTTTTTTTACACATTTATATCCATCGCACTTTTAAAATATTGGCTATTGTCCAAACCCAACGAAACGACAGTAGTAACTAATAAACAGAAGTTTACGGGTATGGGAAATGCAGTTAGCAATCAATGGTTAGTGATAAACAAATGCATAAATCAACAATAGCAATAACGTATAGGCATATGCAGAACTGAATCAACAATAAATAAACATATGTATAAATGAATCAGTGATAGTAATCATCAATAAACATATGCATATATCAATTAATACAATATTG
>CM065735.1:13140599-13158099 GCA_033310375.1 Conus canariensis
TCCAGCACATGACGTGTCTCGTCTTCTCTGGATGAAATCACTGTAATGTCATCCATGAAGGCCTTGAGAGGGGGCATCTTGTATTCATCGCCAAGATCTGTTTGTCTTGCGTTGCTTGTTGCTGCTTTCAAGATGACTTCCATTGCCAACACGAACAGTATTGGGGAAATTGCACAGCCCATTGCCATGCCCACTTCCAAGTTGATCCAATCTGTTGTGTACTCTATTGGTAGAGAACTGCATTGAGAAGCCATTGAAGTACTTCTTGAGCATGTCGTGGATGTCCTTTGGCACATGGTGCATCTCAAGAGTCAACTGTATCATCTCATGGGGTACAGATCCATATGCGTTTGCCAGATCAAGCCACACTACGTCCAGGTCTCTCTTTTCTTTCTTTGCTCTTTGGATTGCGTCCCAGATCATTGTGGCGTGTTCTGCACAGCCAGCCACGCCTGGGATGCCACTTTCGGGACTGATACATCCAAGTACCTGTTTTCCATGCGGTACTTGGTCAGCCTTGCTGCCATGACAGAGAAGAAGATTTTCCCTTCGAAGTCAGTAGTGATATTGGCCTGGACTGGCTGATGTCACCTGGGTTTTGCTCTTTGGGGATGTACACACCATCTGCCGTCATCCACTGGCTGCTGATCTTCTGGTTTCTCCAAGCTGATCGCAGCAGCCTGTGGAGCCACTCCAGCACCCTGGGATATTTCTTGTACAGCTGGTAAGGTATTCCGTTTGGCCCTGGTGATGATTTGGCTCTGGCTTTGTCGACCACCTTCTTGATTTCCGCCAACGTTGGTGGCTTGTCATTGAACTGTTCCTCAGGGTTGGTTGGCCACACCAGATCTTGAATGTCGAGTGGTGCTTTGCTCTGTGAGTCAGAGTATGTTTTCCTCAGATGCTGCTCAAGAACTCCTTTGTCCACACTTAGGGTCCCAGATTTCGGCTGCTCAAACAGTGTTCTGGCAAACTGGAAGGGGTCTCTGAAGAAACGCTCTTCGGTCTCCTTCTTTTTGTTCTTCCTGTTCCTCACAGATTCCACTTTGCTGAGGATGCTGTGTTTTGTTTTCAGGTCTTTCCAGAGTTTTTCCAAGCCTTGTTTTTTCAGCTGGCAGTGCGGTCTTCATTAGCTTCTTGAGGTTTTTCTTTTGAACCCTGATCTTGTCCATCTCTTCATGGCGTCTGGATTTTTTTTGGAGGTGTTTTCTCTTTGGGTAGTTTTGCTCTATAGGCGTCTCTACATGTGGGCTACACAATGTCCCCATATGTGGCTAGTTTGTATTCCAGAGTGCTTTTCCCTATCAGTGCATCGCGTCTTTGGATGATTTTTGCATCCAGTTTCTCCCAATCTTCAGTTTCGTTTGCTTGTGGCAGGTTGAGTTTCAGGCGCCTGGCATCGAGGGCCTGTGCAAATTCTTCATTCCAACCAACAGCATGGATGTCCTTGGCACTGTGGTTTAAATCCTGGCCTTGGTCTTCTGACGTCTTATCTGCTGATGCAGTGCGCTGCTGCTCATTCAGATGAGTATTCACACATCTCATCTTTGTTCTGTGGATCTTCATGTCACGGATGGTAGCAAAACGCTTTCCACAGACACATGGATATTCCATTTGGTCAATGTTCATAGTCCGTTTGGGATCTGCAGTCGTGATTGGTTGAGCACCGATGGATTCATCATTCTCTCCCCCTTTCGGTGAATCCTGGGAGAATCTTTTCCTTGTGTTCTTAGTAGCCACATGTTGAAGGCAAAGCGGGGAGCCAGCCCACAGAGCCCTTGGTTCTGGTCTTTCCCAGTGTCCTCCGATCTTTCCCAGACGTCCTCCAGCCTATTTCCGGAAGTCAATGGTTTACCCATGCATCAGTAGAAAGAAACTCGTGGAGAGCGTGGCAGCAGAGAGTCCTCAGAAGAGAAGCCCCCTTCAAGCAAGTGATTCAGCCCTTATCTCCTGACACTCTAGGGGGGTTGGGCCACAACCGGTTCCTGACTCTGGATGTCCCTCTGCTGCCCCTTTTTTCCATCTTGGGACGAGTCGTGGCTGGGATTCGAACCCATGACCCTCTGGACATGCTCATCTCAGGGATTGTCCACTTAATGTCTCGCACTCTAACCACTGAGAAACTGGGACCTGACACATATTTATCTACATCCCTGTACCACGTCATTATCATCACCACCATCCAAACCACCACATCGTTGCTATCACCACTACATCTCTTAGCCCACTCACAATCCACCACCCTTACTTTGCGCCACTTCCCAACACTAATCACATCTCCGTCTCACTTCCGTACTCCCATGACCACCTCGACCCTCCCTCCCTTATCCAATCAGCTCCACCCAAATCTCACTAACTTTAATGTTAACCAACACCAGGACACAACCACCACACCCAACAACACTATCACCACAAACGCCCACCCCTCCTCCTCCTCCTCAACCTCATTACCATGATTATCACCGCTTTGGATTGAATTTTTGATATACAATTTTAGGTGAAACAACTGCTGATAGTGCTGATAGCTTTATTTGAAAGTATGTGGTTCCCCTGCAATGTGTCAATAGTTGACTGCACCATAATCATTTATCACTAAACCATATTTTAGTAGTAAAACGCCAACTGAATGAATAAGATATAGGAGTTTGTGTGTTGTGTGAGGGCAGGGATGGGGGTATGGGGTGGGATGTGGAGGTGGATCCATCAGAAACAAAGGGATGCAGATCCAATCCAGGAAGAAGGTTTATAAAAAAAAAATTAAAAAAAAATGACTACATAAATGAACAAATAAATAGGTAAATTGACAACACCTAAACATAAACACATTTTACATAAATGTTAATGAAACACCCAAAAACGTGGACAAACGAATCACAAGACAAAACACGACGCGTTTCGACCTCTTAGGTCTTCTTCAGGCAAGATTAAAAAAAAAATTATTCCAACAAAAATGAAAGATTGAAGTTAAATGATTGATTGTTCATTTTCGTTGAAATAATTGCGTTGTACCTTGCCTGAAGAAGACCTAAGAGGTCGAAACGCGTCGTGTTTTGTCTTGTGGTTCGTTTGTCCCCATTTTTTGGGCGGTTCATCAACATTTTTTTTAAAGATTTGCTTGGATTTCCGCCTGCAGTCAACTCACTTTGCAACTAGATCTAAACATAAATAAACAAAATAAAGACATTTAAATATCCTCCCGCATCTTTACTTCGGTATACACCCTCTCCCATTACCCTGCATTCCTCTAGTTGTACCCTATGTTCCCAAATTGCCTACCCTCCATCTTCCCTTCATTTCCTAACTGACCAACAAACACAATGGTCAGAGCACTGAAGCAGAGGCAAGGAGAGAAAACGTGCTGACCACCCACTGTCTTCAGTGTTTGGCGCTGCTAACACTCAGCCACTGCTTTTTCCCCTAGCTCAGCGAATTCAGACCCAGGTGGACCTGCGTGTTCTTGGTGTGACTGCACTGTGTGCAACACATTTTCTCATTTGAACCAGGGATACGCTCCACAAACTTGTCTGGAAAATATGCAGTAATCTTCATATTGAAGAGAGAGAGAGAGAGAGAGAGAGAGAGAGAGAGAGAGAGAGAGAGAGAGAAGAGGAAGAAGAAGAAGAAAAAGAAGAAGAGGAGGAAGAAGAAGAAGAAGAAGAAGAAGAAGAAGAAGAAGAAGAAGAAGAAGAAGAAGGAGAGAAGAAGAAGAAGAAGGGGAGAAGAAGAAGAAGAAGAAGAAGAAGAGAAGAAGAAGAAGAAGAAGAAGAAGGAGAAGAAGGAGAAGAAGAAGAAGGGGAGGAGAAGAAGAAGAGAAGAAGAAGAAGAAGAAGAAGAAGAAGAAGAAGAGAAGAAGAAGAAGAAAACAATGCAGTGTACAATTTAGAGGCATGTTTAACACAAGGAGAATTTATAGGTATGGTGAATATATGTAACATTGTAATCCAAATGCCATTTAGAATGTACACTGATATCATTTGAAAGAGACAATCGACAGCCATTGTGAGACCAGGTCGGTAGCTGAGGCATACGCGTATTCACGCAGGCATGCACGCACAGCGAGAGAGAGAGAGAGAGAGAGAGAGAGAGAGAGAGAGAGAGAGAGAGAGAGAGAAAGGAGTTCAATTACCCAACAGGTAAAGGGAAGCAACTGGCAGAAGTTAGTCGGCCGATATCGATCTATACAGCGTGCACATACATAGTGGTTCACTTCACGCTCAGCGGGAAGTACTTCAGTCACCCCAGTCTTCTTTTCCTCCTTTGTTCTTCAGTTAAACCTCCAAAAATCTCCATTGGTGAAATTTCGGCGCACGGTTACAGGTTCCTAGAGACTCCCAAGAACAAAATTCAAGAGTTTTCAAGAAGTTTTCAAGATGATTTTTTTTTAAATTCAAGACTACAACACATGCATAGATGGATACGCCCCTTACCTATTTTCTGACCAAGGTCGACTTGATCAGCTGTTATTTCACACAGCAGGGAGCAGAAGTACTGTTAGTACTAACTGCAAAGTCATTAATATACAAAATAACTGCTAAAAGTCTGGAAAGTCACTGCTCACACTCACAGCAAATTGCTCACTACCACGTAATTTGATTCTTCTTGTATTTTTTTTTTCAACAATGAATGAAAGTGAGGCGCAATGCCAAATGTCGCCAAATACCTTGATTTTCCCTCACCACACTGAAATCCTTTGGCGATCTGACTATCTGGAAACATTGTTTGAAAAAGCTGAGAATTCTGTTCACAATAGTTGAAACTTTAATGCGAGTTGACAGTGTGCAGTGTTCAAAGAATTTCAGATTTCAGCACATCTGTCTTTGAGCAAAACGAGTCCATTGTGGCTGAAGAGCTGGTACTAGATTCGCGCACGGACACATCAGGATCAGGATTTAATGGCGACACAACTTTCGCGTTCGACGCTGCTGCTGCTGTATCGTTTGTAAGAAAGTGAGACATGTGTATCGCTACCAAAGATTTGCTCAACGCCAGTAAAACCATGTGCTTTTTTTCCTTCGCTATGGCTAACCAGGGCATTCTCGCCCATTGCTCCCACATAGAAAATTTGTTTGCAGACTGTGCAGTTTGCTTTGTCTTCTCTAGCCCAGTCAGAATACTCTGGATTATTCAACCACAGACGGTTGAAAGCACCCTCTCCTCCCCCCCCCCCTCTCCCACGTCCCCCACCCGGCATTTTCAAGCTTCCTTCACGAACCAGCAATAACAGAAAACTGAACAAGCCGGAAGCGGAAGACCTTCGCGCATGCGTAGAATTTAAAAATTGCGGAAGTTACAAATTATCTCCCTTGTTCTAATAGCAGACGTCAGTGCGGGATCACGACTATGTAAAAATTTGTTTTTGAATAATTTTTCATCAGCCTAAACGCAGAAAAATCAAATGCCTTCTTTTGCTACATTAGATTTATTTGGAGCCGATGGCTTGATTTTTAAAGGTTTCTAAGGTGGTTTGGTCAACAGAACCACATTTTATATTGATTTTTATGTGTTTTCAAGGCCTTGAAATTGGCGCTCAGAATTCAAGAAGTTTCAAGGAGCGTACAAACCCTGGGTTACAAGTGAGCGTATGTCAACACAGTTTTTCTTTATTCATTCACTGAGTTACTTTAACAAAGACAAAAATACAACGAAGACGAGGGGTATGCACAAATACATTTTCTTTTCTTTATGTAAACAAAAACGGGTTTATGAGAAAGTGGCACAGACAACGAAGAACTTATGACATCGACTGCATGCCATAATTGGAGACTGAGTGTTAAAAAAAACTCTCAAAGACCGACGAGTTTCTGAAGGAAAGAAAAAGAAGTTAGACGATGCTTTATGAGTTAAAACCTAATACAGTTCTTCCAGGATTTAACAGGCTCAAGAAAGACAGCCAGATGGGTAGAGAGGTGCAGATGGGTAGAAAGGTGCAGATGGGTACAGAGATGCAGATGGGTATAGAGGTGCAGATGGATAGAGAGGTGTAGATGGGTACAGATCTGGAGATGGGTATGAAGGTGCAGATGCTCTTCAGCTGTAACTCTAGGAATCTCCAATGAAAAAACAAAAACACTCACAACAACAACAAGGGTAATGCACATATACATTTTCATTTCTTTCTTTCAACAAATATGGCTTTCCAGGAAATGTGGCACAAACCATAAAGAACTGAAGACATTGATTGTAAGCCATCACCGAGTGATAAAAGAATCAGTTAGAGCTGCCCGTTAATGCACAAAGTTCACTTTTTATGAGGTAATCACTGGCACCACTCCACACTTTTCATGAGCTATTGCTATAAGAGGGTTGAAGTTCCAAACTCATACTTTCGTTTTTAATATAAACCTGATGTCTATATATTCTTTTCATGTGTGCGCGCGCGCACGCGCTCACACACATGCACAGACACACACACACACACACACACACACACACACACACACACACACACACACACACACACATACACACACACACACAACGCACACTCCCCTACCACCTCACCACCACTCTCCTCCCCACTTTGAAAGAGAGAGAGAGAGAGAGAGAGAGAGAGAGAGAGAGAGAGAGAGAGAGAAGAGCAGTGGATACGTATTTTTGCATATTCAATGACTGATTAAACAGTGACGTTGTCTTTTGTATTCTTGTACCAGGTGTTTCTGTCAACTTCCATGAGCCGACACACCCTACCTCCATCCCCTGCCCCTTCTCCCCCAGCCCTCTTACCACTCACTCCTGTCTCCTCCCTCTCTCTCTCCCCCCTCTCTCTCCCTCCCTCCCTCTGTCTCTCTCCCTCCATCTCTCTCTCCCTCCTTTCCTCCTTCTCCCCCCCCCCTTCTCTCTCTCCCTTTCCACCTGGTGTTTCAATGGATACGGTTTGTCCCTCCCCTCTACTATGCTCAACGGTCCCTCCCTCCCTTGCCTCTCTCCCCCTTTCCATCATGTATTCGACATAATTATAACACAGTAATTCAACGATACGTTGCCTGCTCGTTCTTCCTTACAGCTGTCACATTTGATGCAAGCTGAGCCCTGTAAGCTGTATCAACATATATCCACGTTCAGGTTTTCACTTACCAAATCATCAAACCAGAGAGACAAAGCTGAATTTTTGGCAGCCAAACACCGATTTCATAAAGCGAGTAAAACAAACATTAAACTGCAAAATGAACGGTGCAGCCACTGTGGCACTTGGCATACAAGGAAAACAGATATCCCTTCCCCCATCCCTAAACAGAGCAGTTCCTTATCCTGACAGCAGGCAGCTACTATACACGGGAAAAAAAAAAACGATTCGAACAGAAACCAAAATAACAAACTCAAAAGTTATCGAACGAAAATGTCCTCTTCACTCTCTCATCTGAAATGGATACTTTTGTTTGTTTCAGGCTTAATGTATTCTGTTTATTTGCAAGATGTGTGCAGTGGCTCACAGATAAGCTTTCTAACCCCCCCCTCCCCCCCCCCCCCCCCCCCCCCCTAAAAATCAAAATCTTTTTCCTTCTTTGTTTTCTCTTCAACGCCTTAATCCCATTCGCACCCCTGCTTCTCTTTCATTCCTACCGTTTACTCCCGACATCAAACAATATACGATAACGTCAACGACAACAACAACACAACAACAACAACAGCAACAATAGCAACAACGACAACAACAAAATCGATTTTCAACCTTTTTTCTTCTTCAGGTGTCGCACATGACTAACATTAAACCTCCCAAACTATATCAATGTGTCCCATGTTCAGTCTTTGCTCAACATATCTTAATTTTACTGACATGTTTAACATACGTTATACTTTTAAAAACGTTGTAAACTGGTGAGAGAGAGAGAGAGGAGAGAGAGAGAGAGAGAGAGAGAGGAGAGAGAGAGAGAGAGAGAGAGAGAGAGAGAGAGAGAGAGAGAGGTCCAGTCGACAACTATCTTTACAAATTTAATGACTGACTAACAGCAACGTTGTCTTTCGTATTCTTGTACCAGATGTTTCTCTCAACTTCTATGAGCTATACACCTCACCCTCATCCCCTGCCCCTTCTCGTTTTACCACTCCTCTCTCTCCTCTCTCTCTCTCTCTCTCTCTCTCTCTCTCTCTCTCTCTCTCTCTCTCTCTCTCTCTCTCTCTCTCCTCAGAAAATTAGACCCTTTTAATGTGTAGAATATCTTTCCACCTGGCGTTTCAGCTGAGAGGGTTTATCCCTCCCCTCAACCACATCCACCACTCTCGCTTGCCTCTCTCTTTCTCCTTCCCATCATGTATTTGACATTAACATAACGCAAAAATGCCTACAATTCCTCTCATACATCTGTCACAAGTAACACAACTTAAGACGTATAGGCTGTGTCTACGTACCCCTTTTTTCAGGTTTTCACTCATTAATGACCAAACAAGAGACACAAGATATCCGAATGTTTCAGAGACAAGTATTGTTCAAATAAAAAGTTAAATTTGAAAAATGAAACTAGAGATAACTAGTACAGTCAGTGTGCTGTTTCGCATCCAGTGGATTGCTGTCTTCTCTTCTCTTCTCTTAACAAAGAACTCTTAACCTGACAACAAACAACGATAAGAAGCAAAACAAAACCACACGCACGCACCACACACACACCACACACACACACACACACACACACACACACACACACACACACACACACAAATTTTCCCCATCTTGGTGTTAGTTGCTTATTTAGTGTTTCTTTTATAGTTTTGGATTCAGTTATGTGGTGTTTTTTATTTTATTTATTTATTTTTTTTTTTTTATCTAGGCCTAATTGCATTATACATACCTCCGTATGCCCAAAATCAACACCAACCGTTCGCATGCATACACCCAAAAACATCACATGCACACACACATAACACTTACATACTGTCTAAGATCACTGTTAGGTGGATAGACGTTAAATTAAAGAACGAACACACACACACACACACACACACACACACACACACACACACACACACACACACACACACACACACCACACACACACTCACACACACAACCAAAGCGAAACACAACACAATACAGCACTACAAAACAACCAAAACAAAACAAAACAAAGCAAAGCAAAACAAATGGATTAGAAAAGAAGCCAAAACAACAAACTCGAAAGTAACTAAAGTATAAAAAGTATGGTATTCTGCTTCACCCTCATCTGAAAATCAATAGTTCTACCTGGTCCAGGCTTCAATGATCTCATCCAAATTCTAAATATGCGAAGCGGATCACTCAGACTTTTTTTTTACGCCCCCTCCCCCCCACCCCCACCTACAGCCAAAATTTTCCCTTCCTTTCCCTTCTTTCCTTTGTCTTCGAAAGTGAAATTGGAAAATGCGCAATTGTACCACTGTGCCGTTTTGAATCAAATTGGAAAAAAAGCCTGAACAGATACCCTCCACTCTCTTCCCTTAACGAAGCTGACAAGAGGCAAACTGCACACAGAGAAGGATAAGAAAATAAAACAAAATACTAAGCGCAAGTATAACTGAAAGAACTCTCTCTCAACAATACTTCTCGGTTGAAGGTTCTCTGACCTTGCTTAAAGGCTAAACGTGTGAAAAGACTCATTGTAACTCCTTCCATGCAGACGTACTCCCCCCATCTCTCCTTCCTCATTCCCTTTCCATGATCCACCTCAAAAACCCACCCTGCCCTTTTTCTCCCCATCCCTTTTTACCTTGTACGCACAATTTTGAACGATATACCATGACTTTAAACCAAGAAAAGACTATCCAGTTTTCTACCTTTTCCTCGCCATCCCTCTACCTTGCACGCACAATTTTGAACGATATACCATGATTTTCAACCAAGAAAAGATTATTGAATGTTCTATCTTTTCCTCTCTATCCCTCTACCTTGCACGCAATATTTTGAACGATATACCATGATTTTAAACCAAGAAAAGTCTATCCAGTTTTCTACCTTTTCTTCTCCATCCCTCTGCCTTGTACGTACAATTTTGAACGATATACCATGATTTTAAACCAAGAAAAGACTATCCAGTCTTCTACCTTTTCCTCCTCAGCTCTTGCAGAAGACTGAAATCAAACCACCCCCAGTCTTTCCAGCTGAGCCCGTAGCAAACTCAACTCTGGGGTGATGCGGGTCGGGGCAGAAAAATCCCACATGCCTCTGACGAGAATCGAACTCAGTACCTCCCAGCCGGGAGTCCGCGACACAACGGGTTTCCTTTCTTTATGAGCTCCCTTTGTATGTCCTTGAGAAAACAATAACTACTGCTGCAAGGAATGCCTGTAAAACCAGAAATACCCTTCGGTATTTAATTTTTCGTGACATTTTCGAAAATGACAAGTCTTTGTCGGTAAGCCATTTTTTTTCAAAACTTCTCAAGAAAGTATCGTCTGCTCGCGTAAAGAATAACCACTATTGACAAAATGTGTATCATAGAAGAGAGGTGATTTGCCCTTTGCATTTCCAGTTAATATGTTTCTCGGGAAAGCAAACAAATATTTAAAAAATTCATTTGAAATACTTTTTGGAGAGCCTGTACCTTTGGAAGTGGTCGAGGCATTTTCAAAATGTGTCTGTTTATGTGAGTCTTTGGCAGCGCGCGCGCACGCACGCACGCACGCACGCACACACACACACACACACACACACACACACACACACACACACACACACACACACTGACTGACTGAAGCCAATTCATTGTCAGATTAACTCATGGTTGTACTGACTAACACACACACACACACACACACACACACACACACACACACACACACACACACACACATACACACACAAGATAGAGAGAGAGAGGGAGGAAGGGAGAGAGACAGACGGACAGACCAGACAGACAGCAGACAGACAAGAGACAGACAAGATAGACAGGCATACAGACAATCAGGCAGACAGAGACAGAGTGAGACAGAGAAACCAGACTAAGATAAAATCATCCATCCGGAATGTTAATATAAAAAAGACGCATGACTTAAACATGTCCTTCTTCCTTTTAAAAAAAAATCTTTTTTTTTTGTTTTGTTTTCCTTCGGGGGTGGGGGGATGGGGTGAGGGGAGGAGGAAAGTTGGAAGGGGGGGAGGGGGGGGGCTGAGCGGTGAGAGTAGGAGATCGGGCGGGTAAGGGGGGAAGTGAGAAGTGGGTGGGGAAAGAGAAGGAAGAAAGAGGGAGGGTGGGACTCTCAAATCCTGTCACCAATTCTGTTATCCAATATCAAAATGCATTTGCATGATTACTATTCCAACCATTTTAAGATACACACTGATGGATCATTAATCAATAACATGCAGGCGCAGCATACATTATCCCAGGCCTTAACAAAGAAAAGTCTTATTATCTTGGAAAAAAAAAAAAAATCTATATTCACTGCTGAGTTAACTGCTATAATTATGGCTTTAAAGTTTGTTGTTGATTACCCTCAAAATTTATTCAAAGTTGTTTTATGTGTAGATTCCAAGTCAGTTCTTACTGCAATGAAGAATTTTAAATTAAAAATTCGACCTGAGACGATCACTTAAATAAATAATTTAGTACATGTCCTCTCACAGAGACATTGAAACAACATTTCTTTGTGTGTCCTCCCACTATGGGTTATAATATAATGAAAAGGTTGATGTTCTGGCAAAGAGAGGAGCAAAGCAATCATCAGATTCGCATTTTCTAAACTTCTCTATGTCAGTGCAAGAGTGCCACACTTTGGCAGAAAAAGTACAATTTTCTAATTTTCATTTGATAGAAAGAGAAACTGGGTGTTTTGGTTTACACGATGAAATGAAAAATATTCAGGAAAAGTTAAATAAGTACGATCAAAATGTTTATCGTAGACGACAGATAAGTTCCTTAATCTGTAGATATAAATTGGATTGTTTTAAGACAAAGTATGTCAAAAATGTTCATTGTATATGTGGTCATAGCATTGTGCAACTTAATAAAAAAAAAAAAAACTTCATTCCAAATATGTCTGTACAGCCTATTCAAAATGTTTTCCTGTCAGCAAGTGAAAAACGTCCTTTCTTTTTGCGCTTAGCTAAAAGTCCAATTGGCAAATACTTATAATAGATAACAGTCAGTGGTGAGATGAGACAGAAGTTATATGTTTGTGCTTTTTTAATCTTTGATTAGTGGATTTTCTATTTTTGTGTTATAGCTGTACATAATTTAATTCTTTTGACTCGATGTGTTAACCTTTTCCCCGGCCCCGATTTTTTTTCGTCTAATATCACGTTATGTGGAAAGACGTAAAACAACAACAACAACAACAACACACACACACACACACACACACACACACACACACACAACAAACACACACACACAACACAAACAAACACACACACACACACACACACACACCACACACACACACACACACGCTCGCTCCTACGCGCACACATATGCACATGCGTGTAAGCGCACATACACACCCACACTCGTGCGCACATACACGTACACACTTGAAAGCGCACGTGCATACACATACGCACATGCGTATACGCCCATATACAAAGACACACACTCACATACATATATGTACACATACATATGCACATATGTGTGCATGCTCACACAAGCCCACAAATCACACACACACACACACACACACACACACACACACACACACACACACACATGCACATGCACATGCACTTCTGCACACGCACACACATGCACAGACACACACACACGGACGCAAACACATACCCATACATACACACACACGCGCGTGCGCGCGCGCGCACAACACAACACAACACACACACACACACACACACACACCACCTGCGTGCACACAAGTGTGCACAGATACACACACACATACACGCACACACTCATGCATGCGCATACACGCACATCATTGACACGCATAATTATGTGCTTGCACACACACACACACACACACACACACACACACACACACACACACACACACACACACACATGGGTCCGTGCCCACACATCCATACACACACATGTGTACAATAACTACACACGCATACAAAAACAAAAATGGCACAACCAATGTTACGCAGGTACCCAAGGTCTGGCCAGCGCGTTGGGCTAATGCGCAGGTCAGACATCTGCTAAGTCGTAGCCACGAAATCCCCTTCTGAAATTCTTTCATCTTATTTCTTAATTCATTCATCCATCAGCTTTAAATCATGCGCAGTGTGGTCTCAAACTTCAGTTTCACATTTGCTTCTTTAACACACACACACACACACACACACACACACACACACACACCACACACACACACACACAGAGAGGAGAGAGAGAGAGAGAGAGAGGAGAGAGAGAGAGAGACTTACTACAGTGTTCTAAATATTGCACAGTTGAGTCTAATTTATGGTGGTGTTTACTCACAAGTTCAAAGTAATGCAGTACTTGAGCGAAATATGTACAGAATATGTTAAAACAAAATTAAGATCAGGGGATGTGTCTAAGAAAGAGCTTGAATAGCTGTAGCCGCTAAGATTTTCATGAAATATATATATATATATATATATATATATATATATATATATATATATTTATACAACCCCCAAGGTGAGAATATGTAATTACCCTGATTACTTTCGCAGGAATTTACATTTTCCGTGTCTGTTCTTTCTGTGTTGCTACTGTAGTCTTTCTCTCTGAGTTGTAGTAGTGGTCTTTCCCTCTGTGTAGTTACTATAGACTTTCTTTCTTTGATGCCACTGTGGTTTTTCTATCTCTTTTCTTTTTGCTGCGTTAGTCTTTCTCTCTATGTTGCTACTGTGGGCTTTCTCTCTTTGTAGGGCTTCTCCTATGCTGCTACTGTGGGCTTTCTCTCTATGTTGCTACTATAGTCTTTCTTTCTTTGTCACTACTGTAGTCTTTCTGCCTGTCTTACTATTGTGGCCTTTCTCCCCGAGTTGCTACCGTGGTCTTCCTCTCTGAGTTGCTGCTGTGACCTGTTTCTCCATGTTGCTACTATAGACTTTCTTTCTATGTTGCTAGTGTAGTCTTTCTTTCTGTGTTGCTGCCATAGTCTTTTTTCTGTGTGCTACTACTGCGGCCTTTCTCTCCAGGAAAGTAAAAGGTACATTTGGGTCCCAGTGAAATTTTCGGATATATATTTTTCTCTTTCTTTCTTTCTTTCTTTCTTTTTTCTTTCTTTCTTTCAGAGAGAAAGAGAGAGAGAGAGAGAGAGAGAGAGAGAGAGAGGCAGACAGAGAGAGACAGAGAGAGAGAGAGAGAAAACACAGTACCAATATATAGAGAAAGTCAGATTACTGTAACGCACTGGTGAGCAAAACCAACCACAAAAACACTAAAGACAGAAAGACAAACCACAGTAATACAGCGAGGAAACAGACAGACCACAGTAACACCGTGAAGAGAAAGACAGACAACAGTAACACCGTGAAGAGAAAGACAGACAACAGTAACACCGTGAAGAGAAAGACAGACAACAGTAACACCGTGAAGATAAAGACAGACAACAGTAACACCGTGAAGAGAAAGACAGACAACAGTAACACCGTGAAGAGAAAGACAGACAACAGTAACACCGTGAAGAGAAAGACAGACAACAGTAACACCGTGAAGAGAAAGACAGACAACAGTAACACCGTGAAGAGAAAGACAGACAACAATAACACCGTGAAGAGAAAGACAGACCACAGTAACACCGTGAAGAGAAAGACAGACAACAATAACACCGTGAAGAGAAAGACAGACAACAGTAACACCGTGAAGAGAAAGACAGACAACAGTAACACCGTGAAGAGAAAGACAGACAACAATAACACCGTGAAGAGAAAGACAGACCCAGTAACACTGCAAAGAGAAAGACAGACAACAGTAACACTGCAAAGAGAAAGACAGACAACAGTAACACCGTGAAGAGAAAGACAGACCACAGTAACATCATGAAGAGAAAGACAGACAACAGTAACACTGCAAAGAGAAAGACAGACAACAGTGACATCATGAAGAGAAAGACAGACAACAGTAACACTGCGAAGAGAAAGACAGACCACAGTAACATCATGAAGAGAAAGACAGAGAACAGTGACACTGCGAAGAGAAAGAGAGACAACAGTAACACTGCGAAGAGAAAGACAGACAACAGTAACACTGCGAAGAGAAAGACAGACCACAGTAACATCATGAAGAGAAAGACAGACCACAGTAACATCATGAAGAGAAAGACAGACAACAGTGACACTGCAAAGAGAATGAGAGACAACAGTAACACTGTGAAGAGAAAGACAGACAACAGTAACATCATGAAGAGAAAGCCATACAACAGTAACACCGTGAAGAGAAAGCCAGACAACAGTAACACCGTGAAGAGAAAGACAGACCACAGTAACACCGTGAAGAGAAAGACAGACAACAGTGACACTGCAAAGAGAAAGACAGACCACAGTAACACTGCGAAGAGAAAGACAGACAACAGTGACACTGCGAAGAAAAAGACAGACAACAGTAACGCCACGATGAGAAAGACAGACTATAGTAAGATGGTGAAGGGAAAGAGAGACCACAAAGATGCCGCAAAGAGAATGACAGACGACAGTAACACTGCGAAGAAAAAGACAGACAACAGTAACACCATGAAGAGAAAGACAGACAACAGTAACACTGCAAAGAGAAAGACAGACAACAGTAACACTGCAAAGAGAAAGACATACAGCAGTAACACCACGATGAGAAAGACAGACTACAGTAAGACGGTGAAGCGAAAGACAGACCACAGAGAAGCCGTGAAGAGAAAGACAGACGACAGTAACAAAGGTGAAAATATAGAATGTCACGTCTCACATAGTAAACACAAAATAGAACAAAAAAGGGTTAAGTCTACCTCAGTGTAAAAACATAAGAAACAAAGACTCCAGCCTCCGTCGGTGGTAACAACAAGAAGACAAAGTGTAAATCTTGCTTTAATGGTTACAACCTGGATAAACAAAGAATCAAGCCTTTTATCAATGGTAACAATATTGAGACACAAAGAATCAAGCTTACCTGAGTGGTAAAAACATGGAGACACACAGATCTAAGCCTGCCTCGGAAATAACAACATGGAGACATGAAGAATCAAGCCTACTTCTGTGGTAGCAACATGGAGATACCAAGAATTAAGCCTACCTCTGTGGAAACAACGTAAGAACACAAAGAATCAAGACTACCTCAGTAATTACAACTCAGAGACACAAAGAATGAAGCCTGCTTCAGTGGTAACAACACTGAGACACAAAAAAGAATAAAGCCTACCTCGGTAGTAACAACACAAAGACACAAAATTATTAATCCTGCCCCAGTGTTAACAGTAAGCACACACAAAGAATCAATCCTGCCTAAGTAGTAACAATGTATGGAGACACAGAGTGTCACGTCTACCTCAGCCGTGGCGGAATCAATTTGTTGCAGTTCGTTGCCTGTCAAATGACATCACTCAGACGAGGATTCATTTCCACCTGTGTGACACCTGTCAGTCTGACCCACCTGCTGTCCACCCTGCCGCTGACATACGTTTCGGTCAGGTCCAGAATCCAGACTTTTCAGATTCGGTAAAAGTCCTTTGAGACCCCGCCTCCTCACTGTCCAATTTGGTATCCGGATCGACGTACTTCTCAGACCTGGCAGACAGCTCATCATGTCCAGCACCTGTACCTTTCATTTGGAATCTTTGATTCAAATTGTTTGGAAGCTCAGGAATAGGATTCACCCGGTTAGACCATAAACTGTCATTGCCAGGATCTAAAACCTTTTCATCAGTGCCAGAATCAATATCTTCTCTCCGACGATCATACCCCTCGAAGAAGTTTCCTTGAGTAGCTGGGTATGTGGTTCATAGACTGCTGGCTTCAGCAGACTCTGACTGGTTATTCAGAACTCCAGCATCGCCCACACCAGTTTTTGGTCCTTGTGTCGTTGTCCTGGTGGTAGACGTCGTGATGGTCGTGTCTTTGGGAAAAAGAAGCGTAGAAAACAGAGACACGTTGGAAGCCAAGGCGACGACAAGTGCCACCCCCAGTTTGGCTGGAAGAGCCATACAATGGCCTGACCAGACCTCTGGCCTAGGGCTCACGTCTGAGTGGTCTGAGTGATGAGCGGCACGGCCTTTGTACTGAACGCTGCTAGTGAAGTGCGCTGGCTGTTCCACGCGCTGCCTCGTTAGCGACACGCGAAGTGGACGGCAAGATAGCATCACACACTGCGGCTCGCTGGCCTGTGTGGAAGCTACCTTGTCTGACGGTCTGGTAACCGAACTAGAACTTCATAGAGTCACTGAGCGTGCGTGGATTCAAAACGAATTTGCGTATATTCATAACAAAATTATCAGAACAATTTGAAATCCATGTAGAACTGAAAAACGCAATGTTTAACAATAAACGAAACCTACTTTCTCCACTTGATCATATAAATCAAATAAATAAATCAAACATCATAGCTGAGTGGTTAGCATTAGAGACTATGATGGATGGCTGGAGGTTTGAATCCCATAGGAAGCATTCCTGTCAGTTTAATTGACAGTGTTGATC
>CM065735.1:13170599-13183099 GCA_033310375.1 Conus canariensis
CTTGTTGTTACGACCTTAAAATTTTCACCATCGTGACGAACCACAACAGTAACTTTAAGATTGTCAACGTCTAAGTTTTGCCAGCTAATAAGAATTCTTTCCATAAGGTTGTCACTGACACCCACAGCTCCATTCCTCCCCACATCTTTTAAGACAGAAATTTCAAATATCATTGTGAACGTGTCTCCTAATAACGTGCGTGGAAAGAACTGTACTTTTGTAGTAGCTTCCTTCAAAACTGATTCTCTTCTGTGGAGGATGTACTGTTTGCTCCCAAACTTCTTTATTTCGATCTCTTTCCGACTGTTGTCCTCTGGCATAAGACTTACATGTAAAGGGCCAGAGTTCAATGCTTTTCTGAAACTTTTTTGACGGTCAAAAAATGTAAATGGGCTTACGAATTCAAATTTTATGTCCCATTCTAAATATGGTTCTAAGTGCCATTTGTTGTCAGTTTTTCGAACTATTTTATATTCATACTGACCCGCATTATTTGCTTCTACATTGCGTAGTTGTTCTAGTTTAGGAAACCTTTTGTTGTCGTCAACCTCTTTGCGCTTATAATAACCATCTTTAGTGTACTCAAAACCATATAAAGTGCCTATCTCACCGTTTTGTTCAAAGTCCTCAACGTCTGCAAGGTCTTTTAATTCTAAAGTTACACACCTCTCAGGCGCTAATGTGACCCCCGAATCGTCTGGTCCACGTGACATTTTTTAAAACAACGTATTATTTTATTTCTAAAACAATGTGCAGGTTATCACATTTTACGACTTTCCCTGTTTTATCTGTGATTTTTATATTAAATGATCTGACCCTCCCACAAGCTAATCTTTTAAACTGTAAATTAGGGAATTGTATAATTTCATAATCGCAATATGCAGCTTTCCCTGATGGAAGAGCTCTTAAAACAGTTGAGGGCCTTCCATCATATAAGTTTTCATCAGTGCTCAGCTCATCCAAATGTACATAGAGTAATGGATATAAGGCAAGATCGAGCGGATATTTTCCCTCATAAGTAGTTTTGTCTGGTGTAACTCTAAAACTATGATAGACTTCAAGGCCAGTTGCAAAGCCTAACATTTTAGCTAGCTCTACATCAAAAAAGTAATGGTCTACTTCTTCTTCTTCAGGTTTGAATGTCAACATTATTTTCAAATTTGCATTGTTAAGTTTGAGAGTAATGTCGAAGTTACTCATTGCTTCTTTTAGCGAGCAAAACCCGTAATAACCATCAGGTATGGTTAACTGGCTAATTACGTCTCCTCTTCTGTCAAGTTTTGAAATCTTATTATTTTCCTTGGATTCACTTATATTAAACCATACGACTTTGTAAAAAATTTCATGGAGTGCAACCCTTCGGGTTCCGCAGTTATTATCAATAGCATATTCTAAAAACGAAGGACTGTCTTGAGTTGTTATTGTTACAAACATTTTTAAAACAAATTTAAAAATGAGTGCATTCAAATATACTAATGCAAAATATTCTGTTGGGCCGCACTACAATCTTAAAAATATAACAACTGACACCCTCGACATTTCTGTGACTCAGACTGACGCCTTTCAAGTAAAGGTTAGTACTCCATTGAACAGATATCTTAACCCTCCTATTAAAAACGACTACATCCCGAAAGTGTGGTTTAGTCATCCGATGCAGTTTTATCAGAACCAGTTAAACTTTGCTGTGTTTTGTGCATCAACTGGGTGTGGAGTGTCGTATGCTGATCATTTAAATCATCCTGATCCTTTGGTGAGGTCAGTGTATAGATTTCATTTTTATTACACCTTCAGACGTATTTTATCTGAACTGCAAGCGCCATTACCAAATGACAAAACGTTTAATCCATTCAGCAACAGAATAGATTACAAGGCTTTTGAAAGGATCTGTAACGAATTTGATATTGACCCAAAGACAGACTTTAGACAAAAGTTGGATCTTAATCATGGTTTAGGCACTCTTTATTTTTGGGGCGTGCACAGAAAGTATAACTATGATTGGAATCCTCCTTACACATCTTTCTCTTCAGGCACAACTGTTCACCTCGGGTCCATAGAGCAAGAGCATAAAACAGCATGGACAACATTTATTTTGGATACTTCTAAGGGCCTAACAAAAGCGGGAATAGAACGAATAAACGACTCTATTCGTACTTATGTTTGGTGTTTGCTAGGTTCGCAAGCACAGGCAAGATCTAACATAACTGATCCTTCTACTGGCTTTGATGCTCAAAAACAGTATTTAGCAAATTTAGAGGACGCCATTAATTCTGCAATTGATTTGCCTTCAAGTATTAAAAGGTACCAAAATGTTTTACAATTTGCAAGATCGAAAGTAGACTTTGCTGTCGGCACTGGTTTATACATGCTACCTTCTGACCTCAGGCTCCAGGTAGGAACAATAATAAACTACAACAATGAAATCCTTGTTGCAGGAAATGAACAGAAGGTCGGGAAAAACGACATAAATTCTGAGCCAGTACAAACAATAAAAAAAGAAGTCCCCTCAAAACCCCATCCAATCCCCAAGGCCCAAAGCTCAAAGGCCATTGAAGACGCGCGTGATGACCATGAATATGAAAAGACAGCACTTGTTATTGGATTAACTGCCCTAGGATTACTTGGTCTTTATCTTACTAAAGAGTAACCCAACTATTAAGACAACTAATGCCCATAAGTGCTCGGCCATAAAGCCAACTACTTTGCTTGCAGTAGACAAAAGCCAGCTAACGATCCCCCTAATATGCCAGGTAAAGAGTCTATTGCTTTACTGGCTAATTTTTTTAATAAACTTGCAAGATGATCAAGTTGTTTTTTTACACATGATTTATCTGATGGCGGGCCTGGCGGCACTGCTCCCCCACCGCCACCGCCTGTAAGAGCCATCACCAGTGTACTTATTGCAAATCCTAAGGCTGTTATAACACTTGCTAATGTGACACCTTGCTCTCTAAACAGTGTTTTTATTCGTTCTGCTAACGTTGTGTCTTCATATAAAATTCTTTGGATAGTTTCTCTTATTCTGCTCACTTGAGTTCGTAATTGTTCTCGGTTATTAGACAACACTTCTAGTCTTGCTGATCTCTCTTGTTCAAGATCTTTTAGTCTTTGTGTTATTCTTTCTTTAACACCAGGTCCTAAGTTGTGGTCATCAGCCTCAACTAGTTTTTCTTTTTCTCTTTTTATATGCTCATCTAGTTCACCCAGTTTTGCTAAATTGTTTGTTAATTCGCCTCTGATGCTTTTCAAAGCATGATCAAGGGCCGTTATTTCTCTCATAGGTAGCGGCGGATCGTGCATAGTTTTTAATACTGTTTCTTCTGAAAAACTGGTTTCTATTATTTCGTCTGCTGTTGGGCTTAAATCTTTAAGGGGTATGTTTTGAATTTGGTTTTCTGTTGGGAGTTTCTGTAGTGTGTTTTGAAGTTTAGCAACTGCCTCACTGTCTAATCTTCGCGGTTTAGCAATGCCAAGGCGATTTTGATCGCTCACACTGAGCCTTTGTCTAATTGTAGTCTTTGCTAAAAACTTTGATGGGTCTGGTTTAGATGTAAGCTGAACAAGTTGTCCTTGCTCGTTTTTCACAAACAAATGGTCATCTTTTGTTTCAAAATCATTAGGGTCTATAAATTCGGGAGGTTCTTGGCCTAAACTTTGATAAAATGATTTGACCTTACTTTCTGTTAATTCACGCCGCAATGATTGTAATGGATGTGTCAAAGGCGTCATTTCACTCATGTCGTCTCCAGGATCAAAAACATCATAATCTTCTTCTGCCATGTTTTTAAATAATTAACTTTTTATTTTGTTTTATAAAAAAATGTCACAAGCATATGGTTCGATTCTTGACCCGCATAGAAGACTGAAAGAGCCCTTTGGCGTGAAGGGAAATAAACAGAATATTATTGTTCCAAATAATCCATCTACTATTGATTCAGATCAAATTCTTACTGTTAAATTTCCAGACCTAGGAGCAGATGAAGTGATTGTGCCGGGATCTGCACGGCTTACTTTCAAAATAGAACTCGAATCAGCAACAGACGAAAACAGGACAGTTGTACAGAATTTGGGACGGGCAATCGTTAAGAAAATTTCTATAAAACTTGAGGGGCAAGAAATATTTTCTTTACACAATGCAGACATATTTTTAATCTATTGTGATCTATGGCTAACCGATAATGAAAGGGCCGATCTTGCGTTTCAAGGAATCGAAAATAACGAAGCACTAAAACACAGAATAGACGCCGAAGATGCTAAAGACGGTAACAAGTATGAAGCTGTAAGTTTTGCTTATGGAAATCGCTTTTCCATACCCTTAGATTTTGAGTTGTTAAAAGCGCATGCGCCATACTTTCAAGGAGCATTAAAAGACAGATTGTCATATGAACTAACTTTTAATGAATACAAACGTGTCATTAGATCGACAGACACTGATTCCAAGTACAGCATTTTCGACATCTCGTTAGAGTTTGACATTGTTAGCAACCCTAACTTAGCAAGGCTGATTGAGCAACAATATCAGTCAAAATTAGCAATATATTACGAAAGAGTGATTCATCATACTAAATATCCTAAAAGCAGGGCAGACACAATATGGAACTTTAGTTTTAGCGCCGCAGCAAGATCCCTTAAAGGTATTTTATTGCTGTGTGAAGATGAAGAACCATTCAAAAGACAAAGTGAAAAGTTTATCAATCCTAAAATAACGAAAGTACAATGTTCAATTGAGGGTAGTCCTAACCAAGTCTACGGTAGCGGGCTTAAACCTTATCATCATTTTGATGAAATAAGAAAATTGTTTGGAGGCGGGAGGTCTAGAAGTCCAACAGTAGACCTTGTGTCTAAAGATCTACATCTTCACAGTGTTAGACTTGATGAATATTTAACAACGAAATACGGTTTATGGATTGACCTAAGGTCAACAGAGGATAATCAGTTGCATGGGAGTGGGAGAACAGTTAAAGACGTAATAAACATTCAAATTGATAAAGAAAAAGAGAGTGATAAACCACTTAATGTACATTTGTTTTTAATATATGATGCGCAGCTGAATATTCAAGATAACAGATTGAAAGATATCCAATACTAAATTATTTTTATTTTAAAAAAGCATGTCTGTTACGACTTATCCAAAAGTGCCCAAAGAAGAGATAGCTGCTGCTGTAGACATAAAAACTTTCAGATTAACCAACATTACACAAATGCAACAAAAACTAGAGCAGGACCTTTCAAAATACAGTAAAACCAAACGAAGGTATTCTGCTGTCTTTAATGCTATTACATATGTTAATACTGGAGCATCGATCACTAGTGCTCTATCAGCAGGAACAAGTGTAGGTCTCTTAGCAACAGGCGTAGGTGCACCGGCAGCTTTACCTCTAGGTGGTTTGTCTTTAACTCTTGGCCTGTGTTCATTGGCTGTAAGTGCTGTCAGCAAAAAAATAAAAGCTAATCTCCAAAAGCACACAGCTATAGTTCAACTAATAACAGCTAAACTTAGTTCCTTCAAACTGACAATAAATAAAGCACTTGCTGACTCAAACATCACGGATGAAGAATTTAGTCGCCTACAGGCTGATTTTGAGGACTACAAAAGACAAAAGTTTGATCTTCAAAGAAAGGCAAGGGCAACTTTTTCTCAACAACCAGACACTGACCAGATAAAAAAGGAATGTTTAAAAAAAGTAAACGAGACATTAAACTCTGTTCTAAACAGCTCACATTAGCAACCCCAAAGGGCGTTTATACTTTAGTTTATGAGTCCAAGCACAAAAAGACCGTTGATATTGATTCTGATTAACTTTATTTTTTTGATTTAAATAAATATTTTGAGTTAGAAAAGAAGCTCAACATGGATAAGATATATGAAGGTTCAGATGAATTTTTGAAGCAATGCTCGAGGAAGAGCGTTTGTCAAAAGCTTTAAATGAGGTCGTTTTAGAAGTTATTGATCCAACAAACGTGCAGGCAAGCGTTGTACATGCTATTTCTCAAGTTCCAAGTAAACTAACAATAAACCCTCCAGTTAAAGTAAGGGTAGTTGTTTTAATCGACTATATAACAATAAACGAAGAAAATCTAGAAGTCTGGGTCTCAACTAAACAGCAGACTATTCTTTCTCATAATGACTTAACACCTGGTTGGGCAGATCAACTTCTTACACAGTTTAATGAAGCCTCTGAAGCAGCTAAAATGAGAGGCTCTGGTTGGTCAGAGGGTGAAGTCCTAGACATCAGATTAAGACAAGCTAAGTATGAGCCAATTGTAGGCAAGGCTTACATTCCACTGCCTCCAACATTAGTTGCAAAGAGAGCAGTTTTGAACATAAAAAATTCAGATGACAAATGTTTTATGTGGTGCGTTCTTGCTAGGCTGCATCACGTTGCCAAAAATGCAGAGAGAGTATCTAACTATTTACAGTGGGCCAATGATCTTAACTTTAACGGCCTTGAATTTCCTATGGCTGTAGACAAAATTGATCAGTTTGAAGAACAGAATCCTCCAATAACTGTTAACGTATACACATGGTCTGAAGAAACCAACCTTCTGCCAATTAGAGTGTCAAAGAACAGTCCAACAATAGGCGAACCAACCAAAACTCATGTAGACTTACTCCTAATGCAAAGCCTTAATGGGTTGCACTACACTCTAATACGCACAATGAGTAGATTACTAGTGCATACTACAAAACAACATAGCAAACAAGAATTTTGTAGAAAATGTTTAACAAGAATTCCGTCCGTTCAAGCTGCGAGCGAACATGTAAAACATTGTCTCAGCCCAGTTGACTGTGATACAGAACTAATTACGCCCGGAGAAGGCAGTAAAGTTAGTTTTAAGAACTGGAAACGGTTGCAAACTAGTCCATATGTTGTTTACGCAGACTTCGAATCACTCATTGTTCCTTATGAAGGACCAACCCCACAGAAACTTCCTAAAACAGTCTTAATGAGTAATCATCAGATTTGCTCATTTGCCTTCATCATTGTTAGGTCAGATGGCGCCCATTCAAAGCCAGAATTATACAGAGGACCAAATGCTGCAAAATACTTCTTAAAACGCATGCAGCAAGTGCGTAATGCCTGTTCTAATAATCTAAACTTATCTGAAATCATAATGACGCCTGAAGACCAACAACAGTATGACTCAGCCACTCACTGTTGGATTTGTGGGGCGGCCTTGGTTGCCACCGCAGAGAATCCAACAGTAAGAGACCATGATCACATTAGTGGAAAGTTTAGAGGAGCAGCACATAACAAATGCAATCTTCAACTAAAGTTTGAACCAAAGACATGGAAGCTGCCTATATTCTTTCACAACTTGCGAGGTTACGACTCTCACCTTATAATGCAAGCAGTAACTAGCGCCTTTAGGGTGTCATGCATTGCGCAGTCATCAGAAAAGTACATGTGTTTCACTTTAAATAACATGTCTTT
This sequence comes from Conus canariensis, assembly GCA_033310375.1. Lineage (NCBI taxonomy): Eukaryota > Metazoa > Mollusca > Gastropoda > Neogastropoda > Conidae > Conus > Conus canariensis. The sequence continues at coordinate 13,178,033 of CM065735.1, forward strand.
CTACGACTCTATGCAACACATGATGGGTTCATTAGAGTCACTGGCTATGTCCTTAAAGTCCTGCCCAATAACAGAAGAATATTTTGACCCAACTCTTGTTAGAAAGGGCGTTTACCCTTATGAGTACATGAACAGTTGGGAAAGGTTTGACGAAGATACACTTCCGCCTAAAGGCGCGTTCTTTTCTAGTCTCAGAGGAAAGGACATCAGTGATTCTGATTACCAGCATGCTCAAGATGCGTGGCAGAAGTTAGAGTGTAAAACGATGGGAGACTATCATGATTCCTATTTAATGGCGGATACCTGTTTGTTGGCGGACGTCTTTGAAAATTATAGGAAGACCTGCATGAAACATTACAGCCTGGATCCTGCGCATTATATTTCTGCGCCTGGGATGAGCTGGGACGCTTTCTTAAAATTTACTGGAGTACAAATTGATTTATTGTCTAACCTGCCAATGCTTCAGATGATTGAAAACGGATTGCGTGGGGGAATCAGTATGGCGTCGCACCATTACTGTAAAGCAAACAACAAATACTTGGACGACTATGATCCAAGTAAAAGGTCTAACTATCTCATGTATTTAGATGCAAACAATCTGTATGGATGGGCAATGGCGCAATCACTTCCATTACGTAACTTTAAAATGTACACAGGACTCAAAGACATTCAAAAGTTTTTAAAATGGCTACCTACTCTAGAAGCTGATCGTAAAAGAGGTCTCATTCTAGAAGTTGATTTAGAATATCCTCATGAACTTCATGATTACCATAATGACTATCCATTAGCGGCAGAAACCCTAAAAGTGTCAATGACAGAACCGCCTAAACTTGTGCCTAATCTTCGAGGCAAAAAAAATTATGTCTGCCATTACAGGCTTCTACAATTTTATTTAAGACATGGTTTGAAGTTGACAGCTGTTCATCGTATAATTGCTTTTGACCAAGAACAGTTCATGAAACCATACATCATGAAGAACACTGATCTCAGAACTAAATCCACAGATGCTTCAGAAAAAGACTTTTTCAAGTTGATGAACAACAGCTGTTTTGGAAAGACTATGGAAAATCCGCACAAGCGTAAAGATGTTAGATTGGTCACCAGAGAGAACGATGCAATTAAGCTAACTTCTAAACCTAATTATCAGGACTTCAGAAGATTTCATGATCAGCTTTTTGGCATAATGATGAAAAAAAAGAAAGTCAAATTGGATAAGCCCGTTTTTTATTGGGTTTACTGTTTTAGAATTATCAAAGCTTTTGATGTTAGAATTTCTTTACGACTACTTTAAACCCTTGTATCCTGAGTCCAAAGTACTTTACACAGATACAGATTCCTTTGTAATCGACATCCCTACTGAAGATATCTATAAAGACATGGAATTAGAAGTGGCTAAAGGGCATGCTGGATGGTACGACACATCTGATTATCCTAAAGATTCACCTTTGCATTCAGATATTAACAAGAAGGTTTTAGGTAAGATGAAGGATGAATTATCTGGTGGTGTGATCAAGGAGTTTGTTGGTTTGAGGTCGAAAATGTACAGTCTTTCAAGCCAAAAAAAAGTTGTTAAAAAAGCAAAGGGAATATCTCGCAGTGTTGTGCAGTCAAGCATATCCCATGACAACTATAAAAAAGCATTGTTTGACAATAAGACTTTTCATCATGACAACGTAAAACTACGATCTAATCTACATGAGATCAACACAACTGTTGTAACAAAGAAGTCATTAGATAGAACAAACACAAAACGTGTGTTTGTTAATCCAGAGTTTTCATATGCAATCGGGCATTGGAGAATAGTATAATCATATGGGCTTATATTTTTCAGCAATCGCACGTTCAATTATATCATCATCTAATTTAGCAAAATTAATATTATTTATTAATGCTAGATGTGCTTTAATTTTTTTTGTCATTTCGCAATATTCATGTTCCCATACCCATAAATCAAAATAAAAGCTTTGGGGTTTAAAGCGATTGTCTGGCGATTGTTCTAGCCAAGGATTGTCAATCTTCTCAAATACTTCTTTAATGATATACTGATACTCAAATAAATCTTGCATTAATTTTAAAGACTTTTCCTTTGTCATTTCTGCCATTTCCCTTTGAGCTTCCATTTTAAACCCAAATGTATTTGCGTAGATTAAAACAGTTCGTTAAGCTTAACTGTATCATCACCCAATTCAACCAAATTATTTTTCATTACTGCTAAATGCGCTCGAATTTTTTTAATATATTCCCAATCAAAATTTGAGGTTTTGTCTAGCATGGCATAATCAATCTTCTTAAATATTAGTCTAATAGCAAGATTATAATCAAATATTTCTCGCATTATTTCTAAGGACTCTTCCTTCACCATTCTTGCTTCCTGTGCCATTTTACGTAAGGATTCTTCCTTTTCCATTCTTGCCGCCATTTTAATTTAAATTAAAAAATAATTAAGCGACTGTGTCTGGAGGGATTATCTGCAGTTCTTCCTTCACAAAAGATCTTTGAGGGGCCGGCCGTTTTGTTGTGTCAGTTTCTCGTAAATAATACACGGGCGGATTCATTTTCACAATTTTTTTTATCTCATATGGATCAACACTCCAAACTGGATCTGTTGCCCTGATGCGAGTGTCCCCTTCCGCTTCTCCCGGCGAATAAAGGTATCTCACTTTCAAACCAAATGGAAATAGTTTGCTTGATGAAGACTCTCCTTCAACAACATTTATTGTTTGTTTTCTGATTGCTTGTACTGGTTTTAGACCTTTAAATTCTTCATTATTCATTGCACGTAGAACTGAGGGCAGCCTTCTAACCCATTCTGTGTTGCGAGAATTGTCAATCAGCTCTCTGTGATACTGGTAGGAGAAAAGTCTTTCAGATAACTGTTTGTTAAAGTTTTCAACCAACCCCTGTGATCTGTGAACACCCGGAATGCCTCTTTTAATGGTAACTCTATGTTTTAACAATAATTGATTCACTTGTCCTTTAAATTCTTTCCCATCATCGACTTGAATCATGCGAGGATAAGTTAAGGGTCCTCGTTGATATATCAGTTGTATAGCGACAGCAACAGCAGAAGCACTCTTTTGTGTTAATGGTTCCGCATCTTTGTATCTTGAAGCTATATCAATGACTGTAAGCGCGTACTTAAATCTTTTTCGTCTAATCGTATCATGGGGTAAATATAGAAGATCCATTTGATGGGTGTCGTTTGGAGTTATATTCACAAAGTGTGGTCTCTGTATTCGTTTAGGCGCAGGTAAATAAATTTGCCAAATCGCTTGTTTAGATAACCATTCTTTTGCTGTTTGTTCACTAACTCCTGCTGCTTGGCTAAGCTTTTTAATTGCCGTTATTCCCTTCCAGTACCCTTTTGGAGAATAATAGATTTTGTACATTTTTATTCAGCCAATACTTTGTGCAACAAAATACACAGCGGTCATGCCAAAGACAATAAACAATATTTCTTGCATCTTTTGTTTTTCTGATGGTTGATAAAAGTCGCTAAATTTTGGTGGGGGCAATGTTTCAACTTGTTTGCCTGTTACTAGAAAATATTCTTTTATTGCCTGGTCAACATCTTTAAATGTGTAAGCTGCATGTCCCTGTTGTTTAAGTCTGTCGTTAATAAAATCTAACTGCTCCATTCTTTGCTTTTCATAGGTGTCTTGTGCAGCAGCTAGTTGCTCCATAGCTCTGTTATGTCTTTTTCTCTCATCGTTATTTTGTAGTTTACTAAACGCGTAATTACTTCCGCTAAAAGCAAGCGCATTAACCACAGCGCCACCAATCATCATTACGAGTGAAGCCATTTTTATAAATGTATTTTTTTAATTTTACATATTGATACTGTCTGGAATTATTCCTTGCTTAACTAGAAAATCTTTCGTAGCAACTGAAGCTGTAATAACAGCAATCAACTTTGCTGAGTCTTCAAAGTCTAGTTTGCCAAGATCTGCTGGTTTTATTTTTAACAGGCTTTTACCAAGCATTGTGTATCCTACACTTAGACCTCCAATAACAGCAGAATGGTATACGAGGTTAGCAACAGTTTTTTCGGTGCTCATTTTTTAAAAATAAAATAATATTTATTATTATTAATAAAACATGAACTGCGATGATTTACTTCCTGAACTTACAAATGATCAAGTTGATGACCAAGCTATTATGCGCCAAAAGGAAAGGCTGTATTCTTTGGCGGCGTGTGGAAAAACAAAACAGTACCTTGGAAATGAATTCAGCATAGAACAGATTCAACAGATGTCAACGCAAGACATTGTAAAGTATCACAACAGGTATGAAGCGCAACTGGGGTCAAGAATGGTCAAAAGTGTCGGACAAACTGTTCTTAGTTTGTACACTAAACTCGTTAGTAGATTTGCGCCCATTGATTCTGAACAAGATTTTATGTATGATTTAACGCAGGATCCAGTTTTAACAAAGTCATTAGAGTCTCTAGGATGTGATCTATATTACAGATTTGGAACATTGTTATCGCCATTAATCATGGGATTAATTACTTTTAATCATATAGATTTTGTTTCCCTTCAAAATGACCGAGCCAGAAAATCAGCAGAAAACATTGATGGAGAAAGTGACCAGTAAAAAGCCTCCTCATCCTGGGCGCGTTGCAGCAGGAAAAAAATTAGCAGAGTGGAACAAACAAAAAAAATTAATGTTGCAATCACAGAATATAACTCATAATGAAAACATAACACCGCCAACGCCAACAGTTGTTTCAATGCCAGCTGTAAATACACAAGTTGATTCAAGACCTACAACACCAAAGTCGTCATGGATTATTTGGATTAAAAGAGTTGGCATTTTTGGCGTCATTGCTGCTGGGGGTGGTTATTACGGTTATAAAATATATAAACAACGCCAGCAAAAACCAAAGCAGTCCAAAAAATCTCAGCCACTAAATACAGAAGCCGAACAAAAAAGCATGCCAGAACTGCCAACAACAAAATCTCATTTTGATCCATTTGATATGCAGTAATATTTCAAGAACTTAATAAATAATTATAAGTGACTTGAATAAGAACTTGATAACGACTTGATGACGACTTGATAAAA
>CM065735.1:13188099-13195599 GCA_033310375.1 Conus canariensis
GTTGGGAAGTGGCGCAAAGTAAGGGTGGTGGAATGTGAGTGGGCTAAGAGATGTAGTGGTGATAGCATTTTTGTAATAGCAACGATGTGGTGGTTTGGATGGTGGTGATGATAATGACGTGGTACAAGGATGTAGATAAATATGTGTCAGGTCCCCAGTTTCTCAGTGGTTAGAGTGCGAGACATTAAGTGGACAATCCCTGAGATGAGCATATCCAGAGGGTCATGGGTTCGAATCCCAGCCATGACTTGTCCCAAGATGGAAAAAAAGGGGCAGCAGAGGGACATCCGGAGTCATGAACCGGGTGTGGCCCAACCCCCTAGAGTGTCAGGAGATAAGGGCCGAATCACTTGCTTGAAGGGGGCTTCTCTTCTGAGGACTCTCTGCTGCCACGCTCTCCATGAGTTTCTTTCTACTGAAGCATGGGTAAACCATTGACTTCCGGAAATAGGCTGGAGGACGTCCGGGAAAGACCGGAGGACTCTGGGAAAGACCAGAACCAAGGGCTCTGTGGGCTGGCTCCCCACTTTGCCTTCAACATGTGGCCACTAAGAACAAAAGGAAAAGATGCTCCCAGGGTTCACCGAAAAGGGGAGAGAATGATGAATCCATCGGTGCTCAACCAATCACGACTGCAAATCCCAAACGGACCATGAACATGGACCAAATGGAATATCCATGTGTCTGTGGAAAGCGTTTCGCTAGCACCCGTGACATGAAGATCCACAGAACAAAGATGAGATGTGTGAAGACTCAGCTGAATGAGCAGCAGCGCACTGCATCAGCAGATAAGACGTCAGAAGACCAAGGCAGGATTTAAACCACAGTGCCAAGGACATCCATGCTGTTGGTTGGAATGAAGAATTTGCACAGGCCCTCGATGCCAGGTGCCTGAAACTCAACCTGCCACAAGCAAACGAAACTGAAGATTGGGAGAAACTGGATGCAAAAATCATCCAAAGACGCGATGCACTGATAGGGAAAAGCACCCTGGAACACAAACTAGCCACATATGGGGACATTGTGTATGCCACATGTAGAGACGCCTATAGAGCAAAACTACCCAAAAGAGAAAACACCTCCAAAGAAATCCAGACGCCATGAAGAGATGGACAAGATCAGGGTTCAAAAGAAAAACCTCAAGAAGCAAATGAAGACTGCACTGGCAGCTGAAAAACAAGGCTCGGAAAAACTCTGGAAAGACCTGAAAACAAACCACAGCACCCTCCGCAAAGCGGAATCTGTAAGGAAGAGGAAGAGCAAAAAGAAGGAGACCCAAGAGCGCTTCTTCAGAGACCCCTTCCAGTTTGCAGAACACTGTTTGAGCAGCCGAAATCTGGGACCCTAAGTGTGGACAAAGGAGTTCTTGAGCAGCACCTGAGGAAAACATACTCTGACTCACAGAGCAAAGCACCACTCGACATTCAAGGTCTGGTGTGGCCAACCAACCCTGAGGAACAGTTCAATGACAAGCCATCAACGTTGGCGGAAATCAAGAAGGTGGTCGACAAAGCCAGAGCCAAATCGTCACCAGGGCCAAACGGAATACCTTACCAGCTGTACAAGAAATATCCCAGGGTGTTGGAGTGGCTCCACAGGCTGCTGCAATCAGCTTGGAGAAAGCAGAAGATCAGTGGCCAGTGGATGATGGCAGATGGTGTGTACATCCCCAAAGAGCAAAACTCAAGTGACATCAGCCAGTTCAGGCCAATGTCACTATGAACGTCGAAGGGAAAATCTTCTTCTCTGTCATGGCAAGCAAGGCTGACCAAGTACCTCATGGGAAACAATGGGCTGTGCAATTTCCCCAATACTGTTCGTGTTGGCAATGGAAGTCATCTTGAAAACAGCAACAAGCAACGCAAAACAAACAGATCCTTGGCGATGAATACAAGATGCCCCCTCTCAAGGCCTTCATGGATGACATTCCAGTGATTTCATCCAGAGAAGACGAGACACGTCATGTGCTGGAAAGGCTGGACGACATAGTTGCCTCATCCAAAATGAAGTTCAAGCCAAAGAAATCACGGAGTCTCTCACTGAGGAAAGGAAAAGAGGCCGAATCTGTGGTGTTCAGTGTTGCCAACCAGGCCATTCCAACAGTCACAGAAGACCCAGTCAAGAGCTGGGAAGAGGGTATGATGATACCCTGAAAGACACACAAAGAGCAAAAGAAACCAAACAGATGTCGGAAGAAGGCTTGGAGACCATTGACCAGTGTGGGCTCCCTGGCAAATACAAGGTTTGGTGTCTGCAGTTCATGCTGATACCAAAGCTCCTATGGCCTCTGATGATATACGACATCTGCACCAGCATAGTGGGGGCAATGGAAGCCAAGATCAACAACAAGTTCACAAGGAAAGGGGGTTGGTGTCCCACCCTGTCTGACTGACATAGCGCTGTACTGTCGCCAAACAAAGCTGAAACTACCACTGAAATCCATCCTGGAGGAATACAAAGCAGGGAAGATCAGACTTCAAAGCATGCTGGAGGACTCAGGGGGCAAGGTGGTAGAAGCAATCAAGCCCCAGCTGAAGACAGGCAGAAAATAGAAAGTTCAAGAGGCGATGGATTCTGCAAAAAAGGTCTCAAGATCAGAGAAATAACAGGACCAACAGACAAGGACTGGGGTTGACCAAAACTGAATGGTGTTCAAAGGCCAAAGGCAAAGCCAAAAGAGACATGATGATTCAGGAAAATCAGAAAAGAAGACCAAAAAAAGACTCCAAAAAGCAGTCCAGCAGAGCCAGCAAGGGCAATGGACAACGTGGGAGAATGCACTCCAAAGAAATCTCACTTGGAATGACATTTGGCACATGGCCCCTCTCAGGATCAGTTTCATTCTCAGATCTGTATATGACCTTCTGCCCTCAAATGCAAACCTGGTGAAGTGGGGGAAAACAGACGATCCTGCATGCCCCCTCTGCCATGAAAAACAAACAGTGGAGCATGTCCTAAGCTCATGTATAGTAGTCCTGGCTCAAGGAAGGTACACATGGAGGCACAACCAAGTGCTCAAAGAGATTGTACAAGCAGTCTTGGCTAGTACCAACACCACAAAAGGGAAAATCAGGACTCCAAAAGCACCCACAACATTCTTCACGGCAGGAGGCAGCAAAGCATGGCCAAGAACAACAGTGCCGCTCGGAATATGCAGAGTCTGCTGGACGGGGCAGATGACTGGGAGTGCACTGCAGACATCCCAGAATCTAAGCTCAAATCTACAAGACTGAAAAGTATGCTGATCTGGAAAACAGCCTGAGGAGAGAAGGCTATCAGGTCAAAAGTCATCACTACATAAATTGGAGCTAGAGGGTTTGTAGGAACGTCTGCATACAGCCTCATGAAACAGCTCGCAGTTGCAGGGAGGGAAAAAACCAGAGGCCTGAAAGCAATGGCAGAAGCGGCAGAGAGGTGTTCAAGCTGGATCTGGTCAAGGAGGAACAAAAGTGAACTTGATAGGCTTAACTTTCCCTACAAATATCAGGTGCCCCAGTGGCTCAGTGGTTAGAGTGCGATACATTAAGTGGACAATCCCTAATGAGCATGTCCAGAGGGTCATGGGTTCGAATCCCAGCCATGACTCGTCCCAAGATGGAAAAAAAGGGCAGCAGAGGGACATCCAGAGTCAGGAACCGGGTGTGGCCCAATTCCCCTGGCCCTCTTATACTTGCAACGGGACAATCCGGGAGTTAACTTCAGGCGCCTGTTCTTCCCGTACCGGGAGTTACCGGGATCTGTCCGTGGGAATTTTCCATCACGCAGTTATCACGTGTGTAGACACGCAGAGTCGCAGACAGTAACTAGGAAGACTCAGGCATGGCCCAATCATGTGTTATTGGCACTATTTTGGGGTGATGGAACCGCACGTGTTCATTGAGAAAAGGGGCAAACACAGCGAGTAAGTTTGTGAATGAAACCGACCGACTTTCACAATGGCTGCTTTGGCGTCTGCTATGAACATGAAGAGATGATCGACTACTCGCAAGAGGAGTTGGATCAAATTATTGGAGAAGTGGAGAAATTTGAAAGAGAGATGGAGAATGAAAGTGATATTGAAGTAGGTAGTGGTGTTGAAGAAGACGGTGAAGTAGAAAGTGACCCGGAGTACGATGTTCCGCTCGCTGCGCTTCAAACATCATGGCGACCAGCGACACGTGGCGTTGCAGAAGTGCGTCAGTTTCAGGAACCCACTGGGCCCGCTCACTCGTTATCCGACACGGCTACACCACTTGATTTTTTCTTTTTGTTTGTACCTCTTTGTTTTTTAAGACTGCTGCCGATGAAACAAACAGGTATGCAAGACAAAAACAAGCTGCCAAGGGCGCACCTGACCCTCTTTGGTGCGATACCACACCTGAAGAAATGCGAGCCTATATCGCGGTCTTGATTATGATGGGGGTAAAGCGTCTGCCACGTCTGTGTGCTACTGGTCTGATGACCCAATTATCAAAGATGAGTGGATCAGCAGTGTCATGCCGAAAAATCGCTTTTTCAAGTTGAATCAGTATTTCCACCTTCGGGATTCGTCCAACACACCTGGGCGTGATCACCCTGATTATGACCCCTGTTCAAGGTGAGAACATTTATCAATCTTATTCTCCCTTTGTTCAAAGCCAATTATTGTCCCGGCCGTGAAATGAGCATTGATGAGGATGATAGGCTTCAAGGGTCACATTTTCTTCAAACAGTTTATGCCAGCCAAGCCAACAAAGCGGGGCATCAAGGTGTGGGAAATGTGCGACGCTACTACCGGCTGTTGTGTCGCATTTGACATTTACACTGGTCGTGCTAGCCGTGAAAACCCAAATATCAGTCTGGGGCATGAAGTAGTAGACAAACTAGCGTCACCGTACTACAACCAGAACAGGCACTTGTATTTTGACCGCTTTTTCACATGTGTCCCTTTGATGACACACCTGGCGCCAATGGAACATATGCCTGTGCGACAGTCAACCGTAACCGCAGGGACTGCCACAGGAAGCCAAGATGGCCAAACTGAAGGAAAAGGGAGACCTGATACAAATGCAGAAAGGCTCACTGATGGCTACTGTCTACAAAGACAACCGTCAGATCTACCTCCTGAGCAGCAATCAGCCTCCAGGTATGACAACAACGGAGGAAAAGGTGATGCCGACTATCATCGCTGCGTACAACAAGTACATGGGTGGTGTTGACAAGTCAGATCAGTACCGTGCCTACTATCCTGTTGGTCATCAAAACAAAAAATGGTGGCGGTACGTCTTCCACTCGTTGATCAATCTGTGTATTGTTCAAGCCTTTCTCACCTGGGAAAAGTCACCACACGTTCAGCCCCCAAAGAAGGCCCATGATCACCTGTGGTTTCGTGTCGACATCGCTAAACGGCTTCGTGCTGGATTTACTTCCAGAAAACGCAAAGCTGGGCGAAGCAAGGCAGTACCAGAACCCCCAATCGCCAAAGACTCCATTGATCACCACAAAGTGGAGAAGATTGAGGGCAGGCCTAGGGTGTGTCGTCAATGTGTCAAAACTGGCCGCTTGACACCAAAGGGATATCAAGTGGAAACGTCATATAAGTGTTCTTTCTGTCAAGTGCCCCTTTGCTGGCCCAGGAATGGTTGTTTTCGCGACTATCACGATCAAAACGTAGTCCAACAGTAATGCAGCTGTGATGTTTATTTTTGTTTTGCATACCTGTGTTTTTTGGTGACAGCTGTGACTGTGACATTTAGTAGTGAGTAGTGAGTGTGTACAGTGACACTGTGCTGTGCAACTGAAGACTGTGGACGTATGTAATCAGCTGTAGTTTGTAGAACTGCAAAGGCTGACGGAAACATGACAACATATAGCGTATTGGGAAGTGTCTGAGTTCAGTATTGTGTGTGACAAGTGATAAGTTTTGTATGACATTGGTGGGACAACCAGTGGGACCTGTACTGCCAGGCAGTGGATGGATCACGTCAGGTAGGCCTCAGATTTTATCATACACTAACAACTTGCATCTGCATGGTGATTGCGCATGCTTGCATGCTGTAAACTTGATTGTCATCATAAAATGTCACGTGTCTGGTGACAATTTGGTGACAGTGACACGACCTATATCTCTAAGACAGACAAAATATAGTTCAAAGTGAAGTACATGCTCTTATGAAAACTGTCTGCCAATTTGCTTTCTCCTAGAGGTTCACATACATTCCCCATAAGTTAATAATCATACATACCCATTTTTTGGCTGAAACCTGTAGAAGAATCTGAAATCTAGGGGAAGTCTGCAGTCAAAGAAACCGAGTACAAGAGGGCTAGCTAGAGTGTCAGGAGATAAGGGCCGAAACACTTGCTTGAAGGGGGCTTCCCTTCTGAGGACTCTCTGCTGCCACGCTCTCCACGAGTTTCTTTCTACTGTGTGCCCACGCACACTAGTGGATAAAATGACTGCGCCTGCATGCACACATTCCACCCCCCCCCCCCCCCACACACACACCCACGCACACACACCCTCACACACACACACCTTCCTCCCCCCCAGGAGAGAGAGAGAGAGAGAGAGAGAGAGAGAGAGAGAGAGAGAGAGAACTCGGAAACTTTAATTGTAAGGCCACCGGCCTGTATACAATGGATACACGTTAACATGAGTGAATCAAAGCAAATAACATAAGGACAACACGCAAAAAATAAGTACAACATCCCACATCAAAATCAAACTAAAGTCAAGGGAGTTACATTGGCATGTGAAATTAAGCAGACAAAAAACCTTAAGACAGCAATTCAATTACAAGAGTGCAGCTTTACTTCTTACTTAAATGCGTATATCTAGTCTTAAATGCATAGAATATATACATTGCTAAATTTCTTAAGAGCATGACGTCTTCAGATTGTACCATTCAAGCTAAGCATTCTCCATTAATGAATGTATGTTGGTAATACTTTGACAAATATTTTTCTCTTAGAAATGTATATGTTTGACATTCTAACAAAAAATGAAGTTCACTTTCTATCCTATTACAAAACGGACATTTCTTTGATTTTTCATTATATCTGTTATTGATATTCAGATCACACATTCCAAGTCTTAATCTACTTAAAGCATAACGAAATTTACTAATAGAGAGAGAGAGACAGTTGGTCAGATAAGAAGTGAAGTGAATATGGAGAGTACACAATGGGGGAAGCTAGGGTACAGTTAAGGGAGATGCAGGGTGGTGGGAGAGAAGTGTATACTGAAGTAACCATTTGGGGGGATGTTATGATGTATTCATTTTTTTTTATTTACGTTTACTTGTTTGTGTATTAACATAGTGACTTGTTTATTTATGTAGTCATTTATGTTATTTTTGTAGTCCTTTTTTCTGGTTTGGATCTGCATCCCTTTGTTTCTGATGGATCCACATCCCCGCCCCATTCCCTAGCCCATCCCTGCCTTCCACAAACACACATACTCCTGTGTCCTATTGATTCAACTGGTAGTTTATGACTATGATATGGTTTAGTGATAAATGATGATGGTGTAGTCAACGATTG
>CM065735.1:13203099-13208099 GCA_033310375.1 Conus canariensis
TCAGCGTATCATCATACCATCTTCCAAGGCTCTTGACTGGTTCTTCTGTGACTGTTGGAATGGCCTGGTTGGCAACACTGAAGACCACAGATCCGGCCACTTTTCCTTTCCTCAGTGAGAGACTCCGTGATTTCTTTGGCTTGAACTTCATTCTGGATGAGGCAACTATGTCGTCCAGCCTCTCCAGCACATGACGTGTCTCGTCTTCTCTGGATGAAATCACTGTAGTGTCATCCATGAAGGCCTTGAGAGGAGGCATCTTGTATCCATCGCCAAGGTCTGTTTGTCTCGCGTTGTTTGTTGCTGCTTTCAAGATGAGTTCCATTGCCAGCACGAACAGTATTGGGGAAATTGCACAGCCCATTGCAATACCCACTTCCAAGTTGATCCAGTCTGTTGTGTACTCCTTGGTAGAGAACCGCATTGAGAAGCCATTGAAGTACTTCTTGAGCATGTCGCGGATGTTCTTTGGCACATGGTACATCTCAAGAGCCAACTGTATCATCTCATGGGGCACAGATCCATATGCGTTTGCCAGATCAAGCCACACTACGTCCAGGTCTCTCTTTTCTGTTTTTGCTTTTTGGATTGCGTCCCAGATCATTGTGGCGTGTTCTACACAGCCCGCCACGCCTGGGATGCCACCTTTCTGGACTGACACATCCAAGTACTTGTTTTCCATCAGGTACTTGGTCAGCCTTGCTGCCATGACAGAGAAGAAGATTTTCCCTTCGACGTTCAGTAGTGATATTGGCCTGAACTGGCTAATGTCACTTGCGTTTTGCTCTTTGGGGATGTACACACCATCTGCCGTCATCCACTGGCCGCTGATCTTCTGGTTTCTCCAAGCCGATCGCAGCAGCCTGTGGAGCCACTCCAGCACCTTGGGACATTTCTTGTAAAGCTGGTAAGGTATTCCGTTTGGCCCTGGTGATGATTTGGCTCTGGCTTTGTCGACCACCTTCTTGATTTCCGCCAACGTTGGAGGCTTGCCATTGAACTGTTCCTCAGGGTTGGTTGGCCACACCAGACCTTGAATGTCGAGTGGTGCTTTGCTCTGTGGGTCAGAGTATGTTTTCCTCAGATGCTGCTCAAGAACTCCTTTGTCCACACTTAGGGTCCCAGATTTTGGCTGCTCAAACAGTGTTCTGGCAAACTGGAAGGGGTCTCTGAAGAAGCGCTCTTGTGTCTTCTTCTTTTTGCTCTTCCTCTTCCTCGCAGATTCCGCTTTGCTGAGGGCACTGTGTTTTTCTTTCAGGTCTTTCCACAGTTTTTCCAAGCCTTGTTTTTCAGCTGGCAGTGCGGTCTTCATTTGCATCTTGAGGTTTTTCTTTTGGACCCTGATCTTGTCCATCTTTTCTTGGCGTCTGGATTTCTTTGGAGGTGTTTTCTCTTTGGGTAGTTTTGCTCTATAGGCGTCTCTACATGTGGCATACACAATGTCCCCATATGTGGCTAGTTTGTGTTCCAGGGTGCTTTTCCCTATCAGTGCATCGAGTCTTTGGACGATTTTTGCATCCAGTTTCTCCCAATCTTCAGTTTCGTTTGCTCGTGGCAGGTTGAGTTTCAGGCGCCTGGCATCGAGGGCCTGTGCAAATTCCTCATCCGAACCAACAGCGTGGATGTCCTTGGCACTGTGGTTTAAATCCTGGCCTTGGTCTTCCGACGTCTTATCTGCTGATGCAGTGCGCTGCTGCTCATTCAGATGAGTCTTCACACATCCCATCTTTGTTCTGTGGATCTTCATGCCACGGGTGGTAGCGAAACGCTTTCCACAGACACATGGATATTCCATTTGGTCCATGTTCATAGTCCGTTTGGGATTTGCAGTCATGATTGGTTGAGCACCGATGGATTCATCATTCTCTCCCCCTTTCGGTGAATCCTTGGAGCATCTTTTCCTTTTATTTTTAGTAGCCACATGTTTAAGGCAAAGTGGGGAGCCAGCCCACAAAGCCCTTGGTTCTGGTCTTTCCCAGTGTCCTCCGGTCTTTCCCGGACGTCCTCCGGCCTATTCCCGGAAGTCAATGGTTTACCCATGCATCAGTAGAAAGAAACTCGTGGAGAGCGTGGCAGCAGAGAGTCCTCAGAAGAGAAGCCCCCTTCAAGCAAGTGTTTCGGCCCTTATCTCCTGACACTCTAGGGGGGTTGGGCCACACCCGGTTCATGACTCCGGATGTCCCTCTGCTGCCCCTTTTTTTCCCATCTTGGGACGAGCCATGGCTGGGATTCGAACCCATGACCCTCTGGACATGCTCAGAGGGTTTGGAATGAATTAGCAGCAGAAGTGAGCCTGCTGCCCTTTGCATGACTGGCAGAGATGGGTTCGCTAATGAAGGTCAGGAAAATTCAACTGCTGTAAAGACATGGGGCAAATGGAATATGAGACAGGTGAGGAAGGTGTAAGGTGGGGGGATGAAGAGATGAAGGGAGAGGGGGATGTGGAAGATGAAGGGTAGCTTGACAGCAGTGTAGGGGTCCAAATAATAGTCACAACACAGAAACTTGTGTCATCTATCAAGAGTTCACTCACTCTTTTGTCACTCTCACACACTTGCACTACATTTAATCTTATTGTTCTTGGAAAGGCACCAAGGGTTGCCGGGTCTGGTGGATCTTTGTCTGGATAGTCCTGCCATTGAGTCCCCTTGGGAGCACTGCCAGTCACTCCACCAATGGTGATGGGTCTCGGATCTACCCTTTGATGTCCTCTGCACGGATCCAGATCAACATTTAATGAGGAAACATCCGTTCAGTACTTTTTTCTGTAATCTTACAAAACGAATCCTCTGCGTGGAACCACAACAAGATTTAATGGGTAAACATGCATTCAGAACTTTTTGCATAATTTTGCTAAACTCTCCAAGACGTGCACTTAGACAGGATTGCATAACGGATCTGCATCAACATCTAATGGATTTGTCTTAAAGCCTCATTCCTCCTTTCCACCAAACATCCATTCAGAACTTTTCTTTAGCAGACAGATACTAAGAGACAGACAAACAAGCAAACAAAATTTTTGTTAATAAAATGACATGAACATTTATTCGTGAATAACCCTCATTGCCGTTGTAAGTAGTTTTTTCTTTTCTTTCATGAAGTAATTCAGTGAATGAATGAAAAAAAAACTGTGTTGACATACCCTCACTTGTGACCGTACCCAAAAATCTCACCAATGGAGATTCTTGGAGTTATAGCCAAAGAACAAAGAGGAAAAGAAGACTGGGGTGACTGAAATACACCCTGCTGAGCGTGAAGTGAACAACTATGTATGTGCACGATGTATCGATCGATATCGGCTGACTAACTTCTGCCAGTTGCTTCCCTTTACCTGTTGGGTAATTGATCTGCTCTCTCTCTCTCTCTCTCTCTCTCTCTCTCTCTCTCTCTCTCTCTCTCTCTCTCTCTCTCTCTCTCTCGTGGGGACCGAAACATATGGTACAAGAATACAAAAGACAATGTCGCTGTTTAATCAGTCAAATTTTAAGTGTAATTAATGGCAAACCGCCAAGATAACGTAGACAAACCGATTACAAGACAAAAACGACGCGTTTCGACCTCTTAGGTCTACTTCAGGCAAGATACAAAACACTCAGGACAACGAAAATGAACGAGCAATCACTTATCCTCATTCACTTCAGCGCAAGATGGGCGTTGATTGATTTCCACCTGCAGTCGCTTCACTTTGCAACTAAGTTTAATCAGTCATTGAATATGTAAAGGTATGCATCAGCTGCTCTCTCTCTCTCTCTCTCTCTCTCTCTCTCTCTCTCTCTCTCTCTCTCTCTCTCTCTCTCTCAGTGTGGGGAGGAGAGTGTTGGTGATGGGGTGGGTGAGTGTGTTCTCCAGAACATGACTTTCAAAAGATAACAGGTTAGTGGAAATAGACCTTGCATTCCACTGAAACACTGTGAAGTGGCTGTTCGGGTCTAGCTCCATAATAAACTGAATTTACAGGCATAACTGTAGTTATGCAGATTGTAGTCGTTCCTGTCATTTTTCATACCCCTACTGTCACAAAGATATGACTTACCAATATAGTTGATAAGATCATGGACGATATAGGAATATCTATTCATGAGCACAGTTATTCTGAAAAAAAGTATTTCATAACATAAACAAGCCAAACAAAAATGTGAAAAATTTGAAGGAAAAGTGAACAACCAAAAATATAACAATACAAAAAATGTGTCTATTCAGCAGACTAGCTGTACAATAATACGTTCTCTGGCTGTCAAACAAGATAATATTCCAGAGGGATGTTGTATCTCACAAAGCATAGATTGACCAAAATGACGTGCATTTTTCGCCTTGGATATAAGGGAAATCCAGTATACTGATAGTGGCATTTTCATTAGATCTTCACAACATATAAGAGCTGTGCCCTCTCTCTATCTCTTTCACACACACACACACACACACACACACACACACACACACACACACACACACACACACACACACACACACACAGGGCATTTTATGGATAGTCCCAGCTGGTGTACCACACACCCCTCCAGTCATAAAAGCCACTGGGCCATTTTCAGCATGATGAAGTTCTCTCAGTCCAAAACCAGACAGAATTATACTCTTTATATTTGGTGTATGTGAGGGGAGGGAGAGAGAAAGAGAAAGAAAGAGAGAGAGAGAGAGAGAGAGAGAGAGAGTGTGTGTGTGTGTGTGTACTGGTGCATGTGGGGGAGGAGGGGTTGTGTGTGTGTGTGTGTGGGTGGGGGGGAGAGGAAAAGGGGAATGGGAAGCTAACAAAGTGTTGGTTATGGAACTGTTTGTTTTCCACTCACTGTCTTTATTCTAACACCCTGTCTCAATTTATATTCCAAGCTAAATATGAGCCAAAAAAAGAAGAAAACATAAACAGTACAAGATAATCGCCGCAGACATTTACAGTTTTTTTCCACCTTGTAAAAGAACATGCAAACATTTACTCAAACAAAGAAACTGACTGGAAGCGAGTCAAAGAGGCTTCTAGCGAATTCTTG
>CM065735.1:13213099-13215599 GCA_033310375.1 Conus canariensis
AAATGATCGCATTTACTATTTTTTTAACATCATTTTACACAAGTTCTTGTCCACTGTGCATTTTTTAACATGCTTTCTGATTCATAATAATTTGAAAGTTTGCATAAAAAGCTTGTCTGTTTGACAATCCCGTTTCTTCATTTTCAGTATAATGCTGTGCACGTGTCTCTCAATTTGACCAGGCTTTTATAGATTTTTTAATATTTTCAATAGTTTCACATTTCTGTCGTGCGTGTTCAGGAACAATAACCACAAAATACACTAAATTGTTTCAAGGGGATGTAGTAAAGAAGGGGGGGGGGTGGAGTGATAAAATGGATGACGCTGACATATAAATATTCAATCCTTCACTGACAGCAATGGGAATCATCGAGTTCTACATTGTGAACAGAACTATTTGCTTGTTGTGCCTGACCAGTGTTTCCTATGGTCTCCTGGATGAGAAGTCCTCAGTGGTCACGATCTTCAGCAGCTAGGACAGTCCACCTACAGTGCCATGTAATGTGGTGTTTCCCATGGCACGGAGGAAAACATCACACCCTAATGACTCCCATGACGGCCAGTAAATGAAAGAAGAGGGAAATGCAAGTGAATGATAGAAAGAGAAAAATAAGCAAAAGTGAGTCATATGTAAACAAAGTAAAGAAACATATTTAAATCTATGCTTGGAGATCCAAACCAAATAAAAAAAGAAATAACCCAGACACAAGATACAACACAGTAAGAAATAAAACGAATGAAGTCACTTTCAACTGTAATGACTGCAGGCAGAAGTGAAAACATGAAAACATTTGTTGAAATGCTGAACCGTCAAATCTGCCCCCTCCCTTTTTCTCCTCCCAACCCAGTCCCATTTTACTCATTTCTTTTTCACAGCAGAAGAAGTCATTTTCACAGCAGAAGAAGTCATTTTCAAAGCAAAGTCATTTAATAGCACAAGAAATCATTTTCATTTTCATGGAAGACTCGTTCACCCTCACTTGGTTTTTAACTCTACATGTTTATTCCTGATGTTTGTCTGGCTATAGAGGTGGATGCATGAATGTAAACACTTGACAGCAGTTGGTGTAAATAATGTATATGCCCCCTTGCTCCTTTAACTGTGTGCTGCTGATTATAGACAACGTGTTGTCCTCAACTGTCCCTCAGTGTTTCACAGTGCAGCTGCCATTACTGAGTGGAGCTCATAATTTCATTACACCTGAGGGCTGATCAAGTAACTGACATAAGTTTTCAAAATATATGAAACACAACATTTTGTTCACAAGATTAACGACAAACGATAGGTATTGGAACTAAACAAAACCTATTTCAGTTCAGAACACATTTCACTGTAGATAGGGACATAGGTTGACAGATGGTTGACTGCTGATGTCTTGTTGCTTTGCTTATGGTATCAGTATCAGAAAGAGGATAAAGGGCATATGATTAGTAGGTACGGTATGGAGCAGGAGTGATGAGAAAGAGGATTATGGGGAGGGGGTATGAAGGGGGACAAAGAGTTGCACCGTTTTTACCGTCACGCGCGCGGCACGCCAGTTGTGCGTGATACATGGCATGCTGGGGAAAA
Organism: Conus canariensis; assembly: GCA_033310375.1. Lineage (NCBI taxonomy): Eukaryota > Metazoa > Mollusca > Gastropoda > Neogastropoda > Conidae > Conus > Conus canariensis. The sequence goes on from CM065735.1 coordinate 13,214,670, forward strand.
ATCCAGACAAGAGCCAATGAAACTCAGTCTGATGCAATGTAAAAACAGCCGGTGAATGACAGCCAATGGAAAGCAAGACTTGTAGTGACGTCTGTCGAACACTAAGCCGACAAGACGACTGCCACGTTGAGATCAGCAAGTATCATTTGCCCAGCATTCTCCAAACCTAGCACACCACCTGCTCACTACACGGACCAGAAGCCTGACGTCGACTCCACAGTGAGTTACTTGTTGCACACTGTGTTCACTGAGTTAGGGAATTACTGAGGTTCTGTTAAGCGCTGTTCTCACATATGGAAACTGGCAGGGTTTGTTGTGAACATTGATGCGTTTTGTGTGGGTCACTGACTCAGTGGACGGGATTTTTCTGAAGCTCTCTATTGCATGGGTCATGACCGGAGTTGTTCTGAACTGCTGTCTTCATTGTGCTGGATTACTAACATTGTTTTTAGAGCTCAAGGTGTGTTTATCTGACTGAAGCTCTTAGGAAGAACTTTGCACAATTCATAGATGACAGACAGGAAATCTTGAGAACTGTTTCCCTCGCTGCTTGTTGACTGGCTGCAATTTCTGATAAATGCTGTGTACGTGGGTGACTGTCTAGGAACCTTATGAAGTGCTGTGCTCAGTGTGAGGGTATAGTGGGTTTGTAATGAAGTGGCTTGATCACGATCAAGCTGAACAACACTGTTTCTTGTTAAAATTGGTATTTACTGTGTAGGGATTTGCTGTGTAGATGGTGAATTAAAATATTTGTAATCTAATTTGTGACTAGGATTCTACTTAAAGATAAGTTCATTGTATTGGTGATAAATTCGAACCCTGTTTAAATACTGTACTATCTCTGTAGGTAATTGACTGCAGTTCTTGTAGAGTAGTGTACGATTTGGGGGTGTCTGGCCAGTGATCTTACGAAATATTGTGTTTGCT
>CM065735.1:13220599-13225599 GCA_033310375.1 Conus canariensis
GTGTGTGTGTGTGAAAGAGATAGAGAGAGGGCACAGCTCTTATATGTTGTGAAGATCTAATGAAAATGCCACTATCAGTATATTGGATTTCCCTTATATCCAAGGCGAAAAATGCACGTCGTTTTGGTCAATCTATGCTTTGTGAGATACAACATCCCTCTGGAATATTATCTTGTTTGACAGCCAGAGAACGTATTATTGTACAGCTAGTCTGCTGAATAGACACATTTTTTGTATTGTTATATTTTTGGTTGTTCACTTTTCCTTCAAATTTTTCACATTTTTGTTTGGCTTGTTTATCTTATGAAATGCTTTTTTTCAGAATAACTGTGCTCATGAATAGATATTCCTATATCGTCCATGATCTTATCAACTATATTGATAAGTCATATCTTTGTGACAGTAGGGGTATGAAAAATGACAGGAACGACTACAATCTGCATAACTACAGTTATGCCTGTAAATTCAGTTTATTATGGAGCTAGACCCAAACAGCCACTTCACAGTGTTTCAGTGGAATGCAAGGTCTATTTCCACTAACCTGTTATCTTTTGAAAGTCATGTTCTGGAGAACACACTCACCCACCCCATCACCAACACTCTCCTCCCCACACTGAGAGAGAGAGAGAGAGAGAGAGAGAGAGAGAGAGAGAGAGAGCAGTTGATGTATACCTTTACATATTCAATGACTGATTAAACTTAGTTGCAAAGTGAAGCGACTGCAGGTGGAAATCAATCAACGCCCATCTTGCGCTGAAGTGAATGAGGACAAGTGATTGCTCGTTCATTTTCGTTGTCCTGAGTGTTTTGTATCTTGCCTGAAGTAGACCTAAGAGGTCGAAACGCGTCGTTTTTGTCTTGTAATCCGTTTGTCTACGTTATCTTGGCGGTTCGCCATTAATTACACTTAAAATTTGACTGATTAAACAGCGACATTGTCTTTTGTATTCTCGTACCATATGTTTCGGTCCCCACAGAGAGAGAGAGAGAGAGAGAGAGAGAGAGAGAGAGAGAAGATCAATTACCCAACAGGTAAAGGGAAGGAACTGACAGAAGTTAGTCAGCCGATATCGATCGATACATCGTGCACATACATAGTTGTTCACTTCACGCTCAGCAGGGTGTACTTCAGTCACCCCAGTCTTCTTTTCCTCTTTGTTCTTTGGCTATAACTCCAAGAATCTCCATTGGTGAGATTTTTGGGTACGGTCACAAGTGAGGGTATGTCAACACAGTTTTTTTTTTCATTCATTCGCTAAATTACTTCATGAAAGAAAAGAAATACTACTTACAACGGCAATGAGGGTTATTCACGAATAAATGTTCATGTCATTTTATTAACAAAAACAGGTTTCTGGTCTGCTTTCCTTTACCTGCTGGGTCATTTAACTCTCTCTCTCTCTCTCTCTCTCTCTCTCTCTCTCTCTCTCTCTCTCTCTCTCTCTCTCTGCATGTGTGTGTGCCTCAGCTACCGACCTGGTCTCACTTTGGCTGATGAATATCTCTTTCAAATGGTATTAGTGTACCTTCTAAATTGCATTTGGATTTAAATGTTACAGATAGTCATCACACCTACATATTATTCTCCTTGTGTTAAACATGCCTCTAACTGGTACACTGCATTGTTTTCTTCTTCTTCTTCTTCTTCTTCTTCTTCTTCTTCTTCTCTCTCTTCAATATGGAGGTTATTGGATATTTTCCTGAAAGGTTTGTGGACCGTACCCCCCCCCCCTCCCCTTCCCTCTCCCCACCCCTCCCCCCACCGGTTCAAATGAGAAAATGTGATGCATACACAGCAGTCACACCAAGAACACACAGGGCCATCTGGGTCTAAATCTGCTTAGCTAGGGAAAAAAAATCGTGGCGTGTGGTTGAGTGTTAGTGGCTCAAAACACTCAAGTTGTTGGGTGGCCTGCACATTTTCTCTTTGTGCCTATATGTCAGTGCTCTGACCATTGTGTCTGTTGGTCAGATAAGAAGCGAAGTGAATATGGAGAGTATGCAATGGGGGAAGCTAGGGTACAGTTAGGGGAGATGCAGGGTGGTGGGAGAGAAGTGTATACTGAAGTAAAGATTTGAGGGGATATTTTGATGTATTTATTTTGTTTATTTACGTTTACTTGTTTGTGTATTAACATTGTTACTTGTTCATTTTTGTAGTCATTTATGTTATTTTTGTAGTCCTTTTTTCTGGTTTGGATCTGCATCCCTTTGTTCCTGATGGATCGACCTCCACATCCCACCCCCTACCCCCATCCCTGCCTTCCACAAACACACAAACTCCTATGTCCTATTGATTCAATTGGTGTTTTATGACTATGATATGGTTTAGTGATAAATGATTATGGTGCAGTCAACTAGTGACACAGTGCGGCGGAACCACATACCTAAATAAAAGATAAAACATACCAAATAAAGCTTTCAGCACCATCAGCAGTCGTTTCACCTAAAATTGTACATTAAAAATTCAATCCAAATCGGTGATGATCATGGTAATGAGGAGGAGGAGGAGGGGTGGGCGTCTGTGGTGGTAGTGTTGTTGGGTGTGGTGGTGGTTTCCTGGTGGTGATGTCGGTTAACGTTAATGATAGTGAGATTTGGGTGGGGATGATTGGGTGAGGGAGGGAGGGTGGGGGTGGTCATGGGAGTGTGAAAGTGAGACAGCGACGTGACGAGTGTTGGAAAGTGGCGAGAAGTAAGGGTGGTGGATTTTGAGTGGGCTGAGAAATACTGTAGAGATGATAGCATTTTAGTAATAGCAATGATGTGATGATTTGGATGGTGGTGATGATAATGATGTGGTACAGGAATGTCGATAAATATGTGTGCTCCCGCACGCTCATGGAGAAACATACAGCGTGTGCATGCAGACATTCCCCTCCCCACGCACACACACCCTTCCACATATGCACACACATGCGCGCGGGCGCGCACGCACGCACGCACGCACGCACACACACACACACACACACACACACACACACACACACACACACACACACATACACACACACACACACACACACACAAACACACACACACAAACCATTTATCGTAGACGACAGATAAGTTCCTTGATCTGTAGATGGACACTGGATTGTTTTAAAACAAAGTATATCAAAAATATACATTGTATATGTGGTGATAGCATATCAACTGATCACATTCTTCTGTGTAAACTAATGAAAAAATTCATTCCAAATACGTCTGTACAGTCCATTCAAAATGTTTTCCTGTCAGCAAGTGAAACATACCTTTTCTTTTTGCACTGAGCTAAAAGTCCAGTTGGCAAATACTTAAAATAGATAACAGTCAGTGGTGAGAGAAGAAGAGTTATATGTTTGATTTTTTCATCTTTGATTCAATGGATTTTCTATTTTTGTGTTATAGCTGTACACAATTTAATTCTTTTGACTCGTTGGTGTAACCTTTTTTCCCGATATTTTTTTTTTTTGGTCTAATATCACGTAATGTGGAAAGACGTAAAACAAAACAATAACAACAGAGAGAGAGAGAGAGAGAGAGAGAGAGAGAGAGAGAGAGAGAGAGAGAGACAGAGCAGTTGATGCATACCTTTACATATTCAATGACTGATTAAACTTAGTTGCAAAGTGAAGCGACTGCAGGTGGAGATCAATCAATGCCCATCTTGCGCTGAAGTGAATGAGGACAAGTGATTGCTCGTTCATTTTCGTTGTCCTGAGTGTTTTGTATCTTGCCTGAAGTAGACCTAAGAGGTCGAAACGCGTCGTTTTTGTCTTGTAATCCGTTTGTCTACGTTATCTTGGCGGTTCGCCATTAATTACACTTAAAATTTGACTGATTAAACAGCGACATTGTCTTTTGTATTCTCGTACCATATGCTTCGGTCCCCACAGAGAGAGAGAGAGAGAGAGAGAGAGAGAGAGAGAGAGAGAGAGAGAGAGAGAGAGGAGATCAATTACCCAACAGGTAAAGGGAAGCAACTGGCAGAAGTTAGTCAGCCGATATCGATCGATACATCGTGCACATACATAGTTGTTCACTTCACGCTCAGCAGGGTGTACTTCAGTCACCCCAGTCTTCTTTTCCTCTTTGTTCTTTGGCTATAACTCCAAGAATCTCCATTGGTGAGATTTTTGGGTACGGTCACAAGTGAGTGTCAACACAGTTTTTTTTTTTTCATTCATTCACTAAATTACTTCATGAAAGAAAAGAAAAACTACTTACAACGGCAATGAGGGTTATTCACGAATAAATGTTCATGTCATTTTATTAATAAAAACAGGTTTCTGCTCTGCTTTCCTTTACCTGCTGGGTCATTTAACTCTCTCTCTCTCTCTCTCTCTCTCTCTCTCTCTCTCTCTCTCTCTCTCTCTCTCTCTCTCTCTCTCTCTGCATGTGTGTGTGTGCCTCAGCTACCGACCTGGTCTCACTTTGGCTGATGAATATCTCTTTCAAATGGTATCAGTGTACCTTCTAAATTGCATTTGGATTTAAATGTTACAGATAGTCATCACACCTACACATTATTCTCCTTGTGTTAAACATGCCTCTAACTGGTACACTGCATTGTTTTCTTCTTCTTCTTCTTCTTCTTCTTCTTCTCTTCTTTTTTTCTTCTTCAATATGGAGGTTATTGGATATTTTCCTGAAAGGTTTGTGGACCGTACCCCCCCCCCCTTCCCTCCCCCCCTCCCCCCACTGGTTCAAATGAGAAAATGTGATGCATACACAGCAGTCACACCAAGAACACACAGGGCCATCTGGGTCTAAATCTGCTTAGCTAGGGAAAAAAATCGTGGTGTGTGGTTGAGTGTTAGTGGCTCAAAACACTCAAGTTGTTGGGTGGCCTGCACATTTTCTCTTTGTGCCTATATGTCAGTGCTCTGACCATTGTGTCTGTTGGTCAGATAAGAAGTGAAGTGAATATGGAGAGTATGCAATGGGGGAAGCTAGGGTACAGTTAGGGGAGATGCAGGGTGGTGGGAGAGAAATGTATACTGAAGTAAAGATTTGAG
>CM065735.1:13230599-13237837 GCA_033310375.1 Conus canariensis
GCAGCTCTCCTGGGGTGACTGTTTATCTCTGCCGGTATTTAAAACCTTCATGGCCTCAATAAACATAAAAACAGGAAAAAGAAGAAAACTGGGTTCCGACCCTTCCAGGGATACGGACTCAGATTCAGATACAGAAGTCCGGAATAGGATAGGTGCATGGCCCTCTTGGCTGAGTATCCAGTCGGCGGATAGCGAGCGACCCATTACTAAGTTGAGTCCTTTTGCTGTTGCAAAGGGGCTGAAAGGTCTTGCAGGCGCAGAGCCGAAATCAGTGAAGAGGTTGAGGGATGGTTCCTTGCTGGTGCAGGTCGACCGAAAAGTCCACTCGGACAACTTATTGAGATCCGAAAGCCTTGTAAATTACCCCATCCGGGTGTCCCCTCACAAAAGTCTCAACTCCTCGAAAGGCGTCATCCGTTGCCGAGAATTGTTCGGGATATCTGAGGGAGAGATAAAGGCTGAGTTGGCTGATCAGGGAGTGGTCGAGGTCAGGAGGGCGACTTTTCGGAAAGGTGCGGAGAGGAAACCCACCAACACTCTGTTCCTCACCTTTGCTAAACCGACTCTTCCAGAGTCCATAAAGGTGGGGTACCTGAGAGTGAAAGTAGCCCTGTATGTGCCGTCCCCACTGAGGTGCTTCAAATGTCAACGCTTTGGACATGTCAAAGAGAGATGCCCGGGAGAGGAGGTGTGTGCCACCTGCAGCAAAGCAGTTCATGATGGTGGATGCGAATCCACGAAATGCGTGAACTGCGATGGTGACCACCCTTCTTTAAAGCGAAATCCAGCGAGTTAAAACAGAAAAAAAAGATTTCGTTCTTCGAAGCAAAAAAGCTGGTGCAGGAGCAGAGGGGAACCCCGCTTCTTTTCTCGACAGTGATCAAAAAATCGCTCAGAGTAGCTCAGGTAGTAGTAGGCATTCAGACAGACCCATGTGGTCTTGAACCTCTGAAATGTATTCTGACTTCAAGAACATCGCAAGAGAAAACGGCCGTTGGTGGGGGCCATAAACCCACCAGAGGATGCACTTCCAGTGCACCCTCTAAGCCTGCAGCTGTGCGGGCTGCCCAGCAAGGGGGTCGCCCCGAGACGGCCCCCAAGCCGAGACCACCTCCCAAGGGAGGAGGCCCGACAGTGGCTTCGGGCAAAGTGGCGTTGGTGGAGTGCAGGAGAAAGCCTCCACCAACGCCATCAAAACCATTGAGTTCTTCCCCTTCAGGGAAGAAGAAACATCAAATTCCACCAGACAGACTGAAAAAGCGGAGCTGAAATTACAAAATACATTTGACGCTCTATATGACGAAGAGGAAGAGGACATAGACATGGATGATTAAGATCCTCATCCACAATGGATACAGTCTTGCAATGGAACATCAGGGGACTGTCTTCCAATTTCGAAGAATTGCAGCTGTTGTGCCGTGAGGCTACGCCCATGCTAGTTTCACTGCAAGAAACTCTTCTGAAGTCTGACAAAACTTTTTCACTTTCTGGCTACAGCTCTCTAAACCTACCTGCACAATCTGTTGAACATGGCATTTCTGGTGGAGTAGCCTTGTTCATTCATAATTCTGTTCTGTACAGCCCAGTTGCTCTGCAGACTCCGCTTCAGGCAGTGGCAGCTCGGGTTACTCTCCACAAGACAGTTACTATCTGTAGCTTGTATCTGTCTCCAAATATCTGTGTCACCAAACGGGACCTCATTTCGCTCTTGAAGCAGCTTCCTAGACCCTTCCTGCTGTTGGGTGATCTGAATGGCCACTGTCCTCTATGGGGAAGTGAGAGATCTTCACCAAGGGGTCTGCTTTTAGAGGAAGTGTTTTCGGAGCTTGATCTGTGCGTCTTGAATGGGAAATCGCCAACTTACTTTCACTCCGCTAATGGCACCACATCTTGTCTGGATCTTTCTGTCTGTGACCCATCTTTGTTTTTGGATTTTGTTTGGGAGGTTGATGAGGACCTGCATGGTAGCGACCACTTTCCTGTGTTGCTTCGGTATACGAATGCAGAGAGTGAGTCTTTACCAGAACGCCTCAATTTCAACAAAGCAGATTGGGACCTCTTTGCCACTAAGTTTCTTATGGATCTGGAGGAGGATAAGATCCTGCAAAGTGAAGATCCGGCAGGAAGTCTTTCAGATTTCATACTCAGCTGCGCAAAGACAACCATCCACACTTCTTCCAAGAAGCCCCTAATGCCAAAAGTTCCTTGGTTCAACTCTGAATGCAAGGAAATTAACAAAACCCGCAAAAGAGCTCAACGTCGGGTCTCTTGCAGACCTTCGATGCCCAACGTCCGAGCGCATCAGAAACTGAGGGCCAAATCCAAACACATTTATAAGACCAGTAAACGTTTATCTTGGAAACAGTTTTGCTCAAGTCTCACATCCAAAACATCGAAGAAAAAAGTGTGGAAAATCATCAAGAAAATCAAAGGGAAGAACACCTGTCCCACTGTGAACTATCTCAAGTTTTCTGACTCTTTAATAACAGAGGAAAAAGCAGTTGCTAATCTGCTTGCTTCAACCATTGAAAAGAATTCCTCCTCTTCTAACAAATCAGCCAGTTTTGTCAAAAACAAAGCCCTTAAAGAAAAATCACCCTGCAACTTTTCGTCAGACAACATGGAAGACTACAGTCTTCCTTTCACTTTAAACGAACTGAAATCTGCCTTACTTTCCTGCAGCGATTCCTCTCCGGGTATAGATGAAATTCATTATAAACTTTTGAAACATCTTCCGCAAAAAGGTCTGCACATCCTGCTACATGTCTACAAATATGTATGGACTACTGGATTCTTTCCACCTTCTTGGCGAAAAGCCCTCATCATTCCCATTCCCAAACCTGGAAAAGATCTTTCTAACCCATCAAACTACCGTCCCATAGCTTTGACCAGCTGTGTCTGTAAATTGATGGAGAAAATGGTCAATTCTAGACTCATGTGGAAACTCGAAACCGATGGCCTTTTGGCGAAAGAACAGTGTGATTTCCGCAAACATCGAACCACAGTTGACCATTTGATCCATCTGGAATCTACGCTTCGGAACGCCTTTCTGAAAAAACAACACGCAGTGGCTATTTTCTTTGACTTGGAGAAGGCCTACGATACCACCTGGAAATCTGGAAATCTCCATGATCTTGGTTTTCGGGGTCATCTTCCACTTTTCATTCAACATTTTTTGGCACAACGACAGTTTCAGGTCCGGGTTGGCACTACTCTCTCTGATGTTCATGAGCAGGAGTTGGGTGTTCCACAAGGAAGCATACTGCTCTCTTTAGCATCAAGATCAACAACATTGTCAAGTCAGTTCAACAGGGTTCAGACTGCTCATTGTTTGTAGATGATTTTGCTGTCTACGCAACTGGAAGCCTGTACCCGAGTGTCCAGCGCAGGCTCCAGCTTTGTGTGGATAAAATTCATCAGTGGGCGGATGAAAACGGCTTTAGTTTTTCTCCTACGAAGACACAGTGCATTCACTTCCATAATTTTCGACAGTTTTTTCCAGATCCCGTAATTCAAGTAGGGAAATTTCCCATTCCAGCTGTCAAAGAGGCCAAATTCTTAGGAGTTATTTTTTACCAGAAACTCAACTTTCTCAGCCACATTAAAAACCTCAAAACTTCTTGCCAGAAAGCTCTGAATATTCTGCGGGTCGTAGCACACACTGACTGGGGCGCTGATAAGAAAACTTTGCTGCACCTCTACAGAGCCTTGGTCCGTTCCAAACTGGACTATGGTTGTGCTGTGTACGGCTCTGCAAGACCGTCTTACCTAAAACTCTTGGACCCTATCCACCATCAAGGGCTTCGTCTCTGTCTTGGAGCATTCCGCACCACCCCTGTGTACAGCCTGTACGCAGAGGCAGGTGAACCCTCACTGTGCAACCGCAGGCTGAAACTGTCTTTGAATTACTATATCAGACTGTTCTCGGAACCGGAGAACCCTGCCTATGACTGTGTCTTTGACCCTCAGTTCCAAAGGAAATTCGAAAACAACCCTAACTGTATTCCGCCGTTAGGTCTTCGTATGCAGCCTCACGCGCGGAATGCAGGTCTAGATCTAGGAGTTGTGTCCGATTTTTCCAAGTTTCCAGATCAGCCTCCGTGGACCTTTTTCACACCAGAGATTCGTTTCGATCTTGCAGCTTTTCGCAAAGAGTCTACCAGCTCTCTGTCGTACAAGGCATTGTATGCTGACCTCTGTTCGAAATTTCCATCCTATCAAAACGTTTTCACTGACGGTTCCAAGTCTGAAGATGGAGTGGCCTGTGCAGCCTATAATTGCCCTGGTGCTCCTTCTCAGATACTGTTAGAACATATTCCTTCAGAGGCTTCTGCTTATTCTGCTGAACTTACAGCTCTGGTTCTGGCGCTGAGGATAATCTCACAATCTACGAGGAGGGACTTTCTGGTTCTGTCAGATTCATTGTCAGCATTGGAGGCCATAGCTGGCCGCAACCTTCAGCATCCATAACTTTTACACTTCTTTGAACTTTTGACCAAGTTGAAAGCGGATGGTTATAACATTATTCTGGCTTGGGTTCCTAGTCATGTTGGCATCGGAGGGAACGAAATGGTTGATCGTTTAGCCAAGAATGCCACAACAGAGAAATTGTCCAACATATATATCCCCTGCTCAGATCTGAAACCCAAAATTAACGATTATGTGAGAGACCTCTGGCAGGAGGATTGGAATACACAGACGGATAACAAACTCTTTCAGATCCGTCCAAACATTAAGGAGTTCCCCTCATCTACGTCTGGTGGTCGTAAAGAAGAAACAGTTCTGTGCCGGCTGCACACCGGCCCATTCGTATTTTACCCATTCGTACCTTTTAAAGAGTGAAGAAGCTCCGTGGTGCATTCCATGTCATGTGCCACTCACAATGAAACATATTCTTTTAGAGTGTTGGGACTTACACGATGTGAGACACAAACATTTTACGGCAGATTCCATGAAAACCTTGTTCAGAGATGTCCCACCTGACGCGATCTTTGAGTTCTTGAAAGAGATTAACATTTTTCATCGGATCTGAGATTTTACAGTGGAAAGATTTTTAAACAAACCTTCGGATGGTTTTTCGATGTATTTTAAAGAATTGTGTGAATGAATGACTTGTGAGTTGATTTTAATGTGGTGACAGCCTTGATGTGGCCCTTTGCGGTCGGCTGGGCTATAAGCAACATTATCTTATCTTATCCCATATATTTATACTCATTCACTCGTTCAACAGCTGCACCATTAATTATAAGGTCTGGCACGGGTTCCGGGTTCTTCTGAAAATCGAGTAAGATTTCTTTTGTTTTTTGCACATTAAGGTCAAGAAAGTTGTCTTTACACCAGCTGCAGAACTTTTTGATTACGTCAAAGTAAACTGAATCAAAGTTTGACATATCTAGAATAGCAGAATCATCAGAATATTTAATGAGTGGAGTTTTCTCTGTGCCTTTACAGTCATTAGTATATAAAGTAAACAAAACGGAGACAGAACTGGCCTTGGGGTGCACCAGTAGACGTCGAGCGTTCAGAGGATAGTGCAGACTGAAAACGAACAGACTGAGTTCTATTGCGCAGAAAATTGACAATCCATAAAGTAAGCTTTGAGTCAACACCTAAGTCAAGCAGTTTCATAGCTAAGAGATGTGCCTGTATAGTATTAAAAGCAGAGGAAAAATCAATAAAAAGAATACGCACAAAAGAACCTGGTTTATTTAAGTGGAAGAAAGCATTGTGAAGGAGAAATAAATACCATCATCTGTACCTCTATGGGGTTTATAAGCAAACTGTGTGTGTGTATCTGTGTGTCTGTGTTGTCTCTCTGTCTCTGTCTCTGTCTCTGTCTCTCTCTCTGTCTCTCTGTCTCTGTCTCTCTCTCTCTCTCTCTCTCTTCTCTCTCTCTCTCTCTCTGTGATTGTGCGCATATGTTCGTTGCGTGCATTGGTTGTGGTTGTTGGGAGGGGTTTGGGTGTTGAAGGTGTGTGTATGTGTGTGTGTGTGTGTGTGTGTGTGTGTGGTGTGTGTGTGTGTGTGTGTGTAAGAGAGAGAGAGAGAGAGAGAGAGAGAGATAACCTTTTTCTTCCATTTACTTCTCATTCACGTGAATGCACACACACACACACACACACACACACACATACACACACACACACACACACAACACACACACACACACACAACACACACACACACACACACACACGCCGCGCGCGCGTGTGCGCACACATAGGCGCACAGACACACACAAACAAACACACACACACGCGCGCTCGCACACACACACACACACCACACACACACACACACACACACACACACACACACACACACACACTCACGCACGCACATCGTGCACACCGCGCACGCACGCACATGCGCATGCTCCGTACACGCGATTTCAGATCTACTCAACCATTTTTCAGTCAAAGCGGCCAGTAAGGCATAGCAGACCAACATAATTCCCAGCTGAGGGACATTTCTTTCCTTCTGTTTTCTCTTCCTCTCTTCTGCTCTTCTCTTCCACTGTTCGAAAAGGAGTCATTCTTGCAAAATGTGTCTAGAGGCAGTCGTAATAGTAGTAGTAGTTGTAGTGATAGTAATAATGAGAAGAAGAAGAAGAAGAAGAAGAAGAAGAAGACTTTCATACTAATAGTGACCTGAGAAACATACATCCCCTTCCCTTTCCCTTCCTACACCTGTTGCAGATGACTCAAATTGAAGAATAAACTACCGTTTCTGCTTCCGTTTCTGCTTCTCTCTCTCTCTCTCTCTCTCTCTCTCTCTCTCTCTCTCTCTCTCTCTGTCTGTCTGTCGTCTGTCTGTCTGTCTGTCTGTCTCTCTCTCTCTCTCTCTCTCTCTCTCATAGGAAAGTAGACAGAACTAAAAAGAACCATCATGAGTCAAAACTAACATTTAGGAAATATAGCACGCTGCCACAAAGCGCAACAGAAAAAAGATTTGGATCGTACAGTTAATAGAGAACAATCTGGATCATAATTTATTTGATATGTAATAATGCGAGAGAAACCTTTTTTTCACTACCATGCTTTTCCCCCTTTAGTCCCCAGTCCCTCTCTCTACATGCAAGAACATTGAGCACCAAAAAGAAAATATTCGATTTACAGGAAAACAGCAGTTTTGGGGTGAAAAGCAAAATGGAAGTTTGCCACCTGTTGAGTGCAGAGAATGTACATTTATTCCACGAGCAAATAGAAGGACAGTGGTCTGCTTTGTACTTGAGACAA
>CM065735.1:13237937-13290437 GCA_033310375.1 Conus canariensis
GTTTTGTGGGTATGACTCACTAACTTACCAGACCTATAAAAAAAAAAAATTGTCGCTATCACATTGTTCATTTTGGGGTACAAGGTCTACCACTACTATTACTATTAGTATACTACTACCACTTCTACTACCACCACTATCACTACTACTGCTGCTTCTGCTCTCATAGAAGTGCTACTGCTACTGCTGCTGCTGCTGCTACTGCTACTATTACTACTACTACTATGATGGCAGTAATCCCTCCTTGTGTTTTGGGAGTACTCCAGTTCAGTGTTATCATGATGAAATGTGAAATCATTGGTATACTTTTCCATATAAACTGTTCCTTTCCAGAACTTGACTGAACTGAAGAACGTTCCCCTTACTAGAGGACTGCTTATGGTGCAAGCAGCCACAGGCAAGTTTACCTTTTTTACTTTTGCGCCTTGCATCCAAGCTATTCAAACATGGATGTGTTATATTTATAAAAAACTTTCCCTTCTTGTTAAATGTCACCCTAAGTTGTTGGTGTATGATATCTAGCTATCTTCTTCCGTGTTTATCGTAGCTCACTTTAAGCTTGAGTGGATACCTTTGGTGGTTTGTTTGTTTATCCGCCTTCCTTGTTTTGACTCTGCAGTTTCATACTTTTTTTTCATGTCCACCCATATGTCATTTGGCAAAGTTTCATTTGCCATCCATTCTTCTAAGAGAGCAGAGACTGAGAGAGACGGTTGTTTGTTTCAGCTTGGTATTCAGCTTTGATTTCAGAATCTTTTGGTTTAGATTGTATCTGATTTGCTTCTTTGCTTTATGTTGTTTGTATACTTTTGTTCCTAGTGTTGCAGTTACATTTTACAGTTTACCTGGTCTGTCTCACAGTTCACTCCTGACCAGGATTTTGCATTTATCACTGACGTTCTCCATTTCTGGTCTGTCATAATGTAATCAGTTTGATGTCTATTTCCATCAGCTGGTGATGTCCATGTAAATTTTCTTTTGTTTGGTTGTTTGAAGAAGGTGATTATGATTATGAGACTGTTGGCTTGACAGAAAGTTGCAATCATACTGCCCTGATTGTTTCTGATTCCCAATCCATGAGGTCTTCTGTCACATTCCCTGTCTTCATCTTCACCTACTTTAGCGTTTAGATCCCCCATTATTATGCAGATTTCCAGACTGGGTATCTTATCTTTTGTTGTTTGTAGGTCATTGTAGAACTTCTTGGTTTTGTTGTCTGTGCTCTTGGATGTTGGGGCATAGACTTTAATGATGTTTAATGGAGCTGGCTTGGTGTTCAGTCTTGCTACAACTATTCAGTCACTATTGACACTGTGGCTTTTTAAACATACTGCATGCTGTTTGTCTAAATGATTGCTACTACATTTAAGTCACCTTCTTCATTTCCACTAAAAACTACCGTATAATCTCCTTTGGTAAATAGGCCTTTATCATTCCATCTTGTCTCACACAAGCCTGTAATGCTTATTTGGTGTTCCTCTAATTCTTACAATAATAGATCTGATTTGCCTAATTCATCCATTGTTCTCATGTTCCAAGTTCCTATGGTGATGTCTTTTTTCCTTTTTGTTTTCTATTTCCGTTAGGGTATTTGTGTTTTTAAGGAGTGTCAACGGTGCTGCTTCCCACTGCTACAGTCAGGCACATATGTGCCATCATCATATCCATGTTCTACATTCCCTGACACCTCTCCCCAGTAACTTTTGAGGCCTGTCCTTCCCATTGTCATACATAAGAATTACTGATGAAGTTTTCCAGCTAGCCAAAGAGAAAAAGCCAAGCACATACGAACAACAAGATAAAAGATTACAAAAGGGTGAAATTAGAAACAAGAACAAAATAATAATAATAATAATAATAATAATAAAGTATGGATACAAGGATGCTCAAAAATCACAGGAGCAAATCTTCAGAGATAAACAAAAGACATGTTTCAGCAAATAAAAAAAGATGGCATTAACAAATGTTCAAGGAAAAATTCAAATCATAAACAATAAAGAGGGTGAAACGTTAACAGAGATGGAAGATATTCTATCAAGATGGGATGAGTATGGCAGAGAACTATTTCACGATGTGACAAGACATGGGGATGGATCAGTGTGTCCTCTAGGGGAAAGACTTAGAATGTTTTTTTTTCTATTATAGTTATGTTGAAATTTTACCTCCACCCTCTCTTTTACTAGTTAGGGAAGGAGCAACTTTCCGGTACTAGTCATTGAAAGGAATTTTTGTATTTCTCTGGACTGTTGTGTTAATACTACTCAAGAATGGCTCAGGGATAAGTTTCCTTAGGCTTGTGCTCTTAGAGGTACATGTAGCTCTAAGAGACAGAATTAGAGAGAAGTTCAAACATTCAATACTGAATGAACAACAAAGAACTGACACAAGTTAAGTGCACTTTCACACATCAACTGTACTTTTTTCTACGAGAGAGAAATATTTAAATCAATTTCAGACAGTTCCAGATGAGTTTTGGTTCCCACCATTTCATCATTAAGAGAGGGAAAGTTCTGGATGAGCTGAGTTGGAGTCTACTTGGAATATCAGAACTTAACTGATGTTGGAGAGGATAGTTGGTCTCTCTTGTTGCTGGTGACTGATTCACTTTTATGGAGACCTGCTGCTCAATTGCTGTGGTGTTTCTTCACTACCAGGCATGCCCAGGGTAGACAGGGTCCCAGATTCTAGGACAAACAGAACCTCATCTGTAGTTAAGTAGCTGAAAGTCTGGCTTACCAAGTTCACACACTTGCCCTTTGGCTTTCAGAAGATGTGAGAGATCTCTGCCAACAAAGGTTTAGACTAGCATACATAATATCTGCCATAACTACCCATCTCCACTTTTGTTCAGATTTTGAGTTGAGTTTACAAAAGGGTAGGAGACAGTAATACAATGCTAAACAATGTTAGTCAAATAACTCTTCAGTATTTCTTATGAATTAAATTGCAGTAACTTGGAATACACAAAGCCCAGGTACACATGTGGTATAGTCATAAAGTCACACACTACAAAGTGTTCCATCAACACTGGTGAAGTAGAACGATGAAAAATGATGGATGCCTGTCACGGACGTACATACTTTTAGTTGATAAGTCATTTCTTTTCAAACCCAGTATAAATTGGAGTGTCACCAGTGACTTCTTTACTACACTGTCCGGGTGTTGACCAGTGTGCTATTTTTGTCATCCCGGGTGCGCTACGTCCGTGCATTTCGCTCCCATCCTCCAATACTTCTCTTCATTTTTTCTTTTAAAGCTTTCTTTTTCTGTTCTTTAATCGCTTTCCACGTGGTTCATCAGCTGTCAGGTGCCACAGGTGAGCTTTTTACCTGTTGCCATCTTGGTTAGTCTAGTGGTGTGGCACTCGTTTACGGACCGTCGAGTCGGAGAGATCTCCATCTCTGCTAGCTGGGCCCACTTTTCTTTATCCACTTCGGTGTGGGTTGTGTGGAAGAGTCTTTCACCCTTCAGTGGGTCGGAAAGTATTCCACTGGACACCTCTGGGATCCCTATCCCTGCCAGCTAGAAGAATCACCTTGGGTCGTCCCTGACCTGGAGTCCCCTTCGGTGTGGACCGTCACGGTTTCGGCTTCCACCCTTCGTTGGACTGGGGAGCGAACCGTTTCTCACCTCGCCCACCCGCCATTTTGGTAACTATATGTTCTGTTTTGGACAGTGTTCAATTTACTTTGTCCCCTAGGTCAGCTAGTTCTGAATAGTGCCTTTCTTTCTATGCCCCTTTTTTTTGTTTTTCCTCTCGACTATCTTTTCTCTTCTTTGTTAGGATCCATACCCCATCTGGAGTGCTAGTGCGAGTGAATGATTGTAATGTGAGTAAAAGTATTGTCGAAACTTCTTCCTCTTGTTTTCTGGTGGTGTGAGGGATTGAGTGATCGCTCCGTTTCTGCCACTGCACATTACTTGTATAAGAACCCCCCCCCCCCTGTCAGGTGTACTCACACTTGAAAATGCCTTTGACTGAAATTTAGGAAAATGTATAATCTGTCGCCTTTGCTGATAAAAGTGAAAAATGACAAAACCATGTTCCATTTTCTATAGTCTGTAAACAATCTGTCTTCTTTCAGATGGAACAGACTAAAATACAATGGTAAACAAACGGCACTCATACAAACACATTTCAACTCCATTTTTCAGATTATCTTACTCAATTAAGGTCCACATCTTGATAAAATGGGGTGATTTGAAAAATGAGGTGAAAATGTGTCTGAGATTTGTTTGCCAATAGAAGTTTAAAGAAAGGTAAACTGCAGTCTACCATTATTCAATATTGATATTTTGAATAGAAATAATAATGTTTAGATCAAAGTGAGTTTTTATAGGTAAATCTGCATTTTGTCATTATCAGTGCAACGATAACCAAGTGTTACTTTTTACAGAGTTTTTTTTTTTTTACTTCTTACAGGGTGATACACAATGACCTACATTCACCTGTAGAATTGTAGTGACAGTATATGTTCTTTTCTGATTAATTCCTCAGAATTATTCATAGAGTGCTGGTATTTGAGAAACAGTGTTATGTGGAAGTACCATGACATCAGGACTACATGGTCCATGTTTGCACAGTGGATTATGTGATTCATGATCAGCATAGTTTAGGTTCAGAACTGTTTAGTCAGGTGGAATACCTTGGAACAGTGATCACATCTCATTATTTTCGCTTCATCCAGGTATAGTCCTGTAGTACAGGGCTGACAAGATGGTGACTGTAGCCTCATTACACCACTTGATCACTGGAAATAAGCTGAATATAAGAGCAAGGGCAGAACGTTGTAACAAAGGAGTGTTGATTAGTGTAATTCCATGTGCCTTGTGTTCTTTGGGTTCTAACTGGGTATGTATTCGCTAAATTGCTTGCAGGTTTTGTGGGATGTATCCCTGAGAAGTGAGAGATGAAATTAATCAGTACATTGGATGGTTTGAGAAATTCAAATTTGATAGCTTCTATTCTACTATACAGAGATATATAATCATTTTTGAAAAATTTGTATCTGACTGCTGGTTAGATTATATCTATTCATTGCCTCACCTGCTGAAATTTCAACGAACAGTTCTTCACCAGTAAATCACAACCCACGTTGCAGATCGAAAGCTTGAAAGGGGAGCTGCGAAAACAGACAGCACACTTCAGTCTATTAATCTACATGGTGCTGCATCCTTTCCTGCACCCGTGATGCACCTCCTGCTATACCTGCTGCTGTAGAACAAGAAGCTGAAGGTAGAGCTGTGCAAAAGTCTGTAAACAGTCGGTCTTCTTTCAGATGGAACAAACTAAAATACAATGGCAAACAAGTGGCACTCACACACAAACACATTTCAACTCCATTTTTCAGATTATCTTGTTTGAGATGAGGATGCTATGATGAATAAGTTAGCATATTATACAAAAAATGTATGCAGATTTGCCAGAAAGACTTGAAAATCATTTTCATGTTTTAATATCAATAAAAATGTCGACTGACCTTATCATGTAGATACTTTGTATTTACCCCTCACTATACTATCAGTAGACTCTTAGGTTTATATCATTTACATCCGGATCAAATGTCTGTGCGTTTTTAAAAGTGCAGATCAGCTAATCAGCATGTCCGAATCTTGATAAAATGGGATGATTTGAAAAATGAGGTGAAAATGTGTCTATGAGATTTGTTTCCCAACAGAAGTATAAAGATAGGTAAACTGCAGCCTACCATTATTCAATATTGATATTTTGAACAGAAATAATAATGTTTAGATCAAAGTGATTTTTTTATAGGTAAATCTGCATTTTGCCATTTTCAGCACAATGGTAACCAAGTGTTACTTTTTACAGAGTTGTTTTTTTTTTAACTCTTTAGAGAGTTGACACACGATGACCTACATTCACCTGTAGATTTGTAGTGACAGTCTATGTTGTTATCTGATTAATTCATCAGATTTATTTATGGAGTGCTGGTATTTGAGAAACAGAATGTTTTGTAGAAGTACCATAACAGGACTATATGGTGCATTTTTGCACAATGGATTAAGTATGTGAAACATGATCAGAACAGTTTAGGTTCTGAACAGTTTAGTCAGGTGAAATACCTTGGAATAGTGATCACATCTCATTATGTTTGCTTCATCCAGGTATAGTCCTGTAGTACAGGGCTGACAAGATGGTGACTGTAGCCTCACTACACCACTTAATCACTGAAAATATGCTCAATATCAGAGCAAGGGCAGAACATTGTAACAAAGGAGTGCTGATTAGTGTAATTCCATGTGCCTTGTGTTCTTTGAGTTCTAACTGGACATGTTTCCATGTGGTAGGTAATATGTATTTCCCTTAAATGCTTGAAGGTTTTGTGGGATGTTTGCCTGAGAAATGAGAGTTAAAATGAATCAGTTCATTGGATGGTTTGAGAAACTGAAATTTGATAGCTTCTATTCTACTATACAGAGATATATAACAATCATTTTTGAAAGATTTGTATCTGACTGTTGGTTACATTATATCTATTCATTGCCTAATCTGCTGAAATTTCAACGAACAGTTCTTCACCAGTAAATCACAATCCATGTTGCAGATCGAAAGCTTGAAAGGAGAGCTGCAAAACAGACAGCACACTTCAGTCTATTAGTCTACATAATGCTGCATCCTTTCCTGCACCCCGTGATGCACCTCCTGCTATACCTGCTGCTGTAGAACAAGAAGCTAAAGGTAGAGCTGTGCAAAAGTCTGTAAACAGTCGGTCTTCTTTCAGATGGAACAAACTAAAATACAATGGCAAACAAATGGCACTCACACACAAACACATTTCAACTCCGTTTTTCAGATTATCTTATTTGAGATGAGGATGCTATGATGAATGTGTTAGCATATTATACAAAAAATATATGCAGATCTGCCTGAAAGACTTGAAAATCATTTTCATGTTTTAATATCAATAAAAATGTCGACTGACCTTACTATGTAGATACTTTGTATTTACCCCTCACTATACTATCAGTAGACTCTGAGGTTTATATCAGTTACATCTGGATCATCTGTCTGTGTGTTTTCAAAAGTGCAGATCAGCTAATCAGCATGTCCAGATCTTGATAAAATGGGATGATTTGAAAAATGAGGTGAAAATGTGTGTAAAAAAAAAGAGGTAAATCTGCATTTTACCATTTTCAGCACAATGGTAACCAAGTGTTACTTTTTACAGAGTTTTGTTTTTTTTTATAAACTTTTTACAGAGTGATGCAATGACCTACATTCACATGTAGATTTGTAGTGACGGTCTATGTTCTTTTCTGATTTATTCATCAGAATTATTTATAGAGTGCTGATATTTGAGAAACGGAGTGTTATGTGGAAGTACCATGACATCAGGACTACATGGTGCATTATTGCTTAATGGATTAATTACGTGATACATGATCAGAACAGTTTAGGTTCAGAACTGTTTAGTCAGGTGGAATAGCTTGGAATAGTGATCACATCTCATTATTTTTGCTTCATCCAGGTATAGTCCTGTAGTACAGGGCTGACAAGATGGTGACTGTAGCCTCATTACACCACTTAATCACTGGAAATAAGCTGAATATCAGAGCAAGGGCAGAACGTTGTAACAAAGGATTGCTGATTAGTGTTTATCCACCACTTTCTCAAATCCACTTTTCTAAGAACCTAATGGACTATCAAAAGTTAGTCGGTTTTCTTTTTTTCCTATTAGATTATGTTACTTGACTCAACCTTCCCTAATTTTGTTTTCAGAAAATTCCCTGTGTTTGGTGAAGCAGCTGGTTCTGACTGTCAGGAAAACCTACAGGACCACACAGCTTTGCCACAGCGCTGAATGTGCTTTCCCAGCAAAATCATCTTGTACATTGCTTTCCACACTGACCAAGGGACAAAGTCATCAACTTTGCTGTGACTCTTTGATCTGTATTTTGGTATCACTGTACTTTTTTGTCTGAGAGATGCAAAAAGTTATGCTAAAAAAAAACCCCTCATTGACTAGCTTTCCCAAGCCCAGCGCCTTTCAATCGATCTTTTCTTCATTGCCAATAAACTAACAACTGTAGGCTCTCTGCCACGCATTCTTTCAAGGTGATCACTCATGATAACGAAGTTCTGACAAAATGAACAGATGTGCTGACTGTTCCATTTTTTACCTGAGATAGGGACACAAGAACATGACTGGAAGTGGGATCATGATTAGCAACAGACTGATCAATGTTGTCTTTGTCAGTTTGCAATGAATCCCGTTTGCTTCATTCTGTACCATGAGGCAGGCCTAGAACAGAGTCAGACTGATCAGTGTTGTCTTTGTCAGTTTGCAATGAATCCCGTTTGCTTCATTCTGTACCATGAGGCAGGCCTAGAACAGAGTCAGACTGATCAGTGTTGTCTTTGTCAGTTTGCAATGAATCCCGTTTGCTTCATTCTGTACCATGAGGCAGGCCTAGAACAGAGTCAGACTGATCAGTGTTGTCTGTCAGTTTGCAATGAATCCCGTTTGCTTCATTCTGTACCATGAGGCAGGCCTAGAACAGAGTCAGACTGATCAGTGTTGTCTTTGTCAGTTTGCAATGAATCCCGTTTGCTTCATTCTGTACCATGAGGCAGGCCTAGAACAGAGTCAGACTGATCAGTGTTGTCTTTGTCAGTTTGCAATGAATCCCGTTTGCTTCATTCTGTACCGTGAGGCAGGCCTACAACAGAGTCAGACTGATCAGTGTTGTCTTTGTCAGTTTGCAATGAATCCCGTTTGCTTCATTCTGTACCGTGAGGCAGGCCTACAACAGAGTCAGACTGATCAGTGTTGTCTTTGTCAGTTTGCAATGAATCCCGTTTGCTTCATTCTGTACCATGAGGCAGGCCTAGAACAGAGTCAGACTGATCAGTGTTGTCTTTGTCAGTTTGCAATGAATCCCGTTTGCTTCATTCTGTACCATGAGGCAGGCCTAGAACAGAGTCAGACTGATCAGTGTTGTCTTTGTCAGTTTGCAATGAATCCCGTTTGCTTCATTCTGTACCATGAGGCAGGCCTAGAACAGAGTCAGACTGATCAGTGTTGTCTTTGTCAGTTTGCAATGAATCCCGTTTGCTTCATTCTGTACCATGAGGCAGGCCTAGAACAGAGTCAGACTGATCAGTGTTGTCTTTGTCAGTTTGCAATGAATCCCGTTTGCTTCATTCTGTACCATGAGGCAGGCCTACAACAGAGTCAGACTGATCAGTGTTGTCTTTGTCAGTTTGCAATGAATCCCGTTTGCTTCATTCTGTACCATGAGGCAGGCCTAGAACAGAGTCAGACTGATCAGTGTTGTCTTTGTCAGTTTGCAACGAGTCATGTTTGTTCCATTGTACACCATGAGACCGGGATGCAACAGAACATGGGTGCCACTAAAAGGCCTAGTAATGGGATGGTCCAAACAGTCCTGGCCAGTGTATTGTGAGTGTTTATCTGGGATGATCATTTTCAAATCGCCCCATTTTATTGAGATGAGGTTGCTGAGATCTCCTTGTTTGCTCTTTGAAATGCATACACAGAGATAGTCCGGAACAAGCTTGGGACTAGTATGTTAGTAAACTTTTTAACAGATATTACTATGTTCAATTTTAGAATTGTATCTTACTCAGTGGATGTTTCTTTTCAGGTTTTTCTCTCATAGACCTGTGTGTGTTTAATTAAAGTGCAAATACGCTAATCGTAGCACATGGTGGGGGGGGGGGGGGGGGGGGGGATATGAAAAATGAGGCCAAAATGTGTCTGTATGAATGTGATTTATTTGCCAAGAGAAGCATTTAAAACAATAGGCTAGCTGCAACTTATTTAATGTAAGTATCAGAACACAATTTATCTCATGTGTTCTCATCTCTTTAGCACATGTACCTTTTGAACTTTACTCTTAATGAGTAGTTAACCTCACTTTATTCTACTAGGCATGGTGTTCCCTGTTTTCACATAAGTACATTAACTTCATCTCATTTTACCAGGAGCATTTTGTTTCTCAAGTTACCATTTTGTTTCCAAGTCCAGGTATGGTCCGGATTGTATTGTAAAGTAACTGTTTCCCCCTCTCCCACCTTCTTTGACAAGGCTAGTCTTTGGTATTGGTTTGCCCTTGATGGTTTGCCCTCTCCAAACATCAGGGATATGCAGTGTAATGGGATATCTTTGCCCAGATTTTGTTCATAAATGTGACATAAAGATGCTATTTTCTCTGCTCGTGAAGGGAATCAGAGATGTGTTTTATTTTAATCGTGTGTTCTGCTGAATTTTAGATTTCTATATTGTTCCCTTTGGGCGTCTTTGTCCCTGATGTTCTGGTTATTCAGGCAAGGGTTGCACTGTTGAAAAGTTCATGTGCAATGTTGTTTTTCAAGTCAATCAAGAGCTGCAGAAGATTCAGGGGGTAGAATCTTATCGCTTTGTTCCAAGGCCACATAAATGATGGCAGTAGGTTTTCTGGTTGTTTTTTTTTCTTCCACACAATCAGACAATGAGAGTGAGTGTCCATTAAATCTGTGTCCTTATTCACAGTATTCACTGGTCAAATTACATCATTGAAAGATTTACCCTTTTGTATTGTTTGGTTTGATCCTTTGGAAGACAGGATGTTGAACAGACCAATATTATGTTTGAGCTTGGTATTGCCATAGTTTAGACCTTTTTTCCAGTACACCATGACCTTTTCCTAAAAGATAGTTACTTGTGGTTGTTTGTGGCCTTTAAGTTTTTTTTTTACTCTTTATCATTATGATTTTTATGCAGCTTTGTTTGGTAGATTGCTATTCTCTCTCTCTCTCTCTCTCTCTCTCTCTCTCTCTCTCTCTCTCTCTCTCTGTTATTATTCATAACTCTCTCTCTCGTTCTCTATCTTCTTTCGTATTGTTTTGTTCTGGTAACCCTCTTCTCTCTCTCTCTCTCTCTCTCTCTCTCTCTCTCTCTCTCTCTCTCTCTCTCTCTCTCTCAGTGTTGTTCATACATGTATCTTTGAAGATAATAGGTATATTTCACTGTTTATGTACTGTTTATTATTTTTTATTTACTGTTGTGTGAAAAGTCATACATACAGTTTTGTGTTATCTTTACCGAATCACAAAATGTTTTTAATTTCGACACCAAAATCATGCCTTTTTGAATTAGAGCTAGATGTGGAAATTTGAAGTAACTGAGTTTATTCATGTGTTGTTTAATCCATATAAGAAATGCATTGTTTGTTCTTGTTGCATTCGGTGGCTTTGAGGTAGTATGCCCACCAAAGAAACAAAAAGTCTGAGGTTTGAACCCCGTACAGGGCAGGGAGTTTTTCCAGGAACCACTAGGACATTTGGGTGTGGTCTAGGAACTAGTCTTTCGGATGAGACGATAAACCGAGGTCCCGTGTGCAACATACATGTACTCGGCACATGTAACAGCACAGCAACAAGAGTTGTCCCTGGCAAAATTCTGTAGAAAAACCCACTTTATTATGAAAATACATACACAAGAATACAGGGGGAAAAATGAAAAAAAAAGGATGGCACTGTGCTATTTCGACACACTCTCCCTGGGGAGAGCAGCCAGAATTTCACACAGATAGATAGAAACATAAATAGATAGATACATAGATATAATATTAAACTATATTGACACACATAGACACATTTCAGTCAATTTTTCAAATCACCCCATTTTATTGAGATGAGGATGCTGTGATCTCGTTGCATACACAGAGGTAGTCTGGATCAATCTTGGGAATAGTAATGTCAGTAAAACTGATATCACTACCTATGTTTAATTTCACTGATATTACTAATTATGTCAAATTCCAAAATTGTCTTACTCAGTGGATATGTTTCTTGTCAGGTTTGTTTCAAATAGGTCTGTGTGTTTGTTTAAAGTGCGAATGAGCTAATCATAGCATACTCATCACGATAACATGAGGGGATATGAAAAATCAGGCTAAAATGTATCTAAAATATTTCCAAGGAGACAAATAGGAAGATGACTTGAGCAGCACCCAGACTTCAACAAGAGGGATGCATACTACCGGACACCCAAATCAGACCAAGTGAACATTGTTGGACTGAGGATAAGGCTCCCCTGACCTCAACATCACAGGTCCACTATACTCTACACCTGTGAGTCTTTCAAACCATCAATGCAGTGCAGCCCCAGAGACAGCGGAGCATTCCCAGCTTGGCCCAAAGTGGAAACCTGGCCTGCCAACTCACCAATGAGTGCAAAACCATACTGACCACTGGAGGGTCTTCACCATACAGCAGCCTCCTTCAGTACCTCCAGGATTCCGACCTAAGTAAACGAAGAAGAAGACCATCATTGTGATACTGAGAACCGGGCACTCCAGACTATGATATAACATCTCTGCAATACTCCACCCTGGCGGGTCTGCAATTCATCCATGCAGCCCCAATGACGGTGGAACAGTCCCAACAACACCAAAAGAAGAATCCTGGCCTGCCAACACACTGATGAATGCAAAACCTTATTGACCACTGGAGGGCCTTCACCATACAGAAGCCCTTGCCAGTACCTCCACCATTCCTGTTTAAGGGAACGGAGAAGAATCTCTTCCTACACTACCGTTGATCTCATATGATCATCACCCATCAGTGACTGATTAATGATAATAATTTTTACCCCTCTTTGTGTGTGTGTGTGTGTGTGTGTGTGTGTGTGTGTGTGTGTGTATGAATATGAATATGTGTGTGAAAATTTTCCACAGTTAGTCTCATTATGATCACACGATCTTAACTCACCTAGAACATTGTTTACATGTGGTCCCCCCCCCCCTTTTTTTTTTTTTTTGTTTTTTTGTTTTGTGTGTGTGTGTGTGTGTGTGCAACACATGATACCCTGTTTTTCATTGATCACTGCTATCTTCTCTCAACAAACAGCAGCATATTGATGCCAACACATTATTTCACCTGTTACAATGAACATCATCCCACAGCATTGTTTACTTTTTTTAAACAACACTATTAATATGAACCTCCCAACCTCCAACCCCCACCACCACCCCCCACCCCATAGTGGATGAAGAGATATGAGCTCTCCTTCTCTTGCCCCCCTTCCTCCTCCCCCCCCCCCCCCCCCCCCACACACACACATACACACACACATTACCCTCCTTTTTTTTTTTCTTTTTTTCTTTTTTCTCAACCCCCCTCCCCCCCCTCCCAATCATACCTTATCACCCATTTATCTTCCATCCCTTCCCTCCCTCATTAACATTACCCACACACCTTTCACAACTACCCACGCATAACTACCACCACCTCTTTCATCACCCAGCGAAATCATTTATTTTATTCACCTAAACTTTTTTTTTTTTTTTTTTTAAGTTTCTTCTGTTCATGTACTTATTTACCCCTTCTATATTTTTTTTTTCCAGTTTGCCTCTCTCCCCCCCCCCCTCCTCCTTACCGTTATTATCAATCCACCATTATCACAACCGTCACAAAGATATCACACCACCCCACTAAACTAGACACACAACCCTATCGTATCACACAACCCCCCCCCCCCCACGAAACCCCCCCCCCCCCCCTTTTCCTCTCCCATAATCCCCCTTGTCATTTCCGCCTAGCAGCTATTCTCCCCACCACATGGACTAACAACAGATGAGTCATTTTCGTTCTTTGTTTGTACTGTCTTAAATGTTAAATGTGATTTATTTTTTCTCCTGAAGAAGACCCAAGTGGTTGAAATGCATCGTGTCTTGTCATGTGCTTTGTTTGTCAATGTCATTGGCGGTAACTAACACCCTCTCTTTCTAAATTTTAAAATGTATCTGTATGAATGTGATTTAATTGCCAAGAGAAGTATTAAAAACAATAGGGTAATTGCAACTTACTATCATTTGATGTAAGTAATAGAACACAATGTATCTCGTGCGTTCTCATCTCTTTAGCATGTGTACTTTTTTAACTTTACTCTTAATGAGTAATTAACCTCACTTTATTCTACTAGGCATGGTGTTCCCTGTTTTCACATAAGTACATTAACTTCATCTCATTTTACCAGGAGCATTTTGTTTCTCAAGTTACCATTTTGTTTCCAAGTCCAGGTATGGTCCGGATTGTATTGTAAAGTAACTGTTTCCCCCTCTCCCACCTTCTTTGACAAGGCTAGTCTTTGGTATTGGTTTGCCCTTGATGGTTTGCCCTCTCTAAACATCAGGGATATGCAGTGTAATGGGATATGTTTGCCCAGATTTTGTTCATAGATGTTACATAAAGGATGCTATTTTCTCTGATTGTGAAAGGAATAAAAGATTTGTTTTATTTAAACATGCGTTGCGCTGACTTTTTGATTTGTCCATTGTTCACTTGGAGCGTCTTTGTCCCTGCTGTTCTGTTTGTCTATCATCTCTGTTGCTGTTTCATTTTTTTTCTCTTGTGACAGTTTCAGTGTGTCTTTGTCCCATTGTCCTCTGGCTCTCTGATTCTGCCACACTGTCTTCCATCTCCATGTCTCTCTTGGCTTCCCTGTCTATAGTTCTCTGATTCTGCCATGCTGTCTTCCATCTCTGTCTCTCTCTTTGCTTCCCTGTCTATAGTTCTCTGATTCTGCCACACTGTCTTCCATCTCCATGTCTCTCTCTTTGCTTCCCTGTCTATAGTTCTCTGACTCTCCTCGTGATGGGAATAAAGATCGGAGGAAGAAACATCACCAACCTGAGACAGGCAGACAACTCTGCATGAACAACAAGAACCATCACAAGCATGAAAAGAATTCTCTGTCATGTAGATGCAGCAGTTTCCACGGCAGGACCTGAACTGAATGCCGGAAAAACTGAAGTCATGCATGTAGGGAAAGAGTGCCAAGAACACCAAAGATTCCAATAAACAAACAAACTTAGAGTATGTCCAACATTTCAAGTACCTTGGATCTGTAAAATCAAATGATGGCTGCTGTGCCAAAAACGTGAAACCAAGAATTGGCATGGCAAAACAATGGTTCAGTAAAACAACATCTGGAAGGACAGACGGGTTCCCATAGGCTTGAAACAAACTAAGAATCCTGAAAATTATGACTTGGCCTGTTTTAACGTATAGCTGTGAAACCTGGATACTCGGAAAGGATGAAGAAAATAAAACCAATGTAGTAGAAATGCGGTTCTACAGACGACTTATGGACAGACAGAAGAATAAACCACAGCATATTAAAAGAACTGAATGTTAAGTGCTAACTGCTGACAGAGGTCAACAGAAGAAAACTGAAATATGTAGGCCATGTGATCAGAAACACAAAGACAGATTTGATGTCAACAGTCCTGTAGGGGAAAGTTGAAGCAAAGAACAGAAAGGGACAACGACGCACCTCCCTCTTAAACAACATCGCTGATGTCTGTGATTTGTGGATTCAGGAAAGCGCCTACAGGTGTCTAACTATTGAGACTTGGAGATTTGTGACTGTGAAAACGGTTCCCACGGTCGACACAAGTGAAGGAGAATAATGATGATGACTCTTCTCTATGTCTACTTCTGCCTCTCTCCGGCTCTCTGCCGCTGTATCCCCTGTCTGTCTTGTTCTCTATCTCAGCAGTGACCTAAACACATCATTTAAGGTTTCAGTTACTGGAGAGATGAAAATAGAATCTATATAATGAATATAGAGGTATCAGTTTGCTCGACTTACTTAGTATGTTCATATTGAAAAGTGAACACAAATATTATGAACGCATTCTGTGTCAGCTAAATTGCCATAGATGTATTAAAGGTGGAATACCTTATAGTCACAGAGGAATATAATTATTTCTCAGCTTGGAATTTGGGCAGCACTCCCCGGGGAAAGTAAACAACTATGGTACCGTGCCACTCCCATTTTTTCCTTTGCAAGTTTGCATGCGATCTGTTTATGTCATCCATACCATTGGCCACAATTGACCTCTTCTGAAGGAAATGGTGATGGTAATCTTAACTTGTAAGCAAGGTTATCTGCATACCAAATTCACTGGAGCTGCTCTTATGGAGCCGCCGTTTGGGTTGGTTAGACGCTTGACTCGTAATAAAACGGATTCACTGCTCACTAGTTCAAATTCTGGCCCAACTTTTGTCCTTGGGAGAGATACTTTCCAATCTCCCCACTCCATCGAAGTGTAAGTGGTTACCTGACCGGTTAAGAGACGGTTAAATCAGTGGAATGAGTGAGATGGCCTACGCCTTCCAATACCATTCCTAGACACGGGGAATGGTTAATTCACTGCCCCAGCAGCCAGACATGGCTATGGGACCTTTAACCTTTTGATATGCAGTGGACTCGGCCTATAGTCTCATATGGAAAAGTTAAATATTTCGAACACATTCTTTACTAAACTGAACTGTGATAGATTTTTAGGTATGCCGCACATTGAAAGGAACCGCCGTGGCTAAGTGGTTCAGACGCTTGACTTGTATTTGAACGGATTCACTGGTCACAATTTCGGATCCCCGGCTTAGGGTTGTGTCATTGGGAAAGACACTTTATTCCAATTTTCCTCACTCCATCCAGGTGAAAATGGGTAGCTGACTTCGGCTAGGGGAAGGTTAAAGCACTGGAAGGGGAGGGATGGACTCTGTCTCCCAATACCATGCCCTAGACACAATGAATATCTAACTGACTGCCTCTATAGCTGGAAACGGCTATGGGACCTTTTTTCAACACATTGAAAAGTGAATAGAAATATTTGGAATACTTTCTGAAATGCAAATGCAGTTTGAAAAAATATTGGCAGCTCTGTAGTAAATTTTGAGCATCACTCCAATCTTTCAAGCCATGTTTCCTATTGTAAAGAGATAACTGAGTAGTGAAAGAAAGCGACGTAAAGAAGATTGGACAAGTGTGATATGCATATCTAAAGCTATTCGTTTAAATTCATTTAGCTGTGATGAAGTGTATCCAGTGGTCACTCCATTTCTAATATATCCCTACGTCACCTCATTTGTATGTGTGTATGAGTTATATTCTGTCACCTCATTTGTATGTGTGTATGAATTATATTTTGTCACCTCATATTTACGAGTGTGTGAGCTCAAAACTATTCTTAGTATCACCCCACTTTGACAATCAACCCACTTTTTACAACATATCAGAACAGAAAAACTTTTGTGTTCGCCATCTTCAACAGCTCACCGCCAATGCACATTACTGACTTTGGGATGAATACACTCCATAGTATGGCTCAGAGAGCGACCCAAAGTGCCACCTCATTTTTGCGACATTTGGACGTCACCCCACTTGTGCCATTTTAAAAGCATGTGTGTGTGTGTGTGTGTGTGTGTGTGTGTGTGTGTGTGTGTGAAAGAGATAGAGAGAGGGCACAGCTCTTATATGTTGTGAAGATCTAATGAAAATGTCACTATCAGTATATTGGATTTCCCTTATATCCAAGGCGAAAAATGCACGTCGTTTTGGTCAATCTATGCTTTGTGAGATACAACATCCCTCTGGAATATTATCTTGTTTGACAGCCAGAGAACGTATTATTGTACAGCTAGTCTGCTGAATAAACACATTTTTTGTATTGTTATATTTTTGGTTGTTCACTTTTCCTTCAAATTTTTCACATTTTTGTTTGGCTTGTTTATCTTATGAAATGCTTTTTTTCAGAATAACTGTGCTCATGAATAGATATTCCTATATCGTCCATGATCTTATCAACTATATTGATAAGTCATATCTTTGTGACAGTAGGGGTATGAAAAATGACAGGAACGACTACAATCTGCATAACTACAGTTATGCCTGTAAATTCAGTTTATTATGGAGCTAGACCCAAACAGCCACTTCACAGTGTTTCAGTGGAATGCAAGGTCTATTTCCACTAACCTGTTATCTTTTGAAAGTCATGTTCTGGAGAACACACTCACCCACCCCATCACCAACACTCTCCTCCCCACACTGAGAGAGAGAGAGAGAGAGAGAGAGAGAGAGAGAGAGAGAGAGAGAGAGAGCAGTTGATGCATACCTTTACATATTCAATGACTGATTAAACTTAGTTGCAAAGTGAAGCGACTGCAGGTGGAAATCAATCAACGCCCATCTTGCGCTGAAGTGAATGAGGATAAGTGATTGCTCGTTCATTTTCGTTGTCCTGAGTGTTTCGTATCTTGCCTGAAGTAGACCTAAGAGGTCGAAACGCGTCGTTTTTGTCTTGTAATCCGTTTGTCTACGTTATCTTGGCGGTTCGCCATTAAATACACTTAAAATTTGACTGATTAAACAGCGACATTGTCTTTTGTATTCTTGTACCATATGTTTCGGTCCCCACAGAGAGAGAGAGAGAGAGAGAGAGAGAGAGAGAGAGAGAGAGAGAGATCAATTACCCAACAGGTAAAGGGAAGCAACTGGCAGAAGTTAGTCAGCCGATATCGATCGATACATCGTGCACATACAGTTTGTTCACTTCACGCTCAGCAGGGTGTACTTCAGTCACCCCAGTCTTCTTTTCCTCTTTGTTCTTTGGCTATAACTCCAAGAATCTCCATTGGTGAGATTTTTGGGTACGGTCACACAAGTGAGGGTATGTCAACACAGTTTTTTTTTCATTCATTCACTGAATTACTTCATGAAAGAAAAGAAAAACTACTTACAACGACAATGAGGGTTATTCACGAATAAATGTTCATGTCATTTTATTAACAAAAACAGGTTTCTGGTCTGCTTTCCTTTACCTGCTGGGTCATTTAACTCTCTCTCTCTCTCTCTCTCTCTCTCTCTCTCTCTCTCTCTCTCTCTCTCTCTCTCTGCATGTGTGTGTGCCTCAGCTACCGACCTGGTCTCACTTTGGCTGATGAATATCTCTTCCAAATGGTATCAGTGTACCTTCTAAATTGCATTTGGATTTAAATGTTACAGATAGTCATCACACCTACATATTATTCTCCTTGTGTTAAACATGCCTCTAACTGGTACACTGCATTGTTTTCTTCTTCTTCTTCTTCTTCTCTCTTCAATATGGAGGTTATTGGATATTTTCCTGAAAGGTTTGTGGACTGTACCCCCCCCTTCCCTCCCCCCCCCTTCCCCCCTCCCCCCACCGGTTCAAATGAGAAAATGTGATGTATACACAGCAGTCACACCAAGAACACACAGGGCCATCTGGGTCTAAATCTGCTTAGCTAGGGAAAAAAAATCGTGGTGTGTGGTTGAGTGTTAGTGGCTCAAAACACTCAAGTTGTTGGGTGGCCTGCACATTTTCTCTTTGTGCCTATATGTCAGTGCTCTGACCATTGTGTCTGTTGGTCAGATAAGAAGCGAAGTGAATATGGAGAGTATGCAATGGGGGAAGCTAGGGTACAGTTAGGGGAGATGCAGGGTGGTGGGAGAGAAATGTATACTGAAGTAAAGATTTGAGGGGATATTTTGATGTATTTATTTTGTTTATTTACGTTTACTTGTTTGTGTATTAACATTGTTACTTGTTCATTTTTGTAGTCATTTATGTTATTTTTGTAGTCCTTTTTTTCTGGTTTGGATCTGCATCCCTTTGTTCCTGATGGATCGACCTCCACATCCCACCCCCTACCCCCATCCCTGCCTTCCACAAACACACAAACTCCTATGTCCTATTGATTCAATTGGTGTTTTATGACTATGATATGGTTTAGTGATAAATGATTATGGTGCAGTCAACTAGTGACACAGTGCGGCGGAACCACATACCTAAATAAAAGATAAAACATACCAAATAAAGCTTTCAGCACCATCAGCAGTCGTTTCACCTAAAATTGTACATTAAAAATTCAATCCAAATCGGTGATGATCATGGTAATGAGGAGGAGGAGGAGGAGGGGTGGGCGTTTGTGGTGGTAGTGTTGTTGGGTGTGGTGGTGGTTTCCTGGTGGTGATGTCGGTTAACGTTGATGATAGTGAGATTTGGGTGGGGATGATTGGGTGAGGGAGGGAGGGTGGGGGTGGTCATGGGAGTGTGAAGGTGAGACAGCGACGTGACGAGTGTTGGAAAGTGGCGAGAAGTAAGGGTGGTGGATTTTGAGTGGGCTGAGAGATGCTGTAGAGATGATAGCATTTTAGTAATAGCAATGATGTGATGATTTGGATGGTGGTGATGATAATGATGTGGTACAGGAATGTCGATAAATATGTGTGCTCCCGCACGCTCATGGAGAAACATACAGCGTGTGCGTGCAGACATCCCCCTCCCCACGCACACACACCCTTCCACATACGCACACACACGCGCGCGGGCGCGCACGCACGCACGCACGCACCACACACACACACACACACACACACACACACACACACACACACACACACACACACACACACGCACACACAAACCATTTATCGTAGACGACAGATAAGTTCCTTGATCTGTAGATGGACACTGGATTGTTTTAAAACAAAGTATATCAAAAATATACATTGTATATGTGGTGATAGCATATCAACTGATCACATTCTTCTGTGTACACTAATGAAAAAATTCATTCCAAATACGTCTGTACAGTCCATTCAAAATGTTTTCCTGTCAGCAAGTGAAACATACCTTTTCTTTTTGCACTGAGCTAAAAGTCCAGTTGGCAAATACTTATAATAGATAACAGTCTGTGGTGAGAGAAGAAGAGTTATATGTTTGTTTTTTTCATCTTTGATTAAATGGATTTTCTATTTTTGTGTTATAGCTGTACACAATTTAATTATTTTGACTCGTTGGTGTAACCTTTTTTCCCGATTTTTTTTTTTTTTTTTGGTCTAATATCACGTAATTTGGAAAGACGTAAAACAAAACAATAACAACAACAACAGAGAGAGGAGAGAGAGAGAGAGAGAGAGAGAGAGAGAGAGAGAGAGAGAGAAAGTACACATGCACAAAGCACGCCCACACGCACTGACGCATGCACACACTTACACCTACCCACACACATTCCCCCACCACCCCACCCCCAACCTCACACACAAGCAGAGGAACGTTTACTAAAGGATGGCTACCAGCTGTTGTGTTCCGCGTTGATATTATGCCAGTTCTTCCAGTCATTAAAACAAAAGACACAAAGCTTGAATATTTCCAGACCTAGATGTATTGCCAATATGATTGTTATTACAGATTTTAAAACAAAAAAGAATGCTCTGAAGGCGTCAAATGTGTGTGTGTGTGTGTGTGTGTGTGTGTGTGTGTGTGTGTGTGTGTGGTGTGTGTGTGATATGATATGATATGAATACTTTATTATCTCAAAAGATGAGAAATTAAGATAGGTGCATAATAAACAGTATCACAAGACAACATGCATAATACAAGAATCATCACAATCAAAAGGCCACTTATAGAATTTACATGTACAGTCTAACACCCCCACCCTCCAACAACACACACACACACACACACACACACACACACACACACACACACACACACACACTCACCCACTCGCTCACTCACACACACACACACGCGCGCACATACACCATAATCATTTGAAAAACCCCATACACATGTACATACACAAGCACACTCATAGGCTTACACTCACAAGCAGATATATATGCACACACAAGCACATATATGCAAATACACATATATTCACACAAGCATGCATACACCCTCTACCACCCCACACCCTCTCTCTCTCTCTCTCTCTCCCCTCTCTCTCTCTCTCTCTCTCTCTCTCTCTCACTTCTTCACACCACTAAGCATGAAAAGTGGTACAAAAGACATCATGAATTTAACAGATGGATCGACCTGAGTATAAAAGTTTTTTGTGCCCTAGATTTGACTCTAACGGGCCTAAAACGACGTCCAGATGGTAAAATTTTGTAATATTGTGCTAAAACATGTCTATCATCACTGGCAATCTTTCTTGCTTTCCTCTCCACTCGTCTGTCATACAATTCTTGCATTCCAACTTGCTTCCTTCCAATCACTTTGCTACACACATTCACCACATCATTCAATACTCGCTTGCTCATCACACCCAAACTTCCATACCAGCACATAACAGAAGCAGCGAGCAATGACTCAACACAACATCTGTAATAAGTTTGTAAGATCACAGGGTTAACACCAGTATTTCGTAGCTTTTGCAAACAGAAAATTCTTGACTGGCAATTTTTATGGATTTTAGTAACATTGTTATCCAAAACTAATTTATCATCGACAATCATTCCCATGGTTAGTTGTTGTGAACGCTTCTAGGCCTGTATAGCCAAGTTGCTGACTGGCCAAGCATTGCGTGGTAGGAATTGATGCTCCTGGTAGGGTCTCCCATGTCAGAAAGGTTAGGAGTGAGGGCCCAGACAAATAGTAACCCACCTTTTTCCTATTCTATCTTCTGCCTTTCTTAACGGATCTTTTCTTTCTTCGTCTCCCCTTCAAGCCTTCTGTTCCACACTCTTTTTTTCTTTGATACTTGAGTCGCTACCGTAAGCAGCGGGGAAGCCCAAGTTACAGTTACCTGGCGAGGGGATGAGTGGCTGATCCCAATTCAGTCCCTAAGGTGCACTGTCTGGTTTCACGCGGGACGGTACCAGGCTCACGGACGCCATACTATGGCCATCCATTGTCCCTTCCCCAGCACGGCAGCTCTCCTGGGGTGACTGTTTATCTCTGCCGGTATTTAAAACCTTCATGGCCTCAATAAACATAAAAACAGGAAAAAGAAGAAAACTGGGTTCCGACCCTTCCAGGGATACGGACTCAGATTCAGATACAGAAGTCCGGAATAGGATAGGTGCATGGCACGCCTGGCTGATTATACAGTCGGCGGATAGCGAGCGACCCATTACTAAGTTGAGTCCTTTTGCTGTTGCAAAGGGGCTGAAAGGTCTTGCAGGCGCAGAGCCGAAATCAGTGAAGAGGTTGAGGGATGGTTCCTTGCTGGTGCAGGTCGACCGAAAAGTCCACTCGGACAACTTATTGAGATCCGAAAGCCTTGTAAATTACCCCATCCGGGTGTCCCCTCACAAAAGTCTCAACTCCTCGAAAGGCGTCATCCGTTGCCGAGAATTGTTCGGGATATCTGAGGGAGAGATAAAGGCTGAGTTGGCTGATCAGGGAGTGGTCGAGGTCAGGAGGGCGACTTTTCGGAAAGGTGCGGAGAGGAAACCTACCAACACTCTGTTCCTCACCTTTGCTAAACCGACTCTTCCAGAGTCCATAAAGGTGGGGTACCTGAGAGTGAAAGTAGCCCTGTATGTGCCGTCCCCACTGAGGTGCTTCAAATGTCAACGCTTTGGACATGTCAAAGAGAGATGCCCGGGAGAGGAGGTGTGTGCCACCTGCAGCAAAGCAGTTCATGATGGTGGATGCGAATCCACGAAATGCGTGAACTGCGATGGTGACCACCCTTCTTTAAAGCGAAATCCAGCGAGTTAAAACAGAAAAAAAAGATTTCGTTCTTCGAAGCAAAAAAGCTGGTGCAGGAGCAGAGGGGAACCCCGCTTCTTTTCTCGACAGTGATCAAAAAATCGCTCAGAGTACCTCAGGTAGTAGTAGGCATTCAGACAGACCCATGTGGTCTTGAACCTCTGAAATGTATTCTGACTTCAAGAACATCGCAAGAGAAAACGGCCGTTGGTGGGGGCCATAAACCCACCAGAGGATGCACTTCCAGTGCATCCTCTAAGCCTGCAGTTGTGCGGGCTGCCCAGCAAGGGGGTCGCCCCGAGACGGCCCCCAAGCCGAGACCACCTCCCAAGGGAGGAGGCCTGACAGTGGCTTCGGGCAAAGTGGCGTTGGTGGAGTGCAGGAGAAAGCCTCCACCAACGCCATCAAAACCATTGAGTTCTTCCCCTTCAGGGAAGAAGAAACATCAAATTCCACCAGACAGACTGAAAAAAGCGGAGCTGAAATTACAAAATACATTTGATGCTCTTCTATGACGAAGAGGAAGAGGACATAGACATGGATGATTAAGATCCTCATCCACAATGGATACAGTCTTGCAATGGAACATCAGGGGACTGTCTTCCAATTTCGAAGAATTGCAGCTGTTGTGCCGTGAGGCTACGCCCATGCTAGTTTCACTGCAAGAAACTCTTCTGAAGTCTGACAAAACTTTTTCACTTTCTGGCTACAGCTCTCTAAACCTACCTGCACAATCTGTTGAACATGGCATTTCTGGTGGAGTAGCCTTGTTCATTCATAATTCTGTTCTGTACAGCCCAGTTGCTCTGCAGACTCCGCTTCAGGCAGTGGCAGCTCGGGTTACTCTCCACAAGACAGTTACTATATGTAGCTTGTATCTGTCTCCAAATATCTGTGTCACCAAACGGGACCTCATTTCGCTCTTGAAGCAGCTTCCTAGACCCTTCCTGCTGTTGGGTGATCTGAATGGCCACTGTCCTCTGTGGGAAGTGAGAGATCTTCACCAAGGGGTCTGCTTTTAGAGGAATGTTTTTCGGAGCTTGATCTGTGTGTCTTGAATGGGAAATCGCCAACTTACTTTCACTCCGCTAATGGCACCACATCTTGTCTGGATCTTTCTGTCTGTGACCCATCTTTGTTTTTGGATTTTGTTTGGGAGGTTGATGAGGACCTGCATGGTAGCGACCACTTTCCTGTGTTGCTTCGGTATACGAATGCAGAGAGTGAGTCTTTACCAGAACGCCTCAATTTCAACAAAGCAGATTGGGACCTCTTTGCCACTAAGTTTCTTATGGATCTGGAGGAGGATAAGATCCTGCAAAGTGAAGATCAGGCAGGAAGTCTTTCAGATTTCATACTCAGCTGCGCAAAGTCAACCATCCACACTTCTTCCAAGAAGCCCCTAATGCCAAAAGTTCCTTGGTTCAACTCTGAATGCAAGGAAATTAACAAAACCCGCAAAAGAGCTCAACGTCGGGTCTCTTGCAGACCTTCGATGCCCAACGTCCGAGCGCATCAGAAACTGAGGGCCAAATCCAAACACATTTATAAGACCAGTAAACGTTTATCTTGGAAACAGTTTTGCTCAAGTCTCACATCCAAAACATCGAAGAAAAAAGTGTGGAAAATCATCAAGAAAATCAAAGGGAAGAACACCTGTCCCACTGTGAACTATCTCAAGTTTTCTGACTCTTTAATAACAGAGAAAAAAGCAGTTGCTAATCTGCTTGCTTCAGCCATTGAAAAGAATTCCTCCTCTTCTAACAAATCAGCCAGTTTTGTCAAAAACAAAGCCCTTAAAGAAAAATCACCCTGCAACTTTTCGTCAGACAACATGGAAGACTACAATCTTCCTTTCACTTTAAACGAACTGAAATCTGCCTTACTTTCCTGCAGCGATTCCTCTCCGGGTATAGATGAAATTCATCATAAACTTTTGAAACATCTTCCGCAAAAAGGTCTGCACATCCTGCTACATGTCTACAACCATGTATGGACTACTGGATTCTTTCCACCTTCTTGGCGAAAAGCCCTCATCATTCCCATTCCCAAACCTGGAAAAGATCTTTCTAACCCATCAAACTACCGTCCCATAGCTTTGACCAGCTGTGTCTGTAAATTGATGGAGAAAATGGTCAATGCTAGACTCATGTGGAAACTCGAAACCGATGGCCTTTTTGCGAAAGAACAGTGTGGTTTCCGCAAACATCGAACCACAGTTGACCATTTGATCCATCTGGAATCTACGCTTCGGAACGCCTTTCTGAAAAAACAACACGCAGTGGCTATTTTCTTTGACTTGGAGAAGGCCTACGATACCACCTGGAAATCTGGAAATCTCCATGATCTTGGTTTTCGGGGTCATCTTCCACTTTTCATTCAACATTTTTTGGCACAACGACAGTTTCAGGTCCGGGTTGGCACTACTCTCTCTGATGTTCATGAGCAGGAGTTGGGTGTTCCACAAGGAAGCATACTGCTCTCTTTAGCATCAAGATCAACAACATTGTCAAGTCAGTTCAACAGGGTTCAGACTGCTCATTGTTTGTAGATGATTTTGCTGTCTACGCAACTGGAAGCCTGTACCCGAGTGTCCAGCGCAGGCTCCAGCTTTGTGTGGATAAAATTCATCAGTGGGCGGATGAAAACGGCTTTACTTTTTCTCCAACGAAGACACAGTGCATTCACTTCCATAATTTTCGACAGTTTTTTCCAGATCCCGTAATTCAAGTAGGGAAAACTCCCATTCCAGCTGTCAAAGAGGCCAAATTCTTAGGAGTTATTTTTTACCAGAAACTCAACTTTCTCAGCCACATTAAAAACCTCAAAACTTCTTGCCAGAAAGCTCTGAATATTCTGCGGGTTGTAGCGCACACTGACTGGGGCGCTGATAAGAAAACTTTGCTGCACCTCTACAGAGCCTTGGTCCGTTCCAAACTGGACTATGGTTGTGCTGTGTACGGCTCTGCAAGACCGTCTTACCTAAAACCCTTGGACCCTATCCACCATCAAGGGCTTCGTCTCTGTCTTGGAGCATTCCGCACCACCCCTGTGTACAGCCTGTACGCAGAGGCAGGTGAACCCTCACTGTGCAACCGCAGGCTGAAACTGTCTTTGAATTACTATATCAGACTGTTCTCGGAACCGGAGAACCCTGCCTATGACTGTGTCTTTGACCCTCAGTTCCAAAGGAAATTCGAAAACAACCCTAACTGTATTCCGCCGTTTGGTCTTCGTATGCAGCCTCACGCGCGGAATGCAGGTCTAGATCTAGGAGTTGTGTCCGATTTTTCCAAGTTTCCAGATCAGCCTCCGTGGACCTTTTTCACACCAGAGATTCGTTTCGATCTTGCAGCTTTTCGCAAAGAGTCTACCAGCTCTCTGTCGTACAAGGCATTGTATGCTGACCTCTGTTCGAAATTTCCATCCTATCAAAACGTTTTCACTGACGGTTCCAAGTCTGAAGATGGAGTGGCCTGTGCAGCCTATAATTGCCCTGGTGCTCCTTCTCAGATACTGTTAGAATATATTCCTTCCGAGGCTTCTGCTTATTCTGCTGAACTTACAGCTCTGGTTCTGGCGCTGAGGATAATCTCACAATCTACGAGGAGGGACTTTCTGGTTCTGTCGGATTCATTGTCAGCATTGGAGGCCATAGCTGGCCGCAACCTTCAGCATCCATAACTTTTACACTTCTTTGAACTTTTGACCAAGTTGAAAGCGGATGGTTATAACATTATTCTGGCTTGGGTTCCTAGTCATGTTGGCATCGGAGGGAACGAAATGGTTGATCGTTTAGCCAAGAATGCCACAACAGATAAATTGTCCAACATATATATCCCCTGCTCAGATCTGAAACCCAAAATTAACGATTATGTGAGAGACCTCTGGCAGGAGGATTGGAATACACAGACGGATAACAAACTCTTTCAGATCCGTCCAAACATTAAGGAGTTCCCCTCATCTACGTCTGGTGGTCGTAAAGAAGAAACAGTTCTGTGCCGGCTGCACACCGGCCATTCGTATTTTACCCATTCGTACCTTTTAAAGAGTGAAGAAGCTCCGTGGTGCATTCCATGTCATGTGCCACTCACAATGAAACATATTCTTTTAGAGTGTTGGGACTTACACGATGTGAGACACAAACATTTTACGGCAGATTCCATGAAAACCTTGTTCAGAGATGTCCCACCTGACGCGATCTTTGAGTTCTTGAAAGAGATTAACATTTTTCATCGGATCTGAGATTTTACAGTGGAAAGATTTTTAACAAACCTTCGGATGGTTTTTCGATGTATTTTAAAGAATTGTGTGAATGAATGACTTGTGAGTTGATTTTAACGTGGTGACAGCCTTGATGTGGCCCTTTGCGGTCGGCTGGGCTATAAGCAACATATATCTTATCCCATATATTTATACTCATTCACTCGTTCAACAGCTGCACCATTAATTATAAGGTCTGGCACGGGTTCCGGGTTCTTCTGAAAATCGAGTAAGATTTCTTTTGTTTTTTGCACATTAAGGTCAAGAAAGTTGTCTTTACACCAGCTGCAGAACTTTTTGATTTCGTCAAAGTAAACTGAATCAGAGTTTGACATATCTAGAATAGCAGAATCATCAGAATATTTAATGAGTGGAGTTTTCTCTGTGCCTTTACAGTCATTAGTATATAAAGTAAACAAAACGGGAGACAGAACTGTGCCTTGGGGTGCACCAGTAGACGTCGAGCGTTCAGAGGATAGTGCAGACCGAAAACGAACAGACTGAGTTCTATTGCGCAGAAAATTGACAATCCATAAAGTAAGCTTTGGGTCAACACCTAAGTCAAGCAGTTTCATAGCTAAGAGATGTGCCTGTATAGTATTAAAAGCAGAGGAAAAATCAATAAAAAGAATACGCA
Source organism: Conus canariensis (assembly GCA_033310375.1). Classification (NCBI taxonomy): domain Eukaryota; kingdom Metazoa; phylum Mollusca; class Gastropoda; order Neogastropoda; family Conidae; genus Conus; species Conus canariensis. Next base: position 13,266,127 of record CM065735.1, read on the forward strand.
CAAAAGAACCTGGTTTATTTAAGTGGAAGAAAGCATTGTGAAGGAGAAATAGAATACCATCATCTGTACCTCTATGGGGTTTATAAGCAAACTGTGTGTGTGTCTGTGTGTCTGTGTGTGTCTCTCTGTCTCTGTCTCTGTCTCTCTCTCTCCTCTCTCTCTCTCTCTCTCTCTCTCTCTCTCTCTCTCTGTGTTTGATTGTGCGCATATGTGCGTGCGTGCATGTGTGTGTGAGTGTGTATGTGTGTGATGTGTGTGTCTGTGTGCGTGTGTATGTGTGTGTGTGTGTGTGAGAGAGAGAGAGAGAGAGAGAGAGAGAGAGAGAGAAGAATGCCTTTTTCTTCCATTTACTTCTCATTCACGTGAATGCACACACACACACACACACACACACACACACACACACACACCACACACACACACACACACACACACACACACACACACACACACACACACGTGCGCGCGCGCGCGGCGCACACACGCGCGTGTGCGCACAATAGACGCACAGACACACACAAACAAACACACACACACACGCGCGCTCGCACACACACACACACACACACACACACACACACACACACACACACACACACACACACACACACAGAACACACACACACACACTCACGCACGCACTCGTGCACACGCGCACGCACGCACATGCGCATGCTCGCGTGCACGCGATTTCAGATCTACTCAACCATTTTTCAGTCAAAGCGGCCATGTAAGGCATAGCAGACCAACATAATTCCCAGCTGAGGGACATTTCTTTCCTTCTGTTTTCTCTTTCCTCTCTTCTGCTCTTCTCTTCCACTGTTTGAAAAGGAGTCATTCTTGCAAAATGTGTCTAGAGGCAGTAGTAATAGTAGTAGTAGTTGTAGTGATAGTAATAATGAGAAGAAGAAGAAGAAGACTTTCATACTAATAGTGACCTGAGAAACATACATCCCCTTCCCTTTCCCTTCCTACACCTGTTGCAGATGACTCAAATTGAAGAATAAACTACCGTTTCTGCTTCCGTTTCTGCTTCTCTCTCTCTCTCTCTCTCTCTTCTCTCTCTCTCTCTCTCTCTCTCTCTCTCTTCTTCTCTTCTCTCTCTCTCTCTCTCTCTCTCTCATATGGCTCGATCAAAGTAGACAGAACTAAAAAGAGACCATCATGAGTCAAAACTAACATTTAAGAAATATAGCACGCTGCCACAAAGCGCAACAGAAAAAAGATTTGGATCGTACAGTTAATAGAGAACAATCTGGATCATAATTTATTTGATATGTAATAATGCGAGAGAAACCTTTTTTCACTACCATGCTTTTCACCCCTTTAGTCCCCAGTCCTCTCTCTACATGCAAGAACATTGAGCACCAAAAAGAAAATATTCGATTTACAGGAAAACAGCAGTTTTGGGGTGAAAAGCAAATGGAAGTTTGCCACCTGTTGAGTGCAGAGAATGTACATTTATTCCACGAGCAAATAGAAGGACAGTGTCTGCTTTGTACTTGAGACAATGCTGTTCCAGCTATAAAACACGATCTGGTTTTTACTTATAGCAGGAAACCAAAACTATTGAGAGCAGGACATGTAGCAAAACTGGCCGACCCCAAAGTGACTTTGTCCATGGAATACTTGGACACTGAGACGAACGCAGACACCAAAAGTGACTTTGTTCATGAAATACTGGGACACTAAAAAGAGTACAGACCTTCACCAAGATACAGTATCACTTATAATGTTGTTGTGCGCGAAGGAAACATCACACTCCAATGACTCCCAAGATGGCCAGCTATGGAGAGAAAAGGGAAATGCAAGTGAATGACATAAAGGAAATAAATTACAAAAGGTGAGCCATGAATAATCAAATTAAGGGAACATAGTTAAAACTATGCTCAAAGATCCAAAGAAGATGAAAGGGAAATCGCTTGGACACAGGAGACAGCATAACAAAAGGTAACCATCAGTTTGAGTGAAGTAAGTTTCAAAGTTTGACCGCAGGTGGAAATGAAAACATGAAAACCAGTGTTGAAGTGCAGATCCCACAGATGTTGATTACATCGTAACAAGCTTCAACCTGTAAGCCTTCTCCAGGCAGGACAGTGACACATTGACAAAACACGGACATAAACATGCATTGGAAAAACACCAGCATGGTAGAACGAGTTTTCAATCATTACTAACATGAATTAAAGAGAAGGGGTTGGAGGAGGGATGGAAGGGGGAGGTGGGGGATGGGATGAAAAGGACGACTTTGTCATATGAACATTAAATCCTCCCTGGAGCCATGGGAATCATCGAGTTTTGTATTTCCATCAGAACCTTGTGTTTATACCCGACCAGAGTCGACGTTTGTCTCCTGGATGAGAACTTCTCACTCGTCTCAGCCTTCAGCAGTTGTGTCAAACCTCCAATGGTATCATAAGACAGAGCACCGCCTATAATGTTGTGATGTTTCCAGTAGTGCGGGGGAACTACAATCTAACGACTCCCAAGACTGTAGCGAAGGATAGAAAAGGGGAATGGAACAGAACGATAGAAAGAAATGACTTACCAAAAGTGAGTCATAAACAATCAAATAAAGAAATACATTTAAGTCTTTGCTTGAAACGAGACACAGAACAACAAAAGGTAAGGATCAGTTTGAATAAAGTAAGTTTCAAAGTATTCTGACTGCAGGCAGAAGTAAACAGCAATTAAAACAATAATTGTTGAAGCATTTATATTTCAACTTTGTCTTTTTCATCCTATCCCAAGACATGTAAAAGTATAGAACACAACATAACCCAAACGATCACTTTGCTGTAGATTGGGACATAGACTGACAGACTGTTGACTGCTGATGTTCTGTTACTCATTCATGGTATCAGCAAATTGCTATTTTCCTTGTGAAATAATTGTGGGGGAAAGGATGAAGAGTGAGACAGGAGTGACAGGGAGGAGGGTTACGGAGAGGGGGGGGGAGTATGAAGGGGGACAAAAAGTTGCACCGTTTTAACCTTCACGCGTGCGGCACGTCGGTTGTGCGTGATACATGGCATGCTGGGGGAAAATCCAGACAAGAGCCAATGAAACACCAGTCTGATGCAATGTGAAAACAGCCGGTGAATGACAGCCAATGGAAAGCAAGACTTACAGTGACGTCTGTCGAGCCCTAAGCCGACAAGAAGACTGCCACGTTGACATCAGCTGGTATCATTTGCCCAGCATTCTCCAAACCTAGCACACCACCTGCTCGCCACACGGACCACAAGCCTGACGTCAACTCCACAGTGAGGTTAGCAGGTGATAGTCACATTTGACTGAGGAAGATACGTGAACACTGGTTAAGACGAGAAATACAGGTAAAAGTCAACAGATTCTGAGGAAAGGCTTTACTTGTCCTATGTTGAATGTGTAAATATATGTATAGAAATACAACCAGATGCTTTCTTTTTGTTACAGTTATACTACCAATTAATTTGACATCTTAAGATACATACAAAGACATCTGAACCTGAACTTGAACAGATCCTGAGAAAATAACAATACTCCGAGCTGTATGTGACTGAAATGATAGAAATACGTTGTGTTTTGCAGAAATAAGGTTATTTGCTTCTTTGACAGAGCAGTCTCTCTCTCTCTCTCTCTCTCTCTCTCTCTCTCTCTCTCTCAAACACACACACACACACACACACACACACACACACACACACACACACACACACCACACACACACACACACAGGTGAGGAAAACTGGTACGTTTATCTTGCACAACTGGAGAGGTGAATATGAAAACTAACCTTTTTAATTGGAAGGCAAAGGCCACGGTCATAGCAATCATGAATGCATACAACATTTTGTGACCATTTTAGTAACAGTGGATGAAGAACACGCTGAGCGAAGCCCAAATGTGAGGTATGTTAATACAGATGAAGAGGTTTAACCTGGGCCATCCGCGTCAACTGAGGGCAAAGGGTGAAATCTGAATATTTTTTTCTTGGTTTGAAATTACTGTATATGGTTTACTGTCAGGCATGAAAAATAGAACCTAGAATAGGCAGGACAAAAACTGTAAGGTGTTGGGGGAGGGTTGGAGTGCGAGTTGAGATGGAGGAGAGGAATGGATAGAGCGGGACAGTAATTAACTTCTTTCAGGCAGATGTGTCTGTGTGTGCGTAGGGGGAGTGAAGAAGGATAGGGTTGAAGGAACCACAGTTAGCCGTTGTACATATACAGCATTCGAACAAGGTTAAGGAAGCTTAAACCAGGCAGACCTATTCATTTCAGATGAGAAAACACCTGGACATTCGCTCACTTTTTTTTTTTCGCTGTTTCCACTGTATCTGATCTCAGCTTAAGGGGTTGATTTACATGCTGAGGGGGGAGATTTTTTACAAGATACCAAACAGCTAAGCTGCTGCACTGTTCATTTTATTTTTTTAAGTTCCTGTTTATAAGCTTTATGCAGTCGACTTTCATTCTTTATGCTTTCACAATTCGTGTTTACAGCCATCAAACTGTAAGCCCTGCGCACAAAAGCCTCGTGGTTTATGAGATGTGCTGCACTGTATATGGACACACAGAAACACTACCTCAATGAAACTGAACCTGAAACACAATAACAGGAAGCCCGAATTTTATTTGAAGAAAGAGACACGTTGTGTTTTGAAGAAAAAAGGGTATTTGATTCTGTGACAGAGAAAGCTAACTCTTTCTCTCTAGCTCTGTCTCTGTCTGTCTGTCTGTCTGTGTGTATCTCTCTCTCTCTCTCTCTCTCTCTCTCTCTCTCACACACACACACACACACACACACACACACACACACACACACACACACACATGCACATACACACATGGAGATGGGGTAAAATAAGTACATTTATCTTGTACGACTCAACAATTGAACATTAAAACTATTTTCAAGTGGAAGGCAAAGTCCACGGTCATGGCGATCACAAAAACATACAACGTTTTTTGACCATACAAGTAATGCCGAACGAAAAACACGCCGAGCGAAGCCTAAACGTTCCTACAGATGAAGAGGTTAAACTTTGGTCATCTGCGTCAACGAGGGCAAAGTGAGAGAACTGGATAGCTCTTTGTCTTGATTTGAAAGTACTGAATACGGTTTAACGTCGGACGTAAAAGATAGAACCCAGAACAGGTAGGATAGAAAATGTAAGGTGTTGGAGATGGATGGGGGTGGGAATTGAGACACAGGAGAGAAAGGGAAAGGTTTTATGGCATCTGTCTGTCTCGAGAGACAATGGTGCTGCACCGTGGATCAGTCAGTTGTGGAGCTGCATCACCTACTGTGGCTGAAGAGCCCGATCCTTGAGCGGCAGACTCTGCTGCAGTTGCTGCAGGTAGTCTCGGTCATGAGTGTCTCTTGGTGCTGACGCAATTCTTTGCTGTCTGTGGTGCCTCTCTTCTTTCCATTGGTCTCACTCCTCTGTCAGCCTTGATGGTGGACTGCCAACTGACCCGGTCTAAAGCTGTTGTCTGCAGCTGGGTTGAGGCTGCTTGCCCTCAGGTCGCGCTTGCATACATCTTTGTAGTGTAGGGTGGGCCATCCTGTGGGTCTGGAGTCTGTAGCCAGCTCACCACAAGCATTTCCTTTGGGATGCGACCGTCGTCCATATGGCTGACGTGGCCAAGCCAGCACAGGCGTCTCTGTGTCAGCATGGCGAGCATGAAATCCATCCCCTCCTGGGCCAGGATGTCCTTGTTGGTGATGCGGTCCAGCCAATTGATGCCCAGGAGTCTTTTGTGGCAGCACAGATGGAAGGCGTTCAGTCTGCGTTCTTGTTGAGAGTACAGGGTACATGCTTCACTTCTGTAGAGAAGAGTGCTCGGCACGCAGGCTTGGTACACTTTTGTTTTGGTGTTTGACCAGACCGCATGGTGTTGTCCCAGACTCTTTTCGCTAGACGGGTCATCGCCGTTGCTGCCTTACCGATCCGCATGTTCAGCTCGGCAACCAGAAAGAAGTTGCTGGAAATGGTGGAGCCCAGGTAAGTGAAGTCATTGACCACTATGATAGTGATGCCAAACTCGGTGCAGGCTTTGCTCGGAGGCATGCCAGGTTGAAGAGGCTTCTGTCACTCCTAGTGTGGAGGAAGATGCCGTCTTTATACTGAAGAAGATGCCAAAGAGCGTCGGAGCGAGCAAGCTCCCTTGTTTGACACCGCTCTTGCTTGGGAAAGTGTCCGAAGATGAACCATCGCACTGGACAGTGCTATTCATGTTTTCATGCAAAGATGTGATCACCTTCAGGAGCTTGGGGGGCATCCAATCCGGTGTAACAGGGTGAAGAAGCCTGACCTACTGACCAAGTCAAACGCCTTGGTCAGGGCGATGAAGGCAATGAACAAGGTCTTCTCTGCTCGCGGCACTTCTCTTGTAGCTGCCTTAAGGAAAATGTCATGTCGATCCTCGACCTCGCAACTCTGAAGCCGCACTGTGTCTCTGGATACATTCGTTCGGCGAGTAGCTGCAGATTGTTGAGAACGACGCGGGTGAAGGTTTTGCCAACAATGCTGAGGAGGTACATTCTGTAATAGTTATTGCAGTCGCTGCAGTTTCCTTTGTTCTTGTATAGCGTGATGATGTTTGCATCGCGCATGTCCTGGGGTATGGTCTCTTCCTACCAACACGGCAGCAGGAGCTCAAGGAGGTGACTAACAGAGAACTCTCCTTGCTGACTTTGATGACTTCTGCCAAAATGCCGTCTCTACCTGGAGCTTTACCACAGGCTAGCAAGTCGATGGCCTTGTTGAATTCCTCAGTGCTGGGTGGGGCGTCGAGCTCCTCCATGGTAGACAGGGATGTGGTGTTCTCAATGGCTGTGTGGGTGACTGAGTTCTCCCTAAAGCACAGCTCCTGGTAGTGCTCCACCCATCTCTCCATCTGTTTGCTGGGGTCGGTGATGACTTCTCCCGAGGTTCGTGGAAGGAGCAAAGCTCATGTAGCCGCTGTCCATTCTCGTTGAGCTTCCCAGTGCCAAAGCGGCCAATGCAGCGGGGCCAGGAGCTGTGGTCTGCACCTATGCGGGCAATGAATTCCCAGAAGATGTTCCTGTAGATACCTCTCTGATCTTGGCTTCCAGCTCTTCATATAACTGTTCCTAAGCTTTGGCTGTAGAACAGAGTGTGAGGGCGTAGATGCTAAGGATGTTTGTTGATCCTTTGTTGATCCTGAAGCGGTCGTGAGCCAGACAGAGGATTCGCGCTGTCCCCTTGGAAGGTGGTTCAACTGAGGATAGGAGAGTTTCGCACTGCGAATCCGACGCCATACAGTCGGTGCTCCTCTGGCTCCAGTCCTTGCCAGAAGAACGTGTACTCCTTCTCCCTGAAGCTGATGCTGGATTGGAGTCTTGTCTCTTGCAGTGCGGCAATGTCGATTTTGAACTTCTTCAGCTCGCGGTCAGTGATGGCCTGTTCGTTGTCAGCTTTTTGAGATTGTCAGAAAGACCAGGACACATGTTCTGTGGTTCCAGGTTGCCAGCCGCAAAGCTGGTAGTTTATATTTCTTTTTTTCTTTTATTGCCTTGTGCAAGGTTTACAGTCTGCTCTTCAGTCTTCCCCTGAACTCCAAGCACCCACTGAGGCAGGCACACTGTGGTTGGTCATCACCTTATTGGCTTGGGGGCTGCCCAGCTTGAGGCGGGTGGTAGCTGACCAGCGGAATGCGACGGTCCCTCCCACCACAACTCGTAGAGCACGAGCTTACGCCAATACGTTCTGGGCTTATAACTCGTAACTGCTGTCACCCGTGTTGTTTCTGTCGCTGGATAGCGGCACTGGAGTGACCTCTCCAGGCCGCAGGCCTGGGCGAAGCGTGTGGAGATCCTGGAGTGCCCAATCGCCAGAATCCCCCCCCCCCCCCCCCCCCCCCGGCTTTGCTGACAGGATCCAGTGGAAAGGACAAACCGGTACAGTATGGTGCCATGCCAGCGCAGCTGAAGGAGTTGCCGGAAGGTGTCATGGTGTGTGGACCAACCGCCTCATGGGCTCCACTCAGGATTTTCTTTCAAGGTTTCTTCTCTTAGCCTTTGTCTCTCCTGAGACATCCACAAGGCAGTGAAGCTATTTGACCCATAGCTGGGAGTCTGGTTCGTAGGTACCAGGGCGTATTCACACATCGGTGGGCATGCATGCCACATGTCCTGGGGCCAGACTTCCTCCGACTCCCATGTAGTTTAGCCTGAGTCCGTATGGTCCCAATTGACGTGTGGCGCCACGGGGAGGCACTACAAAGGGCTTGCTGGTAAAGACGCTATGTACTGACAGGGAAAGACTGATATATGATACATTCTGCTTCCCTTTTCGCAATGCTGCAAGCAGTGGTGCTAGTCAGCGGTGGAGGCTAAAAGCAAGAGGTGACAAGCATGCACACACTTCGCTGACATAGGCGCAGCACACGAACCATTGAAACCTACAAGGTGCCAGCAGCTCCTGGTGTTCCATCCAGGTACTGACCAGGCCCGACGTTGCTTAACTTCGGTGATTAGACGAGAACCGGTGCTTTCAACGTGGTATGGCTGAAAGGGAAAGAAGGGGATGGCATTTAACTGGTAGGGAGGGGAATGAAGTGTAGGGTGAAAGGAGTACAGTTGACCATCGTGCATAAGGCACATGTCTTTCATTTCAGATGTAGCATGATTCGTTCATTTATTTTTCAGCCACTTCTCCCCAAAGCACCCCCTGCCCCGCCCCCTCCACCTGTGTCTGCTTTCAAGTTAGCAGGTTCATTTGCATAGGGAGGGAGGAGGATAGAGGTTTCTTCATCGGATGTCAAAAGGCACAGCGTGCTGCTTTGTTCATTTACATTTTTGTTCTCGTCTGTAAGCTTCATGAAGTCGACATTCTTCTGTCAAACCATTACCCGTTTTGTGTCTTTTTTGGTGAAGGAAGTGAAATCTGAATGTAGGCATGTTGATACATCTCATGAGCTTAACTAGGGTCGTATGCGGCCGCTGTAGGGAAAGGTTCGTAGGCGTTTTTTCAGTGAGTGTATCCTTGTTAATACTGGGCCAGAAGATGGAAAGGGGAGAAAAGCAAGGGAGGGGGTGGACTGTGAGCGGAGAAGAAGAGAGCTGGGGGTGATGTGCCCGAAGGAGGGGGGGGGGGATAAGATGGATGGAAGGGGTATTCAAGTGTACTTTATGTTTGTTTTGTTTCGTTTTTGTTTTGTGTTGCTTTGTTTCTTCGTTTGTTTGTTTGTTTGCTTCATTGTTTTGTTTTGTTTTACTTGTTTATGGTTGAATGACAGCAGCATGTTAGGCTACTCAAGTACTCAACTCTTAAATAACACACACACACACACGCACGCACGCACGCACGCACGCACGCACCACCACACACACACACACACACACACACACACACACACACATACACACACACACACACACACTGTTGTTCGTCATTCGATTTTGAAGATGACCATGACTTCAATCTCAGATGGAAGATCGCTGAGTATGGGTCCACGTATGGCTTGTGAGACCGCTCTGGGCCGGAAGGAACGCCCACATGTGGTACACATGTGGGTGGGTGCTACAGTGGAGGTGGAGGTAGCTCTGGTCTTGCGCGCGGCTCGCTTTCTCTCAGCTTCTGCTGTGCGCTCTTCTCTGATGTACATGCACCCTTTGTGATGCTGCTTCGCCAGGCTGGGCGGTCCAGGACAAGCGACTCGCAGGTGTTGAGGTTGATGTCCAGGCCTTTAAGGGACACTTTGAGGCAGTCCTTGAACGTTTCTTCTGCCCCCCAACTTCGCCCTTGCCCTGACTCAGTTCTCAGTACAGCAGCTGTTTCCACAGTCGACTATCTGGCATTCTGACAATGTGGCCAGATCATCTGGCTTGGGATTTCTAAAGGAGAATGTAGATGCTGAGGATGCTGGCCCTTTCCAAGACCTCAGTGTCTGGGACTTTGTCCTGCCACCTGTTGTGTAGGAGTCTGCGGAGACAGCTGAGGTGAAAATGGTTGAGCTGTTTAATACACACACACACACACACACACACACACACACACACACACACACACACACACACACATATGCATGCATGCATGCACGCACGCGTCTGCACGCATGCACGCACGCACGCGCGCGCGCGCGCGCGCACACACACACACACACACACACACACATACATTATACAGAGTGTTGGCTGGCTGTTATAGGACTGAGAGATCGTCATCATGCAGAAAGCGACAGTTCTGATTCTCGCCATCCTCCTCCTGTTGCCCCTGTCAACGGCTCAGGATGATGAAGGTAGGAAATGCATTGCCTGTGCTCCGTCAGTCTGTCCGTTCTTCTTTCTTCCTGTCTCCATGGTTTTCATCCTTTTTTTTTACTAAATCATTATGCGTCGATCATTTTTGTAACTTCCATTTTGTTTATAATGTTGAAGAATGACTGAGCGAAGGAGTGGAAGAATAGGTGTAGGAGAACAGTCTGTGATGTCTGCGTCTATTCACACCATGACTTCGGCGTGTGATAGGGATGAACGGAAAGTGGAAAGCTAGACGAACACAGAATGTGTTGACCGTGATTTTCTTTCTCTCTGTGCCTTGAGCGTTTTGTATGTTGAGTGAATGAGCTTTGTCAGTTGTGTGCACCGTGTGGTCCCATAGCTTAGATGCGTATATGGACTAGTCTGCACGCGGTGATTCCCTCCTGGATGATGCTGAAACTGAGAGTTTATACTGATCTAGGGAATTTCATTCTCTCTAGAACTGTTATGAACACCCTTTCTCTAATTGCAAATGGATATGATAAATGGCATTGATGTTGACAGCATACAGAACTTCATAGAGCTTTGTTTTTGAAGTGTTATTTTAGACAATTTTATACTAATACAAATTTCTACATTCAGCTTAAAATTTGTGGCTGAACCGTGTGTGTAAATGTGCGTGCGTACGTGCGTACGTGTAAGTGTGTGTGTGTGTGTGTGTGTGTGTGTGTGTGTGTGTGTGTGTGTGTGTGAAGGTATGTGGTTGAAAACGGAAACGTTTTGGCCACTACATTTGCAAAGACCATCTTGCAGTGAAAAGATGTCTTGTGAGATGCACATGTCAGATACTTCTGATTTTTTAAGGAATTGCAATGAAGACAGTCTTTTGTTTCCTTTTTGATGTTATTCACTGGATGTCATGTTGTTACATTATTTCAAAAGAAAGGGAAAGATTAACTTTGATCGCTTATTCCTGACAGTACAGACGACCACACAGGGCCAAATGAGGGCAGCCCATACCACCCTCTCTACTGCAACCCTACCCTTCCTTTCTGCCCCCACCCCTTCCCCCTCCCCGCCTCTTCACTTCACTCCTCCACCCCCTCCAACATCTGCCCCTTTCCTTCCCCATTCCAAAAAATCCCATGATAAATAGAAAATTATGATTTTATTTCGCAGTCTTTAGGAAAAGAAACGTACAAAGTACATATTCTACTAGGCATTGTGTAACCTCTCCAATAAATTCCGAATCGAACTAAGTAAAGATCCTGATGCTAATGATATGGATTCGTTTCTTTGTTTTACACTTTGTTTATGTCTCTCCACATCACTTTTGATTTAATGAAAAAATAAATTCAAAGTAGTGTGACTCTGGGCGAGAATTGAAGGAAGTGAAATTTGGTCACTAAGCCACCAGTTGAAAAAAAGACAACGAATTTGCACATATTGTTCTATTTGGGAAGGAGCAGACAAAAACACACACACACACGCACGCACGCACGCACGCAACGCACACACACAACACACACACACACACACACACACACACACACACACACACCACACACACACACACACACAGTGATGATACGTAAAAAGTCTTGAACTATTTTTAGTGAATCTTAAATAAATGTTAGCGAACCGCCAAGAGAATCGTGGACAAACGAGTCACAAGACAGAACACAACGCGTTTCGACCTTTTAGGTCTTCTTCAGGCAAGACAAAAACAAATAATACAACGAAAATGAACGAATTTGGTACTCAGCTTCGATCTCTTCACTCTTCAGCGCAAGGATGCCAGGCGTTGAATGAAAACGAGGCTGTTAGAAGGGAGATAATGTGTGAGTCAAGGTAGCAATGATGATAATTATGTTACTGATAAATTAAATCATCAGTAACATAATTATCATCATTGCTACCTTGACTCACACATTATCTCCCTTCTAACAGCCTCGTTTTCATTCAACGCCTGGCATCCTTGCGCTGAAGAGTGAGAGATCGAAGCTGAGTACCAAATTCGTTCATTTTCGTTGTATTATTTGTTTTTGTCTTGCCTGAAGAAGACCTAAAAGGTCGAAACGCGTTGTGTTCTGTCTTGTGACTCGTTTGTCCACGATTCTCTTGGCGGTTCGCTAACATTTATTTAAGATTTGTTTAGATTTCCGCCTGCAGTCGTCTCACTTTGTAGCTAGATCTATTTTTAGTGAGTACATGTGGTGACACTTATGTTTTCTTGGAATAAAAAGCTGATAAGGAAGGGAACCATTGACCAATGGATAGATCGATGATAACGAGGGGAAAGTTAGAAATGATTACATGATCTTAAATAAATGTTAGCGAACCGCCCAGAGAAACGTGGACAAACGAGTCACAAGACAAAACACGACGCGTTTCGACCTCTTAGGTCTTCTTCAGGCAAGATACAAACAAATAGGACAACGAAACTTCACTTAGCTTTGATCGCTTCAGAGTTCAGCGCAAGGAAGGCGTTGAATGATTACATGAATCAATTAAAGATGTAATATGTTTTGCAAAAAAATAATAAATGATTACATAAGGAAATTCACACACACACACACAAAAACACACACACACACACACACACACACACACACATTGTTTACACAGGTTTTAGGAGTGAGCTTGAAGTGTGGTGGGGATAAGGTGAGTGAACAGTCACTCGGTGGAAAGAAAGTGTGAGATGATTGTCTGTTTTTATTTTTTAGAAGGCAGTTCACTGCAGTTGGCAGGTCTTCTGCATTTCAGTTTGAGGAAGGTTTTAAATAAACCGAAAATTTGCATTAACACAGTGTTGGTTGCTTTTACTAGTCAATAAATTCAGTAAATTGATAGATAGGTAAAACTGAAGAAACACTACATAAAACAGAAACACATATGACATAAAATGAAATGTAAAAGTAAATGTTAGCAATAATTATAATAACACATTTTAGTTTAATGAGAAATACAATAATCTGTTACAGACACAGAGGTAAACAAGGGCTGATTGTTTGGATTTTCATGTACTTTGTTTATACAGATAAACATATATGATAGCCATGTTTATATAGATAAACATATATGATAGCCATGTTTATACAGATAAACATATATGATAGCCATGTTTATACAGATAAACATATATGATAGCCAGTGCCTTCGGACATTGCAGGTAGCCAGGAAAATGCTGCACAGAGAGAAGTCACCAACCCCAGAGAGTGAGTTCATGCCCCAGTGTTTTATTTGAAAACAATGGTCACGTCAGCAGTGTTCTACCATTCGTGAGAACCATGTCGGCACACACACACACACACACACACACACACACACACACACACACACACACACACACACACTCACTCACTCACTCCTCTCTCTCTCTCTCTCTCTCTCTCTCTCTCTCTCTCTCACACACACACACACACACATATCACACACACACACACACATATACACACACACACATACACAAGCACGCGAGCGTGTGCGCGCGCACACACACACACACACACACACACACACACACACACACACACACACACACACACACACATTCCTTTCTCTTCTCCTCTTCCCTCTCTCCACCCTAGCCTTCCTGTTTTACTTAAATCAGTTGTTTTTCATGTTTAATTAAAGCTGCATGCGTAGGCCAGCCGCCACTCTCTTTCCCACTTATTCTATTTCCTTTGAGGTGTTTCATGTGGCAATAACCACCACACCTTAAACTCACCCCCATGGGCATAAATCCAGATCTATACCCCCCCCCCCCCCCCCCCCCCCCCATCACTACCCTCCTTTGAAGTGTCCAAAACGACGGAACGTATCAATCAAAGCTCGCTGCGCATGACTTTGAGGGGAGGGGGTTGTGGTTCTTGATCTGAGCCAGAACTGCTCCCCACTCTGTTCAACAGCCACCCCCTGCTGAGTGACTTTGGCCATGTTCCAGAAACGCCCACATGCAGTGAATGCATGAGCCCATACTCACCTGGCCAATGTGGCGGGCGGGGGGGTGGAAGTGGGCGTGTGTTTAAACTCTCTTCACCGGGTGTTCCTGGCCCGTTCATCAAAGCACTCACTGCGAAGTGGTTTGGGAACAGAATGGCCAGTTGTTCTGATTCAGGTGCACAATTACTCTACCCTAGCCCCAACCTCCTCCCAACCACCAGCCCACCTACCCCCAAGGCCTAAAATTAATGTGGAATATGCTTTGAGTGCTATGTTTTGTCATATGAGACACTGAGAATTTTGAAGGGGGTGGGGGGCAGTGATTTTGTCACCAAAGGGAAGGTGGATCTGGATTCACTGTTCTTGGGGATGACATCGGGCACGTGCTTTTCACACCTGCCAGGGAGGGATATCAGAGGTTGAGTGATCACAGCACCTTATAACAGTCCTGCTTTGACAACGAGGTCAAATGAAACATCGCTTTGAACGCTGTCACTTTTCCTGAATTTATCTGACTGTATTGTGTGCTGTTCCTAGTAGGGTTTTGTCTCAGTGGTGTGGCAGGCATTGTATGCTGTTCTTGGTAGCGTTTTGTCTCAATGGGTGTGGCAGGTATTGTATGCTGTTCCTAGTAGGGTTTTGTCTCAATGGGTGTGGCAGGCATTGTATGCTGTTCTTGGTAGCGTTTTGTCTCAATGGGTGTGGCAGGTATTGTGTGCTGTTCCTGGTAGCGTTTTGTCTCAGTGGGTGTGGCAGGTATTGTATGCTGTTCTTGGTAGCGTTTTGTCTCAGTGGGTGTGGCAGGTATTGTGTTCTGTTCTTGGTAGCGTTTTGTCTCAATGGGTGTGGCAGGTATTGTGTGCTGTTCCTGGTAGCGTTTTGTCTCAGTGGGTGTGGCAGGTATTGTGTGCTGTTCCTGGTAGCGTTTTGTCTCAGTGGGTGTGGCAGGTATTGTATGCTGTTCCTGGTAGCGTTTTGTCTCAATGGGTGTGGCAGGTATTGTATGCTGTTCCTGGTAGCGTTTTGTCTCAATGGGTGTGGCAGGTATTGTGTGCTGTTCCTGGTAGCGTTTTGTCTCAGTGGGTGTGGCAGGTATTGTGTGCTGTTCTTGGTAGTGTTTTGTCTCAATGGGTGTGGCAGGCATTGTATGCTGTTCTTGGTAGCGTTTTGTCTCAATGGGTGTGGCAGGTATTGTGTGCTGTTCCTGGTAGCGTTTTGTCTCAGTGGGTGTGGCAGGTATTGTGTGCTGTTCCTGGTAGCGTTTTGTCTCAGTGGGTGTGGCAGGCATTGTATGCTGTTCCTGGTAGCGTTTTGTCTCAGTGGGTGTGGTAGGCATTTGCAACAACAATCAGGCAGCTCAACTACCTGGACGGTTTAGGTCAAAATGATCTGTTTAATCTTTTTACATGCACCCACGTGTTTTCACAGGTGATACGTACATGGACTAATTAGTTCACATTTTTAAACCAGTAGGAACTCTTGTCCCATCCCTTCTTTGGTGGAATCATGTAAAGTTCACAGTCATTCACCTTTCACACTATGGCTACTTATCTTCTCAGTCTTCTGCAATAAATAGTATGATATAACATCTATTTCTTATTGAGGCTCAGATCAACTCTGAGCATCATATATTAAGATATGTCATGCTCATGACATGTTGTTAAGTAAAGGAACGTTTGTTTCAAAAATGCCCTTAAATTTCCAAATTTTAAACTTTCACATTTGTACTAGAGAAAGTTTTATTCTAAGAATAATTTACAAAACCAACTAAGCAACATTCAAATGACTTCAAATGACCTCTGCTGTAACTCTGAACTGTGACCTTACATGTCAACTGAAGCTTCCTCACACCAAAAGCAAGTGCTTTCAGCTCAAGGCTTTAATGTGGTGTGTTTCAAATAACTTGAACTCTGTCACATCAGCTCTACCAGACCTTTCCTTGTGGAACAGACCACGAAAAGGTTGGTGTCTTCCTGCATCCTGTCAGGATTAGATCATTGTAATGCCGTTCTCCTTGTGTGGCAGCCACTACAACGTGTTCAAAACTCAATCGCCCACCGTATCCAGAAATCTCCAAAATAGTGTACTTTATTAACGTCTTCAGGGTTCCTCCATTCAGTCTTTATCAGTAAGAATGTAGGTTTCTGGATTCTACGTTAGAAAAGTAGTTAAGGACTCAGAATCAAAACTTACTTGGAGAAATTTCGACAGGATCGTGCTGTCTTCATCTGCTGCTGTTGTGGCAGCGAAGCGACAACAGTCGCCCCACCAGGCCTCGCTGCCACAACAGTAACAGTGAGCTGATAAAGACAGGGCGATTCTGTAGAAATATTCTCCACGTAAGTTTCGATTCTGAGTCCTTAACTACTTTTCTAACAAAATTGAAAATGAAATGAGGCAGGGAACAGTAAACAATAAACAAGTAGGGTAACTTTTGCTCACATAAGAAAACCTAACACAGAGTAACTTTTATTCAAGACTGGCACAGCCTTTTAAACTTTAAAGTCAAATACAAAGACGAACAATCCAATAGTGTGGGGAAAAAATTTGGCAAAGATTTGGACTTAAGGGGAGGGGGGGGGTGGAGGTTGAAGATGGAGAAACTGGGAACATGAAATTAAGAAAATACACCACAGATATGAAAACTCTTCACTAGCCGCATGAGGAAACCATCGCAATCCCCTTCGAAGGCAGATCCATCAGCACCGCCTGCTCCGAGGCCCCCTGTCCGCCGGATCGGAACCCACCAGGGAGACACGGCTGGTTGTGTCTGTGCTCCTGGCGTCAAGTAGAGACACACCACAGTTCATAATACCGTGGTGTTCTCACCACCAAGGGTTCAAAAAAGAATCCAACAGCACCCCAAAGCAGCCAGCGAAGGGTAGTAAATGAAACCAAACCAAAACGTGGGTAGGAAAAAAGTTGCTGAAAAACTAAAGATCTTTGCCAAGTCATCACTGTGAGGACGGTTGAGTTGTTGGCCTGCGCTTGTTTTTCCCCCACTATTGGATTGTTCGTCTTTGTATTTGTCTGACTTTATTCAAGTTTAAAAGGCTGTGCCAGTCTTGAATAAAAGTTACTCTGTGTTAGGTTTTCTTATGTGAGCAAAAGTTACCCTACTTGTTTACTGTTTATTGTTTACTGTTCCCTGCCTCATTTCATTTTCAATTTCGTTTCGATTAAATCGAGGTTATTTGTATTTGTTTCTGTCCGCCTTTGTGTTTGTGTTAGGTTTTCTTATGGGAGCAAAAGTTACCCTACTTGTTTACTGTTTATTGTTTACTTTTCTAACAGTTTTTATCAGATTTTCTTTTGGATTCAGATTCCCAAATCGCATATTCAGTGACACGTGTCAATGTAACTTTGTATCATTGGCTGTTATTGAGCACTGGTGCCGTGTTTCTGGGAACACGTGCACCTACATTTTTCCCAGTGCATTCAGAATCATTGTTCTGTCATTGTTGACGCGAATGAAGGACAAAGTTCAAGCGCTTACGGATGCGCAAGCGTCATACTGGGATTTACACCTCATTTGTTTTTCATTGTTAGTCCACGGTGGCGTTATCAGCAACGGCACGATGCTACTTATGTGGTCTGAGCATTCCTGTTTGTCTGTTTCTTCAGTTGTGCTGGAACCGGTGAGTCGTGCGGTAACCAAGGAGACCTGGAGTGTTGCAGTCGCCTGAAGTGCGTTAGTAACAGTTGCTGTGCAACCACCAATTGCTGATGATGAAGCGATTCACGGAGCAGCTTTTTAGTTGCATCTGTCTGTTTCTTTGTCTTTGCCTCTCTCTCTCTCTCTCTCTCTCTGTCTCTCTGTCTCTCTCTCTCTCTTCTCTCTCTCTCTCTCTCTCTCTCTCTCTCTCTCTCTCTCTCTCTCTCTTCTTCTTCTTCTTCTTCTTCTTCTTCTTCTTCTTTGGTACTTGTTTGGCCATAACATATTCACAGCCACTAGGTTCATAACACCATATAGACCTTTTTTCCAAAGGCCAAAAAAGAAAAATAAAAGTGAATACAAATGGTCATCAAGCGTGTATGTAGCTTTATGTACCACTCGAAGAGTGAGAGAGGACAGAGTTTGATTGACCAGCTGTCATTGTGCGTGTGTGTGTATGTGCACGAGTTTGTGTGTGTGTGTGGGGTGTGTGTGTGTGTGTGTGTGTGTGTGTGTGTGTGTGTGTGTGTGTGTGTGTGGTGTGTGTGTGTGTGTTGTGTGTGTGTGTGTGTGTGTGTGTAAAGAAAGAAGAGTCGGAGAGAGAAAGAGAGAGAGAGAGAGGGAGGGTGGAGGATGAGGGGGTCGCGAACCTGACCTGCAATTAGTATCACACAGCAATATTCACAACCCTACGTATATCTGCTCTGGAGCATAGAGAACTCTAACATAAGCAAACATTGGTCATAGTAAGGACAAAGATTCAACAAAGCAAAACTGTCACACGACGGTCTCCACGTGCGCACTCACATGCATGCAAAGACGATCATGCGCCCCCACACGCAACCACACATCTGACTCCTTTCTTTCTGTAAAATAAACCCGAACATAATTTGAAATTTCTCCCCCGGTAATTTTTTTTTCTTTTTATCTGCGCCTCACTTCTCTTGGCGCCAGGGGGTTTTAAAATGGCCTTTTATTGCTTTGGACAATATTTGATTCAACAAGACGTCCTTTTTGGTACTTCGTTTAACCAAAATAATCCACAAGGTCAAAAACAAACATAACTGTAGGCCTATCACCTTGCATTCATGACACTCTGATACAAATAAACCATGAAATAATAATACGAACAAGCCACAAAAAATGCAGCACAAGACAAAACAAGGCAAGACAAGACAAAAACAAGATGAGATAAGACAACACCAAGCCAAGACAGGACAGAACAGGACAAGACAAGACAAGACAAGGAGTGAGCACACTGGACAGGCACGTTGAGGAGTGTCCACCACCCACCCTCTGTAAATCCCACACTGGCCGCCAGTGTTGTCGAGCGTCTCGACTTGCCCACCAATTTCCCTCAACTTTTCTTTCAACTGAAGGGAACTCACTCTTGAACAATTGATACATTATGGGCTGAGTTCTCCACGCTCTTACGAACAATATTGAGCAAACCTTAATATTAGGAACCACATGTCTCAACGAATCAGCCTGTTTCAACATGCATAATAACTTGAATTCTTAATTAACCATAAATGGTTTCATAACCAGGTTATCGAACCAGTAAAGACATAGTCCTCTTCAAAGAGTGGGGCTACAGGTAATAGAGAAAATATTTCGGAAACGACAAGACAAAAATCAAAAAACAAAACAAAAGCATCATTTTCCTATCTTCTATGAGGGAAACGGCACTTTTCCGACAACCGTGCCAATGTCCTTGAGAAGGCAAAGACAAAAGCCTCTTTGGAAAGAATTGCCAAGTAACAACTAATATCAAAAAGCAAAACTTTTTCTCAGCTGCAACCCCGAAAATTAATAGAAATTCCAACTTATACCGGCCTTCATTATCAACACATAAATACAAACTCTTCCAATGCTTACCACCAGGATAGTGTACGGGGGAAAGAAATAAAAAGAAAGGCAGGACCGTTGCTCCATGTCAATGAAGATGGGGCAACCTGGACCTCTCTAAACCGGACCCCATGAAGAGGACAAAAGAGCAGAAATGCTCTCTGACAGCTCCCAATGGCAGAGACCGTGCTCTCCGATCAACAAACGACTCATGAGTGAAGAGCCAATCACCAACACACATCCTATGCTAGCACCGGAGAGGTAAACAGTTGTTGCAATGCTCCGAAACGCTGACAGTCCCACAAATTTCGCGTGTCACAACAGACGACACGCCGCACTGAGAAAACGTTGGGGGATGGAAGGGGAAGGTAAAATTGCACGGACACCTCGCCTCACCTCCCCCACTGGTTAAACCACCAAGACAAGGGGAGAGGGAGGAGGCCGTCCATGACACGCTCATTTTACACAATCCTCTCTCGGGCCAAATAGACGTCCGCTTTGCCTTATACAAATAAATTATTATGGGTTCACAGACCCCAGTTCTTAGTCATCAAAATACTGCATTCTTCCCATGCTGACAGTTATCACATCAATTTTTTAAAGCTAAATTCAGTCGGTAGCAGACATCTCAAATCATCTGAAGGGCTGTGAGGGGCAGCGAGAGTCTACGTCTCAGGGACACCTCCCACTTACAGGGTGCTTGCCCCTAGAATCAATGATATCAAATGCTACAAACAGTATGAGAGTTCAACTCTCTCTCCCTCCCTCTCTCTCTCTCTCCTCTCTCTCTCTCTCTCTCTCTCTCTCTCTCTCTCTCTCTCTCTCCTCTGTGTGTGTGTGTGTGTGTGTTCTAAGTTACACCTCTTCGTCCTCTTCATTTCTTACTAGCTAATCTTTCCTTTGTTCTGAATGTCCCTCCCTCTCTTCTCTCTAGTCCGTTGCTTCCACAGAAGTGACAGGCAATCTTTTTTTTCCTAAGAACACAAGTCACTATTCAAAGAAGACTGACCAATGAGGAGCAAGCACCCTGCAAAGGTGAATTTTTATGCTGACAGTTATCACATCAAATCGTTTTTTTTAAAAAGCTAAATTCAGTCGGCAGCAGACATCTCAAATCATCTGAAGGGCTGTGAGGAGCAGTGAGAGTCTACGTCTCGGGGACACCTCCCACTTACAGGGTGCTTGCCCCTAAAATCGATGATATAAAGTGCTACAAATAGTATGAGAGTTCAATTCTCTCTCTCTCTCTCTCTCTCTCTCTCTCTCTCTCTCTCTCCTCTCTCTCTCTCTCTCTCTCTCTCTCTCTCTTGTGTGTTTAATGCAGGTTCAAAGTGCACAAAAAGGGGAAACCATCCTTTCACTTTTTTTCGGGTCGTGTGACGAAAACACCTAAAAAAGATAGACGCAAACCTTAAAGTAAAGACGAATTCAGAAAGTTTTTCCTTCCCATTTTTATCCGGTGATACAGAAACCCTGAAATGGGGAATTGCTTTGAACCCATTGCAGATCTAATACTTTTTGAGAAGATGCTGGATCGTCCCCATCCCTTCCGCCCCCCAATTTCACTCCACCCTTCCGTCAAACCTCGCATGACCATCACACCATATTTCTGCACAGAATTGTTTAAGACCTGGAAAATGGCAAGCATGAAACTCTTCCTCCATCTCCCGTATCCATTCAGTCTCCTTGACATCCTACCCCCAAACCCCCACTCTCTCATCAAGCCACACCCTTTCCCTCTGCAAGAACAGAATAGCAGAACTACAGACATTCTTTTTTCTGCCGTACAATCTCCTACTGGCCATTCATCCCCACTTAAAAGTTTTTCCTTCCCATTTTTATCCGGTGATACAGAAATCCTGAAATGGGGAATTGTGTTGAACCCATTGCAGACCTAATACTTACGAATCGGTGGGAACCACAAACAATATTAGAATAATTGGCATTCATACGAATTGAAAAAAGTGCGCTGCATCAGCAATCTATTCACAATGGACAGTCTTATATGAAAAGTGGGTATTCATGAACTCTGTTTACTGAAAACAAAAGAAGAAAAAGCAACCGTCAGGAAAAAATCAACACTCCGTTGATAATAGGCATTCATACACATTGACAAAGGAGTGACATATGCAAGCATTATAGGAATGATGGGCATTCAAACACACTTAAAATAAAACCGCTGAGAAACATCAACAGTACAAAAAAGGCGTTCATACACATAGACAAAATGATTCAAAATATCACCCATATAATGATAATGAGCATTCACACACCTGAATGTACTGGTGGGAAATACAGGCAATGTATAGATGATGGGCGTTAATACAGCCCCCCGCCCCCCAAAAAAAAAAAAAACAACAAACAAACAACACACACACACACACACACACACACACACACACACACACACACACACACACACACAAACAAACGACCAAGCATACACACACACGCACACACGGACACACATACACACACACACACACACTCTCTCTCTCTCTCTCTCTCTCTCTTGCGCTCTCTCTCTCTCTCTCTCTCTCGCTCTCTCTCTCGCGCGCTGTCTCTCTCTCTCATTCTCTCAATCACACACACACACACATACATACATGCGTGCACGCGCGCACGTACACACACAGTTGAGAAACACAACAATATATTATAACGGACACACTCACATACTCTCTCTCTCTCTCTCCTCTCTCTCTCTCTCTCTCTCTCTCTCTCTCTCTCTCTCTCTCATTCACTCAATCACACACACATGCATACTGGATCGGAAGCACAGCTGATTGATCTGTGCCCCTCTGGCATCAAATGGAGATATACCACCGTCTACAATTCTATGGTACTCTCGCTACCAAGGGTTCATGTATAAAGGCCCACAGTTATTTAAGATAAGGGATTTAGAAACAACAGGGATTTAGCGCCTAGATGAAGAATAGCACATCTCCACTTTGCTGGGAAACACGCCGAAAGACATGTTTGCCATTTCCAGGCTGCTTGGACAACCTGTATTATTTTCTACATCTTAGGCAGCAGAAACTTTGATGGTTTCATTGTCATTGTGTTCTGTATCATGTTCTGTACTATGTGGACAATATGGTTTTGACTATCTTTGTTTTCTGTGTCATGTTCTGTGTTATGTGGGCAACAACAAGGTACCACTGATGGTAAACTGCAGAACCAGCAGGAAGTCAGAGGTGATTCCAAAATACTATGATATGTACACACCACCTCTGTGGAGCAGTTTTGGTCCTGCATAGATTATCAGCTCAGTTTCAGTGCTATGATGAGCCCTAAGTAGTGACTGGAAAGGGGTGAGAAACCTGCTGAGAGTCAAGTTCAGCCGTAAACAACAACAACAATTACAAGAATACCAACAACACTAACAACAAAGATAGTTTAAAACAATTTGGTAGCTTTTCAAGACTTCATGAAAAGGTGAAGGTGGGGTCTATTTCATTTCATTATAATTGATCTAGATTTTTTTCAGCAGTTAGTAACTCAAGAACATTTGCATGCATTAGGAATTATTCGCAAATGAAAGCATTGTTCATCATGTCATTAAATCAGGGTAATTGAACGTGAAGACGATCCAGAAAAAAAAGTTTGCAAGGTGGGAGTAAAGTCATATATTCTTGGCAGAGAAGAGAGATTGTGCGTTTGAGTCACAAAGGTAAAGTGGTTGAGAAACAGACCACGGGAACAAGGTTCAGGTCAAGCATACAGATGAGGTAAAGCTGGGACACTGCTGTTCCTTATGGTTTTGATATTGTCCCTAAAATAGTGCAGAAAATGGTATGGACGCTACGTGAATGGGGACATCGTGAGAAGGGTCATTTTTGTCGATTTGTTTGTTTTTGTTTTGTTTTCTTTTCTTTTCCTTTCATTCAGAGTGACGACTGTACTTCATGAAACGTGAAGAAAACCTTTTTCTATCTTATTGTAATATATTTGTTTAGCTTCTCGAATAACTTGTGTGGCCTTTTTTTCACATGGTCTTTAAACAACTGCTCATGAACTCAGAAACTAATGTTGCGCATCATTCTTCCTATTTCGTGTTTATACTTCTCGGTACCCAGCACCTTATCATACCAGGGGTCACACCTAGCTGCTGACAGTTTGTGTCTGGTGACTAGGGTCGTGGTCGTTCAGTAAAGTGCTCATGGTTGAATCCAAAGCTGCAGCATTGTGGGTTGAGGATGTCAGCCAGGAGAGACAGATGGTCAGGGCCTTCCTCCGAGAATTGCAGTTCAGGGTCTTCAGATCGTGTGCCGTGAAGCGTGGAAGGCTGATGTCACAGTGGCTGATGACAAAGAAGTGAATGAAGCAATGCCATGAAACACCACTGTGTTTGTCACCCAGCTTATGTCCCTCCAATCACTAACCAGCCTTGATTAAGTTAAGAGTGTTCAAGAGTTCCTTTAGGCTAGCAATAGAAGGGTGATGTTTTAAGCAGACTGTGCATCAGAGACAAGGATGAGGGTCATACTTTTCCAACATAATCTGAAGTTGATCAGGGAAATTCTTGTCTGGTAGTTCTTGCAGTCTGGTGGAGGTTGGTACGTAGAGAATATATGAACAGTTCAGAAGAGGCCAAGAAAGGAGGGCACGAACAAGCTCTAAAGCACGGCGTCTGGAATAGAAACAA
>CM065735.1:13298395-13308395 GCA_033310375.1 Conus canariensis
TCTCTCCACACACACACACACACACACACACACACACACACACACACACACACACACACTCACACACACACGCCGGCAGACACAGAGACAATCTTCAAGACAGATTCAGTGAGCTGGTCATGTGCTGGCTTTAAATCGGGCGGCACGAGACGCACGTGAAATAGGCCTAAGCGCTTGTGGGTGGTTGTCGTATCACGTGATTTACCGTCGTCCAATCAGCGTTTGCTTTCATGAACTCACGACAAAATCACTGGACAGCGCCATTTTGCAAGGCATGCAGGCGGCGGCAGGAACGGTGAGTGAGTGAGCGATTCTTTTATTGTGCTTTTTGCGATAGACAGTATCCACCTGTTCAATTTTTTTTCTAAACCCAAGTTTTAGCCAGCCAAGCCCCTTTTAAGCACCACTTTCAAATAACTGTTCTTTGAGACAGAACTTCCCCCCCATGTGAAGTAAAAAAAAAGTGTGAAGTTGAAAAATTCTGATTTGCCTGTTTACAAAACATTTCAGTGTGTTTCTAATTAGGAGTATGCCCCCCTCCTTCTCGTACTCAAGGGCTTAGTTACTACAAGTATTTGAAGCTGTTTGTTTAAACCTAATGCCACTGAACATGTCATGCAAAAGATTTCTGGCGTCGTTAGAAGGAAAGATGCGTTGGTGCGGAAGAGGGGAGGGAAGGGGGGGGGGGGGAGAGTGTACGAAAGATATGTCTGATCAAATTCAGTCTGATTTTTTTTAAAGAAAAGATATACATGACCAAGAAATATTTGGAGACGAATTAGTGTCAAAAGTAGTGGGGCCACTAAACTTCATGTTTGTGGGAGGAAAGGAGAAAAAGGGTGACCCGTAAGAAAGGTGCGAATGTGACCTCTAGGACTCCTAGAAAACTGGATCAAACGCTTAAGATTTGCTCGTTTGAGTCTGATCTCTGGTCAGCTCAGGCTGGTAGAACTTTCCCTCCCACTCCCCCCTTTTTTTTTCTTTCCTACACACACCTCTGCTCCATATAGCGATAAGAATTTTAACATTTTATTAGTAAAGATTGAGGAGTAGTTATCTTTTTGTGGGGTATATTCACAAACATTAATAAACCTTTTCTTGTTATAATCCTAATTATCTTATGATCGAGAAGGTAAGGGGGGAGGGGGTTCCTTATTATTGGCGCTAGCCCATTCCATTCAGTTCACTCTTGCTCGTCCTCGCATCCTTCCTCCACCCCCATCCTCACCTCACCTCTCCTCTCCTACGTTTTCTCTTGATTTAAATCTGTGGTAAATTCAACCTCCCCCACCCTTTCGACTCCCTGGTCCCCATAGCCGACCCTTTCATACACACTAATTCTGCCCCACAACCCCCTGCCCCCTCCGCACCTCAGTTTAATCGTGCGAGATAGGAGAGAGATGAGAAAGGTACTTCTTTCCTTTCCCGACCCTCTTCCCTCTCCAGTTCCCCCATGCCCCTTGGCGCTCCACTTCCTCCGTCCTCCCCCACCCATCCACACTCGTACTCTCTTTACAGTTGTATATCTAATCGGTGGGAGGGTCAGGCTGACATGTCCATTCTCCGCCTTCACATTTAGGTATAGATGTCTGAAACTTCAATACTGAAACTGCAGTACCAAAGAATTCAGGACAAGCCAGACTACAGATATTCCAGCTATTCACAAGGACCATCAGGGGCTGGAATAAGCTCCTTTTGGAAGTTGCCTTGTCCCCCATGCTTGACAACTTCACTAGGAGGGTGTCGAGCCTTGCCTAACTCGCCTACACCACTCCCTCCTCCCCCACCCCTTACCTTCCCCACCCCAGCCCAGTCTTGTTGCCGAAACTAAAGGAATGATACCGCAAATCCCCCCTCCCTCCCTCTCTCTCTCTCTCTCTCTCTCTCTCTCTCTCTCTCTCTCTCTCTCCCCAAGATATGAATTTTGATCAGAAGGGGAGAGAACTGACCGTTTAGAACTCGTTGAGACGTTGGCATCCGCTATGCCACCGTCCCGTTCAACCATCAGCCCACCAGATCACCAGCCCGCAATGTTGCCGCCCCATGGTGTAGTCGCCCCCGATCTCTCTCTCTCTCTCTCTCCCTCTGTCTCTGTCTCTGTCTCAGACGCCTCACTTTGTTTTTTTTTTTCTCTCTCTCGACGAATAACCAGCCTGCAATGTTGCCGTCCCGTTCTGTCGTCGGTCCGCTCTGTCGCCCCTTCCCTCCCTCTCCTCTCTCTTTCTCTCTCTCTCTCTCTCTCTGCCTCACTCACGCGCGCGCGCGCGCACACACACACACACACACACACACACACACGGGCGCGCGCGCACGCGCCGTCTGTGACACAGTAGAGATGACCCTGTATCCTTTAAAGTGTAGGCACATTATGACCTCGCTTCCTTCCTGTTGGTTTCAAACATTGGCTCTACGATTTGGGGAGAAGGGGGGAGGGGGTCCTTTCATACCCTCCTCTCACACAGAAACTGCTTTCCGTCAGGTCAAGGTCAGTTTTGTTGCGGACAAAGTATTTAGAATCTCCTAAAATGCAAATGAAGGGTGTAGTGCCCTTAGATTTAAGTAAGATCAGCTTTTAACGGAAAGAAAACTGTGAAACCTAAGACACGACAGAAAAACTTTCCATGTTTTTTCTGTCTACCTACCTACCCTACCTATCCACCAACCCGCCTATTACCTACCTACTTACCAACCTACCATTATCATTTTTATTATTTTCATTATCTGTCGATCGATCTACATCTGTATCTATAATTATTATTATTATAAGTAGTACTATCATTATCGGATTGATAAAATGATTCCAGAAAGACAGGAAATGTCCGTCTGTAATTGTTTAGCAACATTAATGCGTTCAGTTTTGAAACTGTTTTTGTGTAGAATATCGGTACTGCACCAAAACTTTACATAATGAGATCGGAAGGTTCAGAAAATGTTATCCCTATGTATTGCATGGAGCAACTTTGCATGGTGCGTATACTGTAGTCACAACGGTAAATGTGCAGGCAGCAATGCAGGCCCGAACTGTGGCCGATATGCTGATGTAGTTCCTGGAATCTGGAGGATTGTAGAACTCTCGAAGATTTTAGAGACTCCCAGAATTTGTGTGGCAAATAGGAAGGCGAGGTGGGATTAATTACTTTGGACAAAACGCCTCGTTTGAGAGAATTCTCTATACCAGCCACCGTGGCGAAGTGGTTAGCATCGCGGACTCCCGGCTGGGAGGTCGTGGGTTCGAATCCCATCAGAGTCATGTGGGTTTTTCTGCCCCGTCCGGCACCTACCCAGAGTTGAGTTTGCTGCGGACTCAGTTGGGAAGACTGGGACCACGCAGTCGAGTTTCATCCACTTAATGGATGCGTTTCTGAGTGTTGCTCAAATTTCCTGACCAACACTGCAGGTGCCTGTATCTCTCGGGCCTGGTTGACGCCGGGATATATTATGAAAGGAAGTGTAGAGTACAGCCCTGTCATGTAGTCTCAGACCGAAATGGAAATCCGTAGCATCATCTTAACCATCCTCGTTTCTCATCGATTTGCATTAAAAAAAAGTCTCAAATTCTGTGGCCCTTCATGCCCTACTCTCATGGTGACCTCAATTTCGATGTCCTCTCCACGTCTGTGGCCTTGGTTTGGTTCCGTCGGGGTCACCGGTATCGGCGAGTCCATGGGGCTGTCGTTGGACAGACGCGGTGGCGCCTTCCGGAGATAGAGCTCACTCACGCCTGCTCCGCGACTAAGCAATCATTGTCGTCAGTAGGGGGCTCAGTAGGTGGTGTCCTTCGTATGTTAGATCAGAACAGGCGCCACTGAACACCACCGAAGTGACTCGGCAGCAGCGCAGTGTCTCCTCCGGTGGGTTTCCTCTTGACGACTTGACATTGACTGCTCCCTGTGGATTGCCGGTGCAGGGGCTGCGGCGGGACCGACCGGGCTGTGGCTGTGGACGGGCTGTCGGAATGAGCGGCGTGGGTGCCGGAATGAGCAGCGTGGGTGCACTGCCTCTGAGGTGGTGCAGAGGTTGGGACATCCAAAAAAAAAAAAAATTCTCTATACGTTTTTATGTAGCAAAAATGCTTTCTTAAAATGCTGTTAATGTGATTAAAGAAGTGTTCAGTGTCGTTGCCCAAAACAAGTCTGAAATTATACTGTTTTCCTTATTTGTATATACTTTTTTCCAAAATACAATCAGTCCCACTCCATGGGCAGCTGTGTGCATTTGTATTTGTTTTAATTCACTATGTATTTCATGGTTTTAAAACTAGTAGTGAGGGTATGTGCACAACCAAACAGATGAAGGGGGTTCGTGGAATGTCGTAGGCACCAGAGACAATCGTGCCTGAGTTTGATGGCGAAAGACTAGCGTCGTTGCTAGAATTCAAATCGTAGAGTGCGCCACAGGAAAAAAATAAAAAGCGTCAATAACTGCGTTTGTTGAAAGCAGATTGTTAATTTTTTTTTAAAGAACTTTTTATCATTTTTGATTTGTGATCAGGGCCGTCTAGCTTTGATTTATAGTCAGTTTTTTCACAATCTCGATTCGCCCCCCCTCTCTCTCTCTCTCTCTCTCTCTCTCTCTCCTCTCTCTCTCTCTCTCTCTCGTGCGCGCGCGCGCGCGCTTTAATTTCCTTTTGCATAGATTAAGGGTGTATTTTACCTTCGAGTAAAACCACTCTTGAAAAAGAGTGAAAAAGACGTTTTACATGAAATGCGTTAGCTGGTGATTTAGATGTACGGTCCCAAGTGACTAGCAGTGCTGTCGCATCAGAAACCAAGAAATGTAAGAGAATGCATCGATCTCTTCTGTACAAACTTTTGAATCGGAAATCATCGGTGATTTCCAGTCTGGTGGGACGTGTGGTCTACCTCGGACTAAAACTATTGTATATACACAGATAACATGCTGTTCAGCACCCCCCCCCCCCCCCCCCCCCCTCCGCGCATTCCATTTTGGCTCGTAACATTGTCGAACCCTATTCATAATTTTAAGTTATGTTTCCGATTTGAAAGCATCGGTTGCCGCCGTTTGTATATGATGCACCACTATCATTCCTCATTATCTGGGTTTCGACATTTTCCTCTCTGTCTCCTCTTTCTGTTTCTGTGTCTTTGTCATTTTCACTTTTTGATGTCTCATCTTCCGTACCTCTCTTGGTGGTATTCCCCACACTGCTCATTCCAGAAATCTCAAACACTGATACACTGTCTTGTCCTGTTGCAGTGCCTGCAGTGGCAGTCTACACTTCCTTTCTGTGATGTTCAGCAAGGATGAACGATGACGCGCATCTGGTTTCAAGGGCCTGAAGGAAGCGGCGCACTGACATGCGACTCCACTTGGACAGGTGAAGACTTGTATCATTCTGAAACAGACTTAGGTCCGAGCCCGACAAAACATGATTTTTTAACAAATGTATTCCTCAGCAGATGATACAGAATAACGCATAAAACAATATTGCACGGATAGGAAATCTTTTGTGCTTTCTTGATGTCTGATGTTTGTAACGTGTGAAGAAAACAGTAGTCAAATATTCAAGAGTCCGTTTCGTATTGTCTGTCAAATGTACGTTACTTGACGTTTTGTGAAGTGCGTTTATTTTTACATCACCTTGCCTTAAACAACTAAAATATTGCCTCATTGTGAAGGTCAGATGTAAAAATATGGTTTACATCAACAGGACCAAAGAACTCCTGTAACGATGGCCGCGGAAAACGGAGCCCAGGACGAGCGAACTCGGGGAATGCAGCTAAGTAGTCTTCTATCTTCTTATTCTGTTTTCCTCATTTTTCGTTCCTTTCTTTCCAGTGTAGTGTCTGTTCTTTCACAGTCGAGTGGGCTCATATGGGCCAATATTGTTCTTGAATATAGTTTAGTACCTGGTATTGGTGTGTTCTTTCAGATTATATTATTGTCATTATTTTGTGCCTATCCTACACTAGAAATCATGCTCTAAGCACTTTACAGTCCACGCTTGCATTTACACAAAGGGCTTCCTACCTGGGTGGAGCCAAATGAAGAGCCGCCTGCTGATGCGGATGATTCGTTTTCCGTCATTCAGGTGAACATCGGTCACTCAGACTTTTTCTTACAAGGCTGAGTATCTTTTTATCCAACAGTGCTTCATGTCCACTTTCTATGAGGCTTAGTGTCTGCCCCCACACCCCTACCCCTACACAGTGCTTCGTGTCCTCTTTCTGTGAGGCTTGGTGTCTGCCCCCACACCCCACCCCTACACAATGCTTCATGTCCACTTTCTATGAGGCTTAGTGTCTGCCCCCACACCCCTACCCCTACACAATGCTTCATGTCCACTTTCTATGAGGCTTAGTGTCTGCCCCCACACCCCACCCCTACACAATGCTTCGTGTCCTCTTTCTGTGAGGCTTAGTGTCTGCCCCCACACCCCTACCCCTACACAGTGCTTCGTGTCCTCTTTCTGTGAGGCTTAGTGTCTGCCCCCACACCCCTACCCCTACACAGTGCTTCGTGTCCTCTTTCTGTGAGGCTTAGTGTCTGCCCCCGCACCCCTACCCCTACACAGTGCTTCGTGTCCTCTTTCTGTGAGGCTTAGTGTCTGCCCCCACACCCCTACCCCTACACAGTGCTTCGTGTCCTCTTTCTGTGAGGCTTAGTGTCTGTCCCAACACCCCTACCCCTACACAGTGCTTCGTGTCCTCTTTCTGTGAGGCTTAGTGTCTGCCCCCACACCCCTACCCCTACACAGTGCTTCGTGTCCTCTTTCTGTGAGGCTTAGTGTCTGCCCCCACACCCCTACCCCTACACAGTGCTTCGTGTCCTCTTTCTGTGAGGCTTAGTGTCTGCCCCCACACCCCTACCCCTACACAGTGCTTCGTGTCCTCTTTCTGTGAGGCTTAGTGTCTGCCCCCACACCCCTACCCCTACACAGTGCTTCGTGTCCTCTTTCTGTGAGGCTTAGTGTCTGCCCCCACACCCCTACCCCTACACAGTGCTTCGTGTCCTCTTCTATAAGGCTTAGTGACCCTTTTCCCACCACTGGCTTTCGTGTCCTCTTGTACAAGTGTTTTTGTTCACACCCTGCCCCCACCCCTGGGTTTTGTGTCCTGTTTTCATGAGACTTGGTGAGCCCATCCCCCGCACCCATTCCCCATCCTCTCCCTCACGGGTTTCGTGCCCTCCTTCTATAAGGTTCGGCGTCTCTTTTTCCCCAGAGTTTAGTATCATCTTTCTGTAAGGCTGGGTTTCTCTTCTACCCCTCCCTCCCCTCCCCCCCCGGGTCCTATTTCTTCAGGGTCAGTTTTTCTTTTCCACTCAAGGTTTGTCCTCTTTCTATATTTCATATCTCTTTACCCCTACATGGTTTTGTGTTCTCATTCTGTAAGTTTCTGTGTCTATCCCCAACCCCTCCCTTTCCCTCCAACACTTTCATGTCCTCTTTCTGTAGGAATTGATGCGTTACTTTTCCTCCGAAGGTTGTGACTTCCTTTATATGAGGTTCGGTATCTCTTTCCTCCATCGGTGGTTTTGTTAGCTCCTTTAGGCTTTGGTTTTCTCTTTTCGCCCATTCAGGATTTCGTGTTCTTTCTACAAGGTTCGGTGTCTCTATCCCAACCCTGCCCCACTTCAACAGGATGTCATGCCCTCGTTCTACAAGTTTCGGTGTCTCTTATTCCCTGTGACATGGTTTCGTTCCTCACGGTGTCCGTCTTGCAAAGGTTTCTTGTCTTTCCCTAAGGTTTGGTGTCGCTCCTCTCACTCGCCCACCCCCCCCCCCCCCCCCCCCCGCCAGCCCCACTACTGGTTTCTCCTTTTTCTGTAAGGATCAGCGTATCCACCCGGATTTCCTATCCTCTTCGTTCTCTGTCTCTTGCCCCACCCCAAATCCCAGTGTCTTATGTCTGCTTTCAATAAGGTTCGATGTCTCCTTAAACCCCAACCCCCTTCCTCCAGGCTTTCTTGTCCTCTTTCTTTGAGATTTATCATGTTTGCACCTACAGAGTGTTGTGTCCCTTTCCTACAAACTTCGTGTCTCTTGTCCTGTGTCCACAGTGTTATGGGTTTTCTTTAACTATAGTTCTCAACATACACCCAGCCCCTTCAACTCTTCCCCTCCTCCCGGCCCTCAGGGTTTTGTCCCCTTTCTTTTTCCTGTATCTCTTTACTCCCCACAGGAATTCCTGTCCTTCTTCATCCAGGTTCAGTGTGTTTTTCCCCTTTTCCCGCAGTCCCATGTCTTTCAACGTCTCCCCCCCCCCCCCCCCCTGCTTTCTGTGTTCTGTTTTTGTAAGTTTAGGTGTTTCTTCCTCCATTTTCCAAAGTTTGGTGTCTTTATCCCTGGAAGGTTCGGTGTCTCTCCCCCCCACTCTCTCTCACACACACACACGCATGCACGCACCTTCCTACAGGCTTCGTTTTTCCTTTCTACAATGTTCAGTGTCCTCCAAGTGTTCGGTGTTTCTTTACCCACCTCAGGGTTTCTTGTACACTTTCTGTGTGCTTATCTCTTTCCTTTCTCACGGGGTTCCTGTCTCTTAGATTTGGTGCCCTGCCCCCACGCTCCCTCCGAGTTCTGTGTTCTCTAGGTGTAGAATTCGATGTCTCTGCCCCACCCCCATAGTTTGCCATCTTTTCCCTTTTTGTGTCGTCTTGCTGCAATTTTCGGTGCCCCCCCCCCCCCCCCCCCCCGCCTTCCCCTACCTCTCCACACACACACGTTTCATGTTCTTTTGTTAGGCTCAGTGTTTCTCTTTCTGCAAGTTTCGGTGCCCCCCGCCTTCCCTTTACCTCGCCACACACGGGTTTCTTGTTCTTTTTCTGTTGGGTTCAGTGTATATCGTACTTCCACGACGTTTCGTGTCCTCTGCGTCCAAGGTCTGGTGTCTCTTCCTTGCTCCCCCCTCCCCCGAAGGGAGTTTCGGATCCTCTATATATTTAAGGTTCGACGCTCCCACCCCACTCCACCTAACCCTCTTCCCCACGCACACACTGAGGATTTTTGTCTTCTCTTTCATCTTAAATAGGGTTTCATGTGCTCTTTCTACAAGGTTCGGTGTCTCTTTCTCTGCATAGGAGTTTGTGTCCAGTTTAGCGTCCCCTCATTTTCCCGTATTTTGTGTCCCCTTTCTCTCAGAATCGATGTTTCTTTCATCCTAGGCAGTTCCGTGTCCCCTTTTCAAAAGATTTGGTGTCTCTATCCCTGCCACAGGGGTTCATGTCCTAAGGCCTGGTGTCCCCCATCCCTCTCCCAGTTTTTTATGTCCTCAGAATGAGCTTCATTTTCCGTTTCCTCCCTCCCCTTCAGCCCCCCCTCCCCCCCCCCCCTTTTTTTTTTTTGAGGTTTCGGCCTGCGTTTCTATATACACAGGGTTTCTTGTTCTTTTTGCATTAGCGTTTCGGTCCTCTTAATGTAACGTTCGGCGTCCTCCCCCAAAAAAAACAAACAACAAACAAACAAACAACAAAACTAAACGTTTCGGTCCTCTTAATGTAACGTTCGGCGTCCTCCCCCCAAACAAACAAACAACAAAACAAACAAACAACAAAACAAACTAAACGTTTCGGTCCTCTTAATGTAACGTTCGGCGTCCTCCCCCCAAAAAAACAAACAACAAAACAAACAAACAACAAAACAAACTAAACGTTTCGGTCCTCTTAATGTAACGTTCGGCGTCCTCCCCCCAAACAAACAACAAAACAAACTAAACGTTTTGAGTCCACTTTATGAGTTCTTTGTTTTATTTCAAACCCCCCCCCCCCCACACACACACACACACACACACTTTTCCATGGGGATTTGTCTTCTCTTCCTATTAGGTTCGGTGTCTCTTAAGGAAGGTTCACCGCCCCCCCCCCCCTTACCCCCGAAAAAACGTTTTGAGTCCACTCTCTATAAGTTCTGTGTTTTCTAATACCCCCCCCCCCCCCTTCCCACAGGAATTTGTCTTCTCTTCCTATAAGGTCTCAACCATCGCCCACCCCCCACCTCCACCCCAAGGTTTCGTGTCCTTTTTGTCCTCATAGAATGAGC
>CM065735.1:13323395-13356420 GCA_033310375.1 Conus canariensis
CCCTCCCCAAATCAGTGTTTCGTGCCTTTTTTTTTTCAACGACGCTCAGTCTCCTCACTCAACCCCCAGGTTTCAAGACCTCGTTCCACAAAGTTTCGCTGTTTCTCCAATCCAGATTTCGAGTCCTACAATATTCGGTATCAGTTTCACCATCATAAACCTGTGTCTCTTTTCCTTCGGTTTGGTGTCTTTCTTCCGCCCGCCCCACCCCCCCCTGCCCCCGTCCTCCAGGGGTTTCGTGTCGTTCTTTAAGATTTGGCGTCTTTCTTCCATCCATCAGGTTTTGAATCTTCTTTCTATACGGTTCGGTATAAACCCCCTTTCCCTCTCCGACCTAGGTTTTGTGACTTTCTTTACGGTTTGGTGCCCCCCTCCCCAAGGATTTCGGTCCTGTTTCTATAAGGTGCAGTGTATTTCTTCCCCCATGCCACCAGGGTTTTGTATTTTTCTATAAGTTTATGTGTGCCTCCACACTACCCCCTCCTCCACTGGAGATTTTGTGTCTTCTATCGAAAAAGATTCGGAGTCCTTCTACCCAACCCCATAGGGTTCCATATTCTCTTTCTGTTTGGTACAGGTTTTGATTTCGTTTTCCATTTAAGGTTCGGTGTCCCGCCCCCCCCCCCCCCCTCACCCACCCCCTCCCCATCCACCCAAGGTTTTGAATCCTCTTTCTGCAAAGATTCGATGTCTGTCCCCAGCCCCGCCTCCTCCGCCGTCCAGAGTTCCTTTTCTTTTTCTATGAGGTTCCTTGTGTGTTGCTGTGCCCTCCGCCCCCCCTCCTCCCCGTCGGGGTTTAGCGTCTCCTTCTGTAAGGTTTTGTCTGTCTGTCCCACTCTCGAGATTTCGTTCCTCTTTCTATAAGGTTGCGTTTCCTTCACCCCTATCATTGGGGTTTTGTATCGTCTTCGTATAATGTTCAGTGTATCTTGCCCTGCACTACAACTACCACCTCCCCCTTCCCCCTCAGAGTATTGTGTCTTCTGCCTGTAAGGTTCCGTGTCCCCCCCCCCCACCTCCAACAGAACTTCTTGTCCTGTAAGATTTAGGCATCTCCTCCCCCCCCCCCACAAAAAAAAAAAAAAAATTAAAAAAAAACAAACTAAAAACACAGTGTTTTAATAATCATGAGATTTAGAATTTAATTCTTTTTTTCAGTTTAGTGCCTTGTTTTCGTAGGTTTTCAGTGAGATTTACAATGTCATTCTTTGCTCCTGTTTAGTGCCTTATTTTCGTAGGTTTTCAGTGTTGGGGATACGTGTGTACGTGCGTGCTCGCACGCGTGTGTGTGTGTGTGTGTGTGTGTGTGTGTGTGTGTGTGTGTGTGTGTGTGTGTGCTTCCCATCTGCTGCAGAGAGAAGAACGGGACAGCTGTGCGAAGATAGTGCTGACGCTGGCTGTACCATGCCGAGTTGAGGTACAGAACTTAAGCCGGATGGGTCGGTGGTGCGCCAGGTGCTCTGTGGATCTTCAGAGGACACCACATTCCTCCATGAGAGTGCGGGTGTGACGGCAGACCAGAAGACAGCTGGTCTAGGGCTACACAGCAGAGATGACAAGGTAACACACCACTTCAAGTGAAGACAATCGGCTTACTCTGGAACAGTTACATCTTCGTTAGGATCAAATGAAAAGAAGAGGAATAATTTTCATCGTCGAAATTACATCAGTGTGATGAACACAGCAGAAAATGCTGTACAGAAACGCATGGGTGAATAGAATGGGAATATTGATCAACCATCAGTACTTGGTTTCCTCTTTTTTTTTTTTCGACACAGGCTATTGCCACCCCGTATTTCACCAACTGAACCTTTTATTTTGGTAAAGAGGGTGACAGAAGTTGTAATGGACAGGGATGCTATGCTTTCCTTACCGCCACCTTCCCATTGCTGCTCCGTCCTCCAGTAAATACAGAAACACAAACAGATGCACGCGCATCTGCATGTGCAACATGCGCACACACATACACTCTCTCCTCTCTTCACACACACACGCACACTGCGCGCCCGCACGCGCGCACACACACATTCCCTCTCTCTCTCTCTCATATATATATATATATAATATATATATATAAACTCACACGCGCACATTCTCTCATACGCGCACGCACACACACACACACACTCTCTCTCTCTCTCTCTCTCTCTCTCTCTCTCTCTCTCTCTCTCTCGCACACACGCGCGCACGCGCGCGCGCGCGCACACACACACACACACACACACACACACACACACACACACACACACTTTGTGATAGAGCAAATCTGCACGAGCATTCTCGTCATGGCAGTCACAGTGCTACAGTTCCCATGCTCTTGCCGACACTATCTTCAGGTCGAATTCAGCACATGGAGAGAGTACTAAAAATTCTGGCAGTCTCATAATTTTACATTGTTTTTTTGTGTGATACAGATGATCTTGTGCAGCTCCATTCTGATTCATTTTGTCCAACGATCTTTTTCCTTATGGTGTTTAAAATGAAAAACGTGTACGTTTTGATATGGAAGTTAATGAAATCCTTTAAAAAGTTGTTCACATGATATATCTTGTTAACCAAAGTATTGTCTTGTGGCCAGAAAACAAAAACATTTACTAAAGTCGGAACAGTTTTGCTTAAGTAGGTAAAATATATTTATACTGAAAGTCAAGTGTTAAAAAGAAGTACCAACGTATCTGTCAACAGCAGCAAGAACTCCTGCTTCATGGCTGTGGAGAGGGCGACCAGGACACGTGAATTCAGTGGATCACAAGCTTCACCAGCGTATTGTATTGTCCAAAGCGGTGTTCATAGCACCTGCTTCTTTGGAGGGAGTTGACGTCTTTTTATGGTTTAATCGTCTCCACCCCCCTCCCCAAGGAGTCCGTGTCTTATTCAGTCACAGATTCAGTCACTTGCATTCCATGATTAGTGTGCCCTTCTTTCGAAGTGTTCAGTATTTTCTTCATTTGACAGGTTTTTGTGTGTGTTTTCCCAAGGTTAGTGTCCCCTTTATTCACAAGTGTGTCTCTTATTTCTCGAGGTTTAGAATTGTCCTTTCTACAGTCTTTCTTTCATATGACTAGCATGTGTGCTCTGGGTTCTTATGTCGGTCTTCTGTGGAACAAGGATACATCACACAGGGTACCAGAGGGAGTGTTTTCTGGAAGGGCGTGAAAGACTGACTCAAAGCTTTGCAGCATGTTACATGATTCAGTGATCTGAAACATGGACGCGTGTTTTCAGATAAACTGGGTCTGGCTGCAGTGCCGTTGAGGAATATTTTAGTCCTCCCGAAATGTTTCCTAGTGCGCACCTGGTACCTCCTGATCCGAGTATCCATAAATCCACAGATAGTCCGACATGATAATCACGAGTCAACACATGGTTTCTTGTATAGGTATTGAATCAACGCCTTCTTCCTTGCGCTGAACCCTGCGAAGTGATCTGAAGCGATCAAGGCTAAGTGAATTTTCGTTGTTTTATTCGTTTATGTCTCACCTGATGAAGACCTAAGAGGTCGAAACGCGTTGTGTTTCGTCTTGTGACTCGTTTGTCCACGTTCTCTGGGCGGTTCGCTAACATTTATTTAAGATTTGTTTAGATTTCCGCCTGCAGTCCTCTCGCTTTTGCAACTAGATCTATAGGTATTAATGTTTTTCTTTGATGGGGTGTCGTCCATCAAATAATAAGCAGTGTCCTCCGTTCACAGGATTCAGCATTATCTAGTTTAACGTTCTTTCGTGGTTGTTTTGAGGGATCGGTGTCTTTTTTTCATATGATATTGTCATTTCACAGGCGTTAGCATTATCTTTCCTTTCGGTGTGGTGTCCTGTTTTCATAGGGTTTAGTGTCCTTTATGAGTTTGACATCCTGTTCTTCTAGGACTTAGTGAAAGCTTCTGAAGGATCTAGTGTCTGCTGTTCCTCGGATTTAGTATCCATTCATATGGTTTGGTGTCATCTTTTTACAGGACTTGGTGTGATAAGCTCCAAGCAGAAGGGACGTCTTAGAATCAACACAGCCATGACGTCAGTGCCCGAACTGCGCGAACGCCAGAACCATTGACAAGGCCCAAGAGGACTGCCCGACAGTGTTTCATCACGGTGGAACCACATCCGCGATGCCACCAACCAGTCCGCCTCGGATACCTATGGGAAGAGGGGTGTGTCGTGAAGGAAGTGAAAGAATGCTTGTTCGAAGCAGGAATCGTGGAGATGGAGCCTGCCATTGCTGCTAAACGAGCCGCAATCCTAGATCATAAGAGAGAGCCCCCAATGAAGACGCAGGCCGCACTCCGAAAAGCTCGCAACAACGCCTAGCGGATCGCCGATAAATGTGCTAGTGAGTACTGGCTGAACCTGTGCCAGGGCATCCAGATCAACGCCGGCTGCGGCAACATCCGCGCCATGTGCGAAGGCACGAAGAAACCGTTCGTCCCTAGTGCCATCAAGATCACTCCTAAAGTCTACATCGGGGGATGTCACCACTGACTGCAGCAAACAGATGAAGTGATGGGCCGAGCGTTGCGAGGAGCTCTATTCCAGGGAGAACTCGGTCACCCACACAGCCACTGAGAACACCACCTCCCTGCATGCCATGGAGGAGCTCGACGCCCCACCCACCATTGAGGGACTCGGCAAGGCCATTGACTCGATAGCCTGTGGTAAAGCTCTGGGTAGCGACGGCATTCCGCCAGAAGTCATCAGAGCCAGCAAGGAGAGTTCTATCCTCAAGTCGCCTCCATGAGCTGGGAGGAAGCGACAGTGCCCCGGGACATGCAGTGTTGGGAGGAAGCGACAGTGCCCCGGGACATGCAGTGTTGGGAGGGAGCTATATACAGTGCCCCGGGACATGCAGTGCTGGGAGGGAGCGACAGTGCCCCGGGACATGCAGTGCTGGGAGGAAGCCACAGTGCCCCGGGACATGCAGTGTTGGGAGGGAGCTACAGTGCCCCGGGACATGCAGTGCTGGGAGGGAGCGACAGTGCCCCGGGACATGCAGTGCTGGGAGGAAGCCACAGTGCCCCGGGACATGCAGTGCTGGGAGGAAGCCACAGTGCCCCGGGACATGCAGTGCTGGGAGGAAGCCACAGTGCCCCGGGACATGCAGTGTTAGGAGGAAGCCACAGTTCCCCGGGACATGCAGTGCTGGGAGGAAGCCACAGTTCCCCGGGACATGCAGTGCTGGGAGGAAGCCACAGTGCCCCGGGACATGCAGTGCTGGGAGGAAGCCACAGTTCCCCGGGACATGCAGTGCTGGGAGGAAGCCACAGTTCCCCAGGACATGCAGTGTTAGGAGGAAGCCACAGTGCCCCGGGACATGCAGTGCTGGGAGGAAGCCACAGTTCCCCGGGACATGCAGTGCTGGGAGGAAGCGACAGTGCCCCGGGACATGCAGTGCTGGGAGGAAGCCACAGTTCCCCGGGACATGCAGTGCTGGGAGGAAGCCACAGTGCCCCGGGACATGCAGTGCTGGGAGGAAGCGACAGTGCCCCGGGACATGCGCGATGCAAAAATCATCACGCTGCATATGAACAAAGGGAATCGCAGCGTCTGCACTATTGCAGAATATCCCTCGTCGGTATTGTTGGTAGAGCCTTCGCCCACGTCGTCCTCAACAGGCTGCAGCTACTCGCCGAACGAGTGTACCCAAAGGCACAGAGCTGCGAGGTCGACGATCGACATGATATTCTCCTTGAGGCAGCTGCAAGAGATGTGCCGCGAGCAGAGACGACCCTTGTTCATCACCTTCATCGATCTGACCAAGGCGTTCGATTTGGTTAGTAGGTCAGGCGTCTTCACCCAACTACGTCGGATTGGATGATCACACTCTCCCCCTCCCCCCCCCCCCCCCCCCGCCTCCCCAAGCTCCTGAAGATGATGACGTCCTTCCATGACAACATGAATGGCACTGTCTAGTACGATGGTTCATCTTCGGACCGCTTCCCAATCAAAAGCGGTGTTAAACAAGGGTGCGTGCTCGCTCCGACACTCTTCGACGTCGTCTTAACCATGCTGCTACGCTACGCCTTCCGACAGTCTGACGACGGCATCTTCCTCCACACTAGGAGTGACGGAAGCCTCATCAACCTGGCACGCCTCCGATTTAAGACGAAGGTACGGAAAGTCCTCATCAGGGAGATGCTTTTCGCAGACGACGCCGCCCTCACTGCCCACACCGAGGAAGCGCTACAACGGCTCATCACCTGCTTCACTGATGCCTGCACCGAGTTCGGCCTCAGTATTAGCTTTAAGAAAACAAACATCATGGGTCAAAACGTCAGCAGCACTCCCCGCATCTCCATCGGCGATCACACCCTCGAAGTGGTCGTCGAATTGGTTCATCTGGGCTCAACCATCTTCATCAACCTGTATCAGGACGCCGAGCTGAACGTGCGGATCGGCAGGGACAGCGATGGCCAGTCTAGCTAAGAGTCTGGGACAGCTATGCTAACGTCAAACACCAAGATGAAAGTGCACCAAGCCTGCGTGCTGAGCACTCTTCTGTACGAAAGCGAAGAGCCTCTCGACAAGAATGCAGACTGAACACCTTCCACCTGTGCTGCCTCAGAAAACTCATGGGCATTACTTGGCAGGACCGCATCACTAACGAGGACGTCCTGGCCCAGGCAGGGATGCCCAGCATGTTCGCCATGCTGACACAGATACGCCTGTGTTGGCTTGGCTACGTCCGCCGCATGTACCACGGTCGTATCCCAAAAGACATGTTGTACGGCGAGCTGGCTACAGGCTCCAGACCCACATGACGGCCCGCCCTTCGCTACAAAGATGTATGCAAGCGCGACCTGAGGACAGTCAGTCTAAACCCAGCAGACCTGGAGACGGCAGCCTCAGATGGGATCAGCTGGCGGTCCACTATCAACGCCGGCATCAAACAAGTGGAGCCAAGGAGAGGCCCAGAGGGAAGAACGGAGGCACCGCAGACGGCATAGAATTGCGTCGGTACCAGCAGACATTCATGACCAAGACTTCACCACCAGCAGCTGCAACAGTCTGCCGTTCGAGGATCGGGCTCTTCAGCCACAGCAGGCGTTGCAACTCCACAACTGACTGATCCACAGTGCAACGCCATTGTCTCAAGACAGACGGATATGATCATCATCGAATGCGATAAAGCCCACTTCTCTTACTGGTTGGTGCCCCTTTCTTTAAGGATGTATGGTCTTCTTTTGTAGGGTTATTGTACTGTTTTAGTTTGTGAAGTGTTCCATCCACAGAGCTTATAGCGACTTGTCATAAGGTTTACCTCTCTTCTTCCACCAGGTTTAGCTTCCCCTGTTTGCATAATTAAGCGTTATCTTCTTCCAAAGTGTTAGAGACGAAG
This sequence comes from Conus canariensis, assembly GCA_033310375.1. NCBI lineage: Eukaryota > Metazoa > Mollusca > Gastropoda > Neogastropoda > Conidae > Conus > Conus canariensis. The sequence continues at coordinate 13,330,722 of CM065735.1, forward strand.
CTTTTTCTTGGGGCAATGTAACTTGTCGAGGAGTTTTAGTCTTGGTCTTCATTCACAAGATTTAGAGTATTCTTTCTTGAGATTAAATGCCTTTCACTGGCTTTTAGTACCCTTTTTATATCGCTGTTTATGAATTAAAGGCCTTGCTGTCTTCTTTGCATGATATACTTTGTTCTTTCTCATGGTTTAGTGACATATTCTTCTTCAGAATTTAATAAGGCTTTCCTTTCGGCAGGCCATAAAAAGTGACCACTGTCCGAGAATTAGTATCAAGCCTACCAGAGAACCATTGTGATAGTCTTCCAGGACAATAGCCATCCTTAACAAGAACATACACATCTCGGGAAGGATTCACCTAACACCACCACCCACGTGCCATGAAGACAACTGACGATGATGTAAGTGCAAATTTTGTACTTTAAAGCAGTTCTCAAGCTGATATTTAATTGGTGAGTTTTGCTTTTGCAAGGTAGGTAGGTAGGCGTAGTTACAATAATTTAATTTCAGGACTTATTAGGTTTTTACTTTTTTTCAGATGGATTCTTGTAGCTCCATCTCCCTTTTGTATGCGTTGTTGGGTGGATCTCTAACCCTCTCTCCCCACTCCGTCATCCGGCCATTCTCTTCACACCACCTCTCCGTACCTTACCACCTTTTTCCTGCCCCATCCTTACCGACTTCCCCACTAGTCTGTTACAGGGAACTCGACTGTCAGTTCTTTAGTAACAATGCTGAGGAAAATATTCTCACCTTTTTCAACCGACAGATCATAACTGACCACAAACGCATATTCTGGAACAATAGGAACAGAGAAAAGGGGGAAATAGTTGTTAGGAAATTCTGATATTGATTTCAGCAACAGTGCAGAAATGAGATTTGCATTGCAGGTGAAAGAAACAAATGAGGCATGATGGAAAATCATGTTAAACCATGCGAAAGGGGGATGCTAAACCTGATGAAAGACGAGAGCGTATAAACTTTCTTAGTTAAATGAAATTAAGTAGCACACACACACACACACACACACACACACACACACACACACACACAATTAATCAATCTCCCACAAACACCACCTTTCTGATCTTTTTATTTTACAAGTGTAGAGATTGTGAGCATACGGATTGGTAAAAAACAATTATTTGTTGTAAAAGAAAAAAAGCTCACAAACATTAAAGTCAAATTAGTTTAGTGAAGTTTGTATTTGAAACGTTTTTGCACAAGATTTCACTTGTTGAAAATATTTTACATCAACAGGGGCAAAGAACTCCTGAACCAACGGCTGTGGAAAGGGAAGACCAGGATGAGTGAACTCGAGGAATGCAGCCTAGCACCTGGATAGCTGGCGCGGTGGTCTTGTACTTAAATCGTTTTCTCTTTTTTCTTATTCCTTCTCCACGTTTCTAATACAGCCCCCCCCCCACTCCACCCCCGTTTTTACATATTTTGTTGTTTACTAGACCTAGAATCTTGTTTTTAAATAGAGTTCAAAACCTGGTCCTGTGGAGAGGTTCACCGTGTGCTTTTCAGATGGTTTGCCTTCATTTCCCGAGGATTCAGTGTTTTCTTCCTTCACAGTGTTTGTCTTTTTTCCAGTTGTTTTGTCTCCTTCATGAAAAGGGCTTAGTATCCTCGTTGTCAGGGTTTGTCTTCTAGGCTCACAAAATTCAGCGTGCGTCTTTCTAGCGTTTAGTGTCGGTCGTTCATATGCTTTATATATTTGTTCTGGTTTCTTATGTCGATGTTCTGTGGTACAAGGACACGGAATAGGGGTACCAGAGGAAATATTTTCTGGAAGAGCATGAATGGTTGACTGCGCTACGTAACGGGTCTCTTATTTCAGGGGTCTGGAACATGGACGCATGTTTTCAGATCATCTGAGACTGAACTGTGGAAGTGTTGAAGTCCGTAGAGCTCTTCCAGAAATATTCCCTAGTGCGCACCTGGTACCTCCTGATCTGAGTGTCCTTTAATACACAGAACATGTGTGGCAGCGTCAACATGTGGATCCTTTCATACGTTCTGCTGCCCTTTTTTTAAAGCACGATTTGGCGTTGTCTTTCAAATAGTATTTAGTGTTTTTTCTTTTATGGGCATGAATATGCTCTTGTTTAATGTTCTTTCATAGGGTCAAGTATCCTTTTTTAAGTAGTGAGTATTGTCCTTCTGGACGGCCTAGTTTCCTCTGTTCACAGACTTTACTGTTCTCTTTCCCCAAAGGCTTAGTCTCCTCCTTTCATGGCAGTTGGTTACGCTTTTCTTACAGTGTAGTTTAGGGCACAGCGTCATCTTTCCAAGAGGTTTAGTGCCCTTTCATATGGCGTTTTCTAGGGGCTTAGTTTCCTCTTTTCACAAGGTTTAGGGTCCTCCTATGTGGTTCAATATCCTTTTTAAGGTTTACATGTTCACAGTTTATAGCTTTTTTTTTCCTTCTTGCATATTTCCTCTATAGGGTTTACAATCCTTTTTGTCAATGTTTTTCTGCCAATTTCATTGCTTTTAATGTCCACCTCGAGTATAGTTCAGTGTAATCTTTCAGAATGACGGAGTCCTCTTTCCTACCGTTGATTTCCGTGTTGGTTTGTTTAGGACATATGCTTCATTCACAGGGCATAGACTGTTCTTCCCAGTTTCGGTGGTTTGTTTCATAGGCTGATGTTCCACGCACAGTGTCCATGAACTTTCCTCCTAGGCTTTAGTCTCGTCTTCATAGGATTTAATGTCTTCATTCTCACGGTTGAGCGATTTCTCCTTCGTCAGATTTTATTAGCTTGATCATTAATGGTGATCACTCTCCGGGAATCGGAACCACTACCTGAGGACCATTGTACTACGTCTTCCAGGACAGTCATCATCCTCACCAAGGGCATGCACATCTAGGGTCTGGTTATTACCAAGACTGTCACTGTGTTCAACGCGGCAGTACTAGAAACTCTCACAGAATCTTTCCCCAGGGATGCACGAGACCAGATATGCCCTACATTCTGTTTGAACTGATCAAATCGCCATTGACAGTCCTTGAACAGGACAATGGCCGAAAGTTGATTGTCCTTAGCCCTTCAGCCAGTGCGAGCGAGTGGAGTAGACGTCACAGCATGTCCTACAGGATTGCCCAGGCCATGCTGACCTGAGAGACAGTACCCGGCCAGACGTACGGAGGCTGTGTGGGTGCCTTGGGGTTCTCCGAAGGACAGCCGAATTCTTCTGATGGGTCTGCCAGAGAGACGGCGACAGAGACGAATCGTCCAGGGCTTCAAACCAGACTGCACCAGGTACAACACCGCCTTCAATGGTAGGCTGACATAGTTTATTAGAGAACAGTTACGTTTCCAAAGGGATCAAGTGATTAGGGGCAGATGAGTTTGCAACGTTGAAATCGGTCAGTTTCAAGAGCAGTGGAAGAAACATTTTACAGATATGAACGGGTGTAGAATGGAGAAATTGCTTGTTTCCAAGCTTCCATTATCCTCTTTTCTGTTTAGTGTCGGCATTCTGTATTAAAAAAGACTTTGCTTTGAAAATGGGTGACAAAATTGTAAGGGAACCCCGATAACATTCTTTCCTCTCTGCGCCCCCCCTATCCCCCCCCCCCCCCCCCCTCCAACCCTTGCTCCTTCTCCTCGAATCTCCGCCCACTACCGACATGTGTATGCACACGTGCGCGCGCGCACACCACACACTCGCACACATGCACGGGTGCGCGCGCACGCACACATACACACGCATACACACAAACACGCGCATGTGCACGCATACAAACGCGCTCGCTTGCAAGCACGCACCCACGCTCGCACTATTTACGAAGCAGATCTGCATAAACATCCTCTTCTACAGAATGTCGCTCCAGTCGTACAGCCAAACTCCCCATTAACTTGCCCATTCCGATGACTGGGGCACTCGCCCACTAAGGGTCTGTATGTAGGGAGGGAATCGCAGTTCAAGCGAGAACAGCAAGTCGCAGAATTTGCTGAAATGTCGCTGTAATGATCAGAGATGAGAATCATGAGGGTGTCGTTGAGATTATTCCGGTCCTAGACTCCAACGCAGGGATGTTTGATAGTAGTTGCTAACGTTTACCAAGCCTAGACGGTAGAGCTGCATGCAGAATTACTCGGTAAGCTTGGTCTGAAAAAAAAAACACTGTTTACTTCTGTTCTCTTCATATGAAATTAATCATAATTGTGGTTTGGGACATTCCATCTGAACCCATAGCACTCTCAGCTTTGGACAGGAGCCGGCTGGGGCCGACATCTTCCACCAGTAAAGGCCGCTGTTGGGATTCGACCCTCCAGACCGTAGCCGTACGTCCAAGACACTGACTGCTGCACTTTGATGACAGGTCGGATACAAGGTTTTAAAAGATATTTTTTAGGAGTTTTTTTCCTTAAAGGTAACTACTAGAGATGAAGAGAGATGTAAGATAGACTCGTGCATATCCAATTCATAACTTTTGAGACCAGCTCATGCTAAACATTTAATAATTAACAAAATGTCGAAATCAAATCAACAACTCCAACCTTAATAAAAGCGTATAAATTATCTGAATTTTGCATTCCAATGGTCGATTCCATTTCTTCGGATAAAAGATTTTTCAGAACATTCCATAGTCTTAGCTGGGTTTTATTCTTCAGAAAGGGCATATGTATGTTGGCCACTGCAGATCTGACAGAAGTACAGTATGTTTCAGGGCTGTTTGAACAGTGACCGAAGTACTGTATGTTTCAGGGCTGTTTGAACTGTGACACGTGTGCCAGAACTGTCGGCAAAGGATTCGTTCAGCATTTGGACTGGAACCATTACATCAGTCGACCGGGTGTCTCGTTCTTTGGCGTTCATCGGTTTTCTGGGCAACCGTCGCAATTGGTAACGAGGTCGGAAAGACCGTGTTGAACACGAGGGTCAGTTCTCTGTCTGCCCTCTCTCTCTCTCTCTCTCTCTCTCTCTCTCTCTCTCTCTCTCTCTCTCTCTCTCTCTCTCTCTCACACACACACACACACACACACACACACACACACACACACACACACACACTCTCTCTCTCTCTCTCTCTCTCTCTCCCCCTACTCTCCGCTACAAACACGCAAGTGCAAGCGCAACCACACACACACACACACACACCACACCACACACACACACACACACACACACACACACACACTGTATTTCAATCAACAAAACACAGACGCATTAAAACCGATCTGAGACAGCTGGAGAAGAGATAGAGGCTAAGGTATATTGAGATCCAGATAACAGTTGCAAGAACAGTGCTCAAATAAGTCTGTTGGTTAGAGAAGTAGGGGGAAAGGCGTTGGTGGATAAGGTTGAAGGCGGGATGCATGTCGAACATTCTTACGATTTGTTTCGTATCCATGGGGTATGCGCGTGTGTAGATTCTATCCCTTGGCTTAGAGTATCAAGAAATATATGAATATACCACTGAGACAGATTTTTGAAAATGCCCTTTTTCCTCAGAGCTTGAACTGGAAACAAATGCCTTCTATCCTCTCGCCTAAACACTCTGTATTATATACACACACACGCGCGTGCGGCCGCACGAGGTACACACGCCCACGCACACAAATGTGAATGGCTGAGAAAACTTGATCTTCATTATTATTTTAATGAAGTTACTGGCATACCACGCGTTGCTAAATGTTCCTCCACCGAATAGCAATCGACCAGTTCGTTCATAGCAATCTGTCTTAATCTCTATCTATATGAAGCCTAAAATGGAGTGTAAAAGGATACTGCACATGTTTTCTCGTGGAAGATTGTTGAAAGCTTTTATGTTGTTCATATCATATATCATAATAACCTAAATATTGTTAGATTACAAGATAACAAAACGTAAATACTAAGTAAAATCAGAGTCTTTTTGCTGAATTTCAGCGAGTCGGAATCATTTGCGCAGAATAGTCAAAGTTCACAGAAAATATCGATGTTTTTGTCAACGGGGGCAAGGCACTCGTGCATCGACGACCGTGGAAACCGGGGAGCAGCAAGAATCGACTCGGGGAAGGCAACAGAACACAAGGAGAGTGGTGGCGAGCTTTTGTTTACTCTTTTTTTTTTTTTGCCCATCTTCTGTGCCACTTCAGTGGCATTGCACCCACACAGCTCCTTCCGACACAGAAGCAGCCCGGCCCGGCCCGCTGCAGCCCCGGCTCGGCAATCCACAGGAAGCAATCAATATGAAGCCGTCAAGTGGCAAGCCACCGGAGGAGGCGCTGCACAGCTGCCGAGTCACTTCACTGGTATTCAGTGGCTCCTGTTCTGATCAAACATATGCAGGACACCACCTACTAAGCCCCCTAAGGACGACAATATTTGGTTAGTCGTGGAGCGGAGCGTGGGTGAGCTCTCCCACCGGAGGGCGCCGGCGCGTTCGTCACACGACAGCCCGATGGACTCGCCGATACCTGTGACCCCGTCGGAATCAAAACAAGGCCACAGATGTGGAGAGGACATCGAAACTGAGGTCACCATAAGAACAGGGCATGAAGGGCCACAGAAGTTGAGACCTTTATAATGCTGATCGATGAGGATGATGAAGATGATGCTATGGATATCCATTCCGGTCTGAGACTGCATGACAGGGCTGTACTCTACGTTTATTTTCATGATATATCCTGGCATCAACCATGCATGAGAAATACAGACACCTGCAGTGTTGGTCAGCAACACTCTCAGAGACGTATCCATTAAGTGGATGAAACTCGACTGTGTGGTTCCAGTCTACCAACTGAGCAAACTCAGACCTGGGTAGGAGCCGGTTGTGGCAGAAAAATTCTACCTGACTGATGGGAATCGAACCCACGATCTGCCAGCCGGGAGTCCGCGACGCTAACCACTTGGCCACGGCGGCTTGTTACTTTTCTTTATCCGACACTTCAAGTGATGTGCAGGGTCAAAATATTCTTGCATAGTGTACGTGGTTCTTTGGACGTCATGGACGTGTTATTTTAGATGGGTTGCAAAAAAATCAACAACTTTGTTGATTCAATTTAACAGGGTTCCGATTGCTCGTTGTTTGTCAATGATTTTGCCCTCTGTGCAACTGGAAGCTTATATCCGAGTGTTCAGCGCAGGCTCCAGCTTTGTGTAAATAACACACACGTGGCAGATGAAAATGGTTTTACCATTTCTGCTACTAGGATCCAGTGCATTCATTTTCATAATTGTGGACAGGTTTTTGCTCCTGAAATCCGAAAAGGGAAATCTCCCATTCCACCTGTAAATGAGGCCAAATTTCTGGGAGTTGTTTTCGATCAGAAGCTTAACGTCCTTAGTCACATTAAACATTTAAAAACTTCTTGCCAGAAAGCTTTAAACATCTGTGGGTCGTAGCATAGACTGACTGGGGCGCTGATAAGAAAACTTTGTTGCACCTCTACAGAGCCTTGGTCCGTTCTAAACTAGACTATGGTTGTGCTGTGCACGGCTCTGCAAGACCCTCTTAGCTGAAACTCTTGGACCTATCCACCATCAAGGGCTTCGTCTCTGTCTTGGAGCATTTCGCACCACCCCTGTGTACAGCCTGCATGCAGAGGCAGGTGAACCCTTGCTGTCCAACCGCAGGCTGACACTATGCTTAAATCACTATCTCTGAACCAGCAAACCTTGCTTGTGGACTGCGTTTTTAATCCTCATTTGCAAAGTAAATTTGAAGAAAATCCCATCTGCATTCCCAAGTTTGGACTTCGTATGCAGCCTATGCGCAGAAAGCAGGTCTTGACCTAGGAGTTGTGTCTGACTTCTGCCAATTTCCAGAAAACCTCCATAGACCTTTTTCACATCAGAAACACGCTTTGATCTTGCTGCTTTTTGCAAAAAAAAATCCAATTATCAGGCATACAAGGCTTTGTTTGCCGATTTCTGTACAAAATTCCTATCCTTTCATAGAATGTTTACTGATGGTTTAAAGTCCGATGATGGAGTGGCTTGTGCAGCCTATTGTCCAGCTGTTCCTTTTCATTTCAAATAAATCATCAAAGCATATTCCATCAGATAGTTCAGTTTACTCTGCTGAAACTAACGGCTTTGGTTCTAGCGCTGAAGATGATCTCTGTCATAAACAAGGACTTCCTGATTTTGTCTGATTCGCAGTCAGCTTTGGAGGCCGTAGTGCCGTTCCATCATCCTGAACTTTAAATTCTTTAAAACTTTTTACCTCTTTGAAAGCGGAAAGTCACAACATTGTTCTAGCTTGGGTTCCTGCTCACGTTGCATTCGGGGGAATGAAAAGGCTGATCGTTTGCCACGAATGCCACAATGAAGAAACTGCCCAGCATATCTATCCCCTACTCAGATTTGAAACTGAAGGTTAATGTTTACATCAGAGAAACTGGCAGGAGGACTGGAATCCACAGACATATAATAAACTTTTCCAGATCCGACCAAACCTAAGTGTTCCTCTCGTCTACCTCTGGTTGTCGCAAAGGAGAAACAGTTCTATACCGGCTGCACGTTGGCCATTTGTAACTCGTTCGTTTCTTTTAAAGAGTAAAAAAGCTCCATGGTCCACACATTCTTTTAGAGTGTTCGGACTTGTATGGTTTGAGACAAAGCATTTTACAACAGACTCCATGAAAACCTTGTTCAGAGATGGTCCCACCTGATGTGATCTTTAAATCTTTTAAAGAGATCAACATTTTTCATCTGATCCAAGATTTCAGAGAAGCAATGTTTTAAACAAATTTCCGTTGTGTTTATAGGTGTTTTCTAAAGGGTTGTGTGGATGTCTTCAACGCAGTGACAGCCCTGACATGGCCTTTGCGGCTGGCAGGGCTATAAGCAACATTATCATACCTTTCAGATGGTTTGGCATTTTGTTTGTTTTGTCTTTTCCCAGGAATTACGGGTTTCTTCTTTCACATGTTCATCATTTTTTCCAGGTTCGAAGCCTCCTTCATACAAAGGGTTTAATGTCATCTTTGTCTAGGTATAGTGTTTCCTTCATTCGCAGGTTTTATTCTTTCCTGGCTTCAGTGACTCCTTCATTCAGAGATTTTAATGGCTTGTCTCTTGGGCTTAGAGTCTTCTTTTCTATGATTCGGTGTCTATTTTCATGCGCCTGTCCACAGAAAGACACCAAGCTCTAACCGCTTTACAATCCACACTCATTTTTCATATGGCCATGACGATAAGACGGTTTCCAATGTCGGTGTTCTGGGGAACAAAGATAGAAAACGGGGAGTACCAGAGGGAATGTTTCCTGGAAAGGCGTGAAAGGCTGACTCGAGCTATGGAGCAGGTCTTGTGAATCAAGGGATCTGGAGCATGGACGCATGCTTTCAGATTATTTTGGTTCGGGCTGCAGAGCTCATGAGGAAGTCTTTGATCCTCTTCCTAAGATATTTCCTAGTGCGCACCTGGTACTCCTGATCTGAGTGTCCTTTATCCACAGAAAGCCGGACATGGTAATCAGTTAGCATGTGAATTCTTTCACGCTTTCAGATTTCACATAATTCTTAGCGAGTCCGCCAAATTAATTTTTGATGATTCCGCCAAAAACAAGGACAAAGATTACAAGACAAATTATAATTTCCTACTCTCAAGGGAGCTGGTGGTCACCTTTCAAATAGTGCAAGTATTCTCGACACTCTGTGATAGCATTTGCTATCCTTTCCTTTAGTGTTCTTTCACAGAATTTAGTGTTCTTTTTAAGTGGCTAGTGTAGTCGTTTTAGGGGTTAAGTTTCCCCTTTTTAAAAGTTGTAGTGTTTTCGCTCAATAGATATAGCATCTTCCTTTCAAAGGTTTTAGTGTTCTCGTTTCTTACAGCTATGGACTTCTATTATCGGTTTACTGTCTTATTTTGATAGGTTTTAGTGCCTTTCCCTAATAAGGCTTTTCGGAACAGCTGCTGAGTGCCATAGAACTGGTAGAGAGACCCGGGTGACTCCCCATAAACAGTTGAGTACGTCCAAGGGAGTCATTAGATGCCCAGATCGTAGATGCGTCTCGGCGACTGAGTAAAAACAGAACTTGCATCCCGATGTGTAATTTCAACATGCGTAGGGTCACAGTTCGCAAAGGAAGAGTTTCCTGGTTTCGGAACAGATTTTCAAAGATGGGTTTCGATTCTAAAGAAAGATACCGTAAGCTCAGTAAACCACGGTGGATGGATTTCTGAGCCGTTCGACGTATTGTGTGCAATCGGACAAGGATGCCCTTTCTCTCCATTAGCCTTCGTGTTAGCTGTAGAATTACTGTAAAGGTAAGAAATAGTCCCATCGTTGGGATCAGAACTCCACCATCAAATATTAGGGCAACTAGGCACTTGAAAATAAAGCAAATGGCTGATGATACAACTCTTTTTCTCTGAGATGAAGAAGATGTGAATAGTTCGTTCAATATTTTGACCTCTTTTGAAAGATTTTCTGGCCTCTTCCAGGACAATAGCCATCCTTACCAAGAACATACACATCTCGGGAAGGATTCACATAACACCACCACCCACGTGCCATGAAGACAACTGAGGATGATGTAAGTGCAAATTTTGTACTTTAAAGCAGTTCTTAAGCTGATATTTAATTGGTGAGTTTTGCTTTTGCAAGGTAGGTAGGCGTAGTTACAATAATTTAATTTCAGGACTTTGTAGGTTTTTACTTTTTTTCAAATGGATTCTTGTAGCCCCATCTCCCTTTTGTATGCGTTGTTGAGTGGATCTCCAACCCTCTCTCCCCACTCCATCATCCGGCCATTCTCCTCACACCACCTCTCCGTACCTTACCACCTTTTTCCTGCCCCATCCTTACCGACTTCCCGACTAGTCTGTTACAGGGAACTCGACTGTCAGTTCTTTAGTAACAATGCTGAGGAAAATATTCTCACCTTTTTCAACCGACAGATCATAACTGACCACAAACGCATATTCTGGAACAATAGGAACAGAGAAAAGGGGGAAATAGTTGTTAGGAAATTCTGATATTGATTTCAGCAACAGTGCAGAAATGAGATTTGCATTGCAGTTGAGAGAAACAAATGAGGCATGATGGAAAATCATGTTAAACCATGCGAAAGGGGGATGCTAAACCTGATGAAAGACGAGAGCGTATAAACTTTCTTAGTTAAATGAAATTAAATAACACGCACACACACACACACACACACACACACACACACACAATTAATCAATCTCCCCACAAATACCACCTTTCTGATCTTTTTATTTTACAAGTGTAGAGATTGTGAGCATACCGATTGGTAAAAAACAATTAGTTGTTGTAAAAGAAAAGAAGCTCACAAACATTAAAAGCCAAATTAGTTTAGTGAAGTTTGTATTTGAAAAGTTTTTGCACAAGATTTCACTTGTTGAAAATATTTTACATCATCAGGGGCAAAGAACTCCTGAACCAACGGCTGTGGAAAGGGAAGACCAGGATGAGTGAACTCGAGGAATGCAGCCTAGCACCTGGATAGCTGGCGCGGTGGTCTTGTACTTAAATCGTTTTCTCTTTTTTCTTATTCCTTCTCCACGTTTCTAATACAGCCCCCCCACCCACTCCACCCCCGTTTTTACATATTTTGTTGTTTACTAGACCTAGAATCTTGTTTTTAAATAGAGTTCAAAACCTGGTCCTGTGGAGAGGTTCACCGTGTGCTTTTCAGATGGTTTGCCTTCATTTCCTGAGGATTCAGTGTTTTCTTCCTTCACAGTGTTTGTCTTTTTTCCAGTTGTTTTGTCTCCTTCATGAAATGGGCTTAGTATCCTCGTTGTCAGGGTTTGTCTTCTTGGCTCACAAAATTCAGCGTGCGTCTTTCTAGCGTTTAGTGTCGGTCGTTCATATGCTTTATATATTTGTTCTGGTTTCTTATGTCGATGTTCTGTGGTACAAGGACACAGAATAGGGGGTACCAGAGGAAATATTTTCTGGAAGAGCATGAATGGTTGACTGCGCTACGTAACGGGTCTCTTATTTCAGGGGTCTGGAACATGGACGCATGTTTTCAGATCATCTGAGACTGAGCTGTGGAAGTGTTGAAGTCCGTAGAGCTCTTCCAGAAATATTCCCTAGTGCGCACCTGGTACCTCCTGATCTGAGTGTCCTTTAATACACAGAACATATGTGGCAGCGTCAACATGTGGATCCTTTCATACGTTCTGCTGCCCTTTTTTTAAAGCACGATTTGGCGTTGTCTTTCAAATAGTATTTAGTGTTTTTTCTTTTATGGGCATGAATATGCTCTTGTTTATTGTTCTTTCATAGGGTCAAGTATCCTTTTTTAAGTAGTGAGTATTGTCCTTCTGGACGGCCTAGTTTCCTCTGTTCACAGACTTTACTGTTCTCTTTCCCCAAAGGCTTAGTCTCCTCCTTTCATGGCAGTTGGTTACGCTTTTCTTACAGTGTAGTTTAGGGCACAGCGTCATCTTTCCAAGAGGTTTAGTGCCCTTTCATATGGCGTTTTCTAGGGGCTTAGTTTCCTCTTTTCACAAAGTTTAGGGTCCTCCTATGTTATTCAATATCCTTTTTAAGGTTTACATGTTCACAGTTTATAGCTTTTTTTTCCTTCTTGCATATTTCCTCTATAGGGTTTACAATCCTTTTTGTCAATGTTTTTCTGCCAATTTCATTGGTTTTAATGTCCACCTCTCGTATAGTTCAGTGTAATCTTTCAGAATGACGGAGTCCTCTTTCCTACCGTTGATTTCCGTGTTGGTTTGTTTAGGACATATGCTTCATTCACAGGGCATAGACTGTTCTTCCCAGTTTCCGTGGTTTGTTTCATAGGCTGATGTTCCACGCACAGTGTCTATGAACTTTCCTCCTAGGCTTTAGTCTCGTCTTCATAGGATTTAATGTCTTCATTCTCACGGTTGAGCGATTTCTCCTTCGTCAGATTTTATTGGCTTGATCATTAATGGTGATCACTCTCCGGGAATCGGAACCACTACCTGAGGACCATTGTACTACGTCTTCCAGGACAGTCATCATCCTCACCAAGGGCATGCACATCTAGGGTCTGGTTATTACCAAGACTGTCACTGTGTTCAACGCGGCAGTACTAGAAACTCTCACAGAATCTTTCCCCAGGGGATGCACGAGACCAGATATGCCCTACATTCTGTTTGAACTGATCAAATCGCCATTGACAGTCCTTGAACAGGACAATGGCCGAAGTTGATTGTCCTTAGCCCTTCAGCCAGCGCGAGCGAGTGGAGTAGACGTCACAGCATGTCCTACAGGATTGCCCAAGCCATGCTGACCTGAGAGACAGTACCCGGCCAGAGGTACGGAGGCTGTGTGGGTGCCTTGGGGTTCTCCGAAGGACAGCCGAATTCTTCTGATGGGTCTGCCAGAGAGACGGCGACCGAGACGAATCGTCCAGGGCTTCAAACCAGACTGCACCAGGTACAACACCGCCTTCAATGGTAGGCTGACATAGTTTATTAGAGAACAATTACGTTTCCAAAGGGATCAAGTGATTAGGGGCAGATGAGTTTGCAACGTTGAAATCGGTCAGTTTCAAGAGCAGTGGAAGAAACATTTTACAGATATGAACGGGTGTAGAATGGAGAAATTGCTGGTTTCCAAGCTTCCATTATCCTCTTTTCTGTTTAGTGTCGGCATTCTGTATTAACCCGTAGAGTGCCTTTAAGCCGTCAGCTGATGCCGCATTAAAAATGCTTTCCCAGTGCCTATGGGCCGTCCACTGACGTCATGCATTTTTCTTGAATTTTCATTCGTTACTATTTCTATCAACGGACTTAGAGTGTGCGTAGTAAGCCTTATATGTCTGTAGTATTAAAATGATATGTAAATGACCACACGTGAGGGGAAAGCCCATTTATTCTCATCACTGACTGGATGACCAGCCAGCACTTCGTCTTGCTTGCAAAGATGGCGGCGCAACCTTCGACAAGCGCAGCGACCAAATCAACGTATTTACACAGCTGAGCAGGCTCTGCTAATCATTTTTGACGAAGACAATAATCTTTTATTGAACAACTTACTCGAGCATAAAGGTGAGATGATGATTGTGATGGAATTGCTGACCGTATTCGTCAGTTACTGAGTCGGGCTGTGTGACCTCAATGTGTGTTCAGCTGACTGGTTTGCCAGCGTCGAACGAGCTCGCCTAGTGTGTACTCTGCACTGCGTGCCAGTGGTCAGTGACGTGGTAGTCAGCGTGAGAGGGGAGCGCGGCCTGCTCGCGGCGCGGCACAGGGCAGAGGGAAAGGTAGGGGAAGAGGAGCAGTGAAAGAGAGGGTTGAAGTCCGGCAAGGGGGCGTGGTGGGGAGAGGGGGGCGTGGTCGTGGACTGACCTGTCTGCATAGAGTGTGAGCGTCTTGATAGACTTCTAAATTGTTTTACTTTCATTTACAGGTGTAGTGTGACAATACAAACTTTATTTTCAACTTTTTTGCTTTGTGTTCTTGTTTGGATGTGAAGCTGTAGTGGTAAATACATATGCTTTTGATCGTGCAAAAAAATCTATCCAAATCTAATTGTCTAAATACTTTTTTATTATCAAAATTAAAACAAAAGAAGCCCAGATTCAAAATCTTCATTCAATTTCCTTCAAAAATCATATATATTTCATTGTTATATCTTTTGTAGTTTCTGAGCTAGAATTTTTTGTTAATTATTACCCCCAAATCATTAGATTTCCCTGGCACTGGGAAAGCCTTTGTTTGTAACATTTTCAAGCAGCTTCAAGCAGCGAACGGGTTAAAAAAAGACTTTTCTTTGAAAATGGGTGACAAAATTGTAAGGGAACCGCGATAACATTCTTTCCTCTCTGCGCCCCCCTGTCCCCCCCCCCCCTCCCTCCAACCCTTGCTCCTTCTCCTCGAATCTCCTCCCACTACCGACATGTGTATGCACACGTGCGCGCGCACACACACACACTCGCACACATGCACGGGTGCGCGCGCACGCACACATACACACACATACACACAAACACGCGCATGTGCACGCATACAAACACGCTCGCTTGCAAGCACGCACCCACGCTCGCACTATTTACGAAGCAGATCTGCATAAACATCCTCTTCTACAGAATGTCGCTCCAGTCGTACAGCCAAACTCCCCATTAACTTGCCCATTCCGATGACTGGGGCACTCGCCCACTAAGGGTCTGTATGTAGAGAGGGAATCGCAGTTCAAGCGAGAACAGCAAGTCGCAGAATTTGCTGAAATGTGTCGCTGTAATGATCAGAGATGATGAGAACCATGAGGGTGTCGTTGAGATTATTCCGGTCCTAGACTCCAACGCAGGGATGTTTGATAGTAGTTGCTAACGTTTACCAAGCCTAGACGGTAGAGCTGCATGCAGAATTACTCGGTAAGCTCGGTCTGAAAAAAAAAAAACACTGTTTACTTCTGTTCTCTTGATATGAAATTAATCATAATTGTGGTTTGGGACATTCCATCTGAACCCATAGCACTCTCAGCTTTGGACAGGAGCCGGCTGGGGCCGACATCTTCCACCAGTAAAGGCTGCTGTTGGGATTCGACCCTCCAGACCGTAGCCGTACGTCCAAGACACTGACTGCTGCACTGTGATGACAGGTCGGATACAAGAAGGTTTTAAAAGATATTTTTAGGAGTTTTTTCCTTAAAGGTAACTACTAGAGATGGAGAGAGATGTAAGATAGACTCATGCATATCCAATTCATAACTTTTGAGACCAGCTCATGCTAAACATTAAATAATTAACAAAATGTCGAAATCAAATCAACAACTCCAACCTTAATAAAAGCGTATAAATTATCTGAATTTTGCATTCCAATGGTCAATTCCATTTCTTCGGATAAAAGATTTTTCAGAACATTCCATAGTCTTGGCTAGGTTTTATTCTTCAGAAAGGGCATATGTATATTGGCCACTGCAGATCTGACAGAAGTACTGTATGTTTCAGGGCTGTTTGAACGGTGACCGAAGTACTGTATGTTTCAGGGCTGTTTGAACTGTGACACGTGTGCCAGAACTGTCGGCAAAGGATTCGTTCAGCATTTGGACTGGAACCATTACATCAGTCGACCGGGTGTCTCGTTCTTTGGCGTTCATCGGTTTTCTGGGCAACCGTCGCAATTGGTAACGAGGTAGGAAAGACCGTGTTGAACACGAGGGTCAGTTCTCTGTGTCTCTCTCTCTCTCTCTCTCTCTCTCTCTCTCTCTCTCTCTCTCTCTCTCTCTCTCTCTCTCTCACACACACACACACACACACACACACACACACACACACACACACACACACACACACACACACTCCCCCTACTCTCTCTACAAACACGCAAGTGCAAGCGCAACCACACACCACACACACACACACACACACACACACACACACACACACACACACACACACACACTGTATTTCAATCAACAAAACACAGACGCATTAAAACCGATCTGAGACAGCTGGAGAAGAGATAGAGGCTAAGGTATATTGAGATCCAGATAACAGTTGCAAGAACAGTGCTCAAATAAGTCTGTTGGTTAGAGAAGTAGGGGGAAAGGCGTTGGTGGATAAGGTTGAAGGCGGGATGCATGTCGAACATTCTTACGATTTGTTTCGTATCCATGGGGTATGCGCGTGTGTAGATTCTATCCCTTGGCTTAGAGTATCAAGAAATATATGAATATACCACTGAGACAGATTTTTGAAAATGCCCTTTTTCCTCAGAGCTTGAACTGGAAACAAATGCCTTCTATCCTCTCGCCTAAACACTCTGTATTATATACACACACACGCGCGTGCGGCCGCACGAGGTACACACGCCCACGCACACAAATGTGAATGGCTGAGAAAACTTGATCTTCATTATTATTTTAATGAAGTTACTGGCATACCACGCGTTGCTAAATGTTCCTCCACCGAATAGCAATCGACCAGTTCGTTCATAGCAATCTCTGTCTTAATCTCTATCTATATGAAGCCTAAAATGGAGCGTAAAAGGATACTGCACATGTTTTCTCGTAGAAGATTGTTGAAAGCTTTTATGTTGTACATATCATATATCATAATAACCTAAATATTGTTAGATTGCAAGATAACAAACGTAGATACTAAGTAAAATCAGAGTCTTGTTGCTGAATTTCAGCGAGTCGGAATCATTTGCGCAGAGTAGTCAAAGTTAACAGAAAATATCGATGTTTTTGTCAACAGGGGCAAGGCACTCGTGCATCGACGACCGTGGAAACCGGGGAGCAGCAAGAATCGACTCGGGGAAGGCAACAGAACACAAGGAGAGTGGTGGCGAGCTTTTATTTACTGCTTTTTTTTTGCCCATCTTCTGTGCCACTTCAGTGGCATTGCACCCACACAGCTCCTTCCGACACAGAAGCAGCCCGGCCCGGCCCGCTGCAGCCCCGGCTCGGCAATCCACAGGAAGCAATCAATATGAAGCCATCAAGTGGCAAGCCACCGGAGGAGGCGCTGCACAGCTGCCAAGTCACTTCGGTGGTATTCAGTGGCTCCTGTTCTGATCAAACATATGCAGCACACCATCTACTAAGCCCCCTAAGGACGACAACATTTGGTTAGTCGTGGAGTGGAGCGTGGGTGAGCTCTCCCACCGGAGGGCGCCGGCGCGTTCGTCACACGACAGCCCCGATGGACTCGCCGATACCTGTGACCCCGTCGGAATCAAAACAAGGCCACAGATGTGGAGAGGACATCGAAACTGAGGTCACCATAAGAACAGGGCATGAGGGGCCACAGAAGTTGAGACCTTTATAATGCTGATCGATGAGGATGATGAAGATGATGCTATGGATATCCATTCCGGTCTGAGACTGCATGACAGGGCTGTACTCTACGTTTATTTTCATGATATATCCTGGCGTCAACCATGCATGAGAAATACAGACACCTGCAGTGTTGGTCAGCAACACTCTCAGAGACGTATCCATTAAGTGGATGAAACGCGTCTGTGTGGTTCCAGTCATACCAACTGAGCAAACTCAGACCTGGGTAGGAGCCGGTTGTGGCAGAAAAATTCTACCTGACTGATGGGAATCGAACCCACGATCTGCCAGCCGGGAGTCCGCGACGCTAACCACTTGGCCACGGCGGCTTGTTACTTTTCTTTATCCGACACTTCAAGTGATGTGCAGGGTCAAAATATTCTTGCATAGTGTACGTGGTTCTTTGGACGTCATGGACGTGTTATTTTAGATGGGTTGCAAAAAAATCAACAACTTTGTTGATTCAGTTCAACAGGGTTCCGATTGCTCGTTGTTTGTCAATGATTTTGCCCTCTGTGCAACTGGAAGCTTATATCCGAGTGTTCAGCGCAGGCTCCAGCTTTGTGTAAATAACACACACGTGGGCAGATGAAAATGGTTTTACCATTTCTGCTACTAGGATCCAGTGCATTCATTTTCATAATTTTGGACAGGTTTTTGCTCCTGAAATCCGAAAAGGGAAATCTCCCACTCCACCTGTAAATGAGGCCAAATTTCTGGGAGTTGTTTTCGATCAGAAGCTTAACGTCCTTAGTCACATTAAACATTTAAAAACTTCTTGCCAGAAAGCTTTAAACATCTGTGGGTCGTAGCATAGACTGACTGGGGCGCTGATAAGAAAACTTTGTTGCACCTCTACAGAGCCTTGGTCCGTTCTAAACTAGACTATGGTTGTGCTGTGCACGGCTCTGCAAGACCCTCTTAGCTGAAACTCTTGGACACTATCCACCATCAAGGGCTTCGTCTCTGTCTTGGAGCATTTCGCACCACCCCTGTGTACAGCCTGCATGCAGAGGCAGGTGAACCCTCACTGTCCAACCGCAGGCTGACACTATGCTTAAATCACTGTCTCTGAACCAGCAAACCTTGCTTGTGGACTGCGTTTTTAATCCTCATTTGCAAAGTAAATTTGAAGAAAATCCCATCTGCATTCCCAAGTTTGGACTTCGTATGCAGCCTATGCGCAGAAAGCAGGTCTTGACCTAGGAATTGTGTCTGACTTCTGCCAATTTCCAGAAAACCTCCATAGACCTTTTTCACATCAGAAACACGCTTTGATCTTGCTGCTTTTTGCAAAAACAAAATCCACCAATTATCAGGCATACAAGGCTTTGTTTGCCGATTTCTGTACAAAATTCCCATCCTTTCATAGAATGTTTGCTGATGGTTTGAAGTCCGATGATGAGTGGCTTGTTCAGCCTATTGTCCAACTTTTTTTTTCCCCCACCACATTCCCGGTCTATCAGAGAGACCTACATCGAGATTAGGCTCTATGTTGTAAAGAAGAAATCGTTCGCTTTCTTTGAATTTGGAAGGGAGGGACTTAAACAAGGCAATCACTGGGTTTCAAACATAATAGGGTTTGGGTAACCAGAAGGTGGAATTATGAAAATACTACGATACTGAAGTTATTAGAATCGGGTTTAGTTTATCAACTAAGCCTACATCATCTTTCTCTTCACCTCTTTATAGATCCCTCACCCCCCACCCCCCACCCGCCCCCCCCAAAAAAAAAAAACCATCACCCCCCACACACCCCCACCCCACCCCTCCCACTCTATCACCAAAATCTCGTCTTCACCTCAGTGCCAACCTCCCTGTTCATCTATTAGCTTCCCAACCCTCAATCACCTGCCTATCCCCAGACTCTCCCACCTTCTCTCAATCAAATTCCCTCACTCAATACGTTTGCGCACACATCCACACACCCACGCACGCACACGCACACACACACACACACACACACACACACACACACACACACACACACACACACACACACGCGCGCGCGCACACACTCATACACATATACATAGGGACATATACAAACATATAAAATTATAAAAACATTCTCTCTCTCGGACTCTATCCCTCCCTCTTACCTCTTACCGTCATCCTCCCCCGCTATCTGCCAACACCTCCCCTCCCTCCCTCCCCCATTCCCTCCCTATCACTCCAGCCCAACTCGCCATCTCTCTATCTCTCCATAAATCTGTCTATCACTCAAGCTATCTACCCATCTATCGATCTATCAATCTATCCTTCTCAATCCATTCAAGGAAGAGCCTTCTCTCTATGCCGGCCTCCCCTACTTTCTTTTTTTGACCTCTCACACATTTTTTTTCTTTTTCTTCTCCTTTTTCTTATTCCTTCCTTTTTTCTTTCTTTTTTTTTCTCCCTTTCCCTTCCTCCTCTCTTTTTTTTGTGATAACATATTTTAGGAGGGAACCTTTTCTGCATTGAGCGTTTGAGTATCACTCCCCCTCGCACCTTCACAGATAAGCTCGAACATCCCCAAGAGCAATCCTTGACACGAAAGAGAAAAAAAAATAAAATAAAATAAGCAATGACAGCAACAGGGGTGACTGAACAAGGGGTCAAAGGAGAGAAACTCTTGCAAGGGTGGAAAACGCATTGTGTTTTCCACCCTATTGTCCAACTGTTCCTTTTCATTTCAAATAAATCATTATCAAAGCATATTCCATCAGATAGTTCAGTTTACTCTGCTGAAACTAACGGCTTTGGTTCTAGTGCTGAAGATGATCTCTCGGTCATAAACAAGGACTTCCTGATTTTGTCTGATTCGCAGTCAGCTTTGGAGGCCGTAGCTGGTCGTTACCTCCATCATCCTGAACTTTTAAATTCTTTAAAAACTTTTTACCTCTTTGAAAGCGGAAAGTCACAACATTGTTCTAGCTTGGGTTCCTGGTCACGTTGCATTCGGGGAAATGAAAAGGCTGATCGTTTGCCACGAATGCCACAATGACGAAACTGCCCAGCATATCTGTCCCCTACTCAGATTTGAAACTGAAGGTTAATGTTTACATCAGAGATTCTGGCAGGAGGACTGGAATCCACAGACATATAACAAACTTTTCCAGATCCGACCAAACCTAAGTGTTCCTCTCGTCTACCTCTGGTTGTCGCAAAGGAGAAACAGTTCTATACCGGCTGCACGCTGGCCATTTGTATCTCGTTCGTTTCTTTTAAAGAGTAAAAAAGCTCCATGGTCCACACATTCTTTTAGAGTGTTCGGACTTGTATGGTTTGAGACGAAGCATTTTACAACAGACTCCATGAAAACCTTGTTCAGAGATGTCCCACCTGATGTGATCTTTAAATCATTTAAAGAGATCAACATTTTTCATCTGATCTAAGATTTCAGAGAAGCAATGTTTTAAACAAATTTCCGTTGTGTTTATAGGTGTTTTCTAAAGGGTTGTGTGGATGTCTTCAACGCAGTGACAGCCCTGACATGGCCTTTGCGGCTGGCAGGGCTATAAGCAACATTATCATACCTTTCAGATGGTTTGGCATTTTGTTTGTTTTGTCTTTTCCCAGGAATTACGGGTTTCTTCTTTCACATGTTCATCATTTTTTCCAGGTTCGAAGCCTCCTTCATACAAAGGGTTTAATGTCATCTTTGTCTAGGTATAGTGTTTCTGAGGAAAGGAAAAGTGGCCGGATCTGTGGTCTTCAGTGTTGCCAACCAGGCCATTCCAACAGTCACAGAAGAACCAGTCAAGAGCCTTGGAAGATGGTATGATGATACGCTGAAAGACACACAAAGAGCAAAAGAAACCAAGCAGATGGCGGAGGAAGGCTTGGAGACCATTGACCAGTGTGGGCTCCCTGGCAAATACAAGGTCTGGTGTCTGCAGTTCATGCTGATACCAAAGCTGCTATGGCCTCTGATGATATACGACATCTGCACCAGCAGTGGAGGCAATGGAAGCCAAAATCAACAAGTTCACAAGGAAATGGCTTGGTGTCCCACCCTGTCTGACTGACATAGCGCTGTACTGTCGCCACGCAAAGCTGAAACTACCCCTGAAATCCATCCTGGAGGAATACAAAGCAGGGAAGATCAGACTTCAAAGCATGCTGGAGGACTCAGGAGACAAGGTGGTAGAAGCAATTAAGCCCCAGCTGAA
The DNA here is from genome assembly GCA_033310375.1 of Conus canariensis. NCBI lineage: Eukaryota > Metazoa > Mollusca > Gastropoda > Neogastropoda > Conidae > Conus > Conus canariensis. The sequence continues at coordinate 13,352,577 of CM065735.1, forward strand.
GACAGGCAGAAAATGGAAAGTTCAAGAGGCGATGGATTCTGCAAAAGAAAGTCTCAAGATCAGAGAAATAACAGGACACACACAGACCAACAGACAGGGACTGGGGGTGACCAAAACTGAATGGTGGTCAAAGGCCAAAGGAAAAGCCAAAAGAGACATGATGATTCAGGAGATGAGAAAAGAAGAAGACCAAAAAAGACTCCAAAAAGCAGTCCAACAGAGCCAGCAAGGGCAATGGACAACGTGGGAGAATGCACTCCAAAGAAGTCTCACTTGGAATGACATTTGGCACATGGCCCCTCTCAGGATCAGCTTCATTCTCAGATCTGCATATGACCTTCTGCCCTCAAATGCAAACCTGGTGAAGTGGGGGAAAACAGACGATCCTGCATGCCCCCTCTGCCATGAAAAACAAACAGTGGAGCATGTCCTAAGCTCATGTAAAGTAGCCCTGGCTCAAGGAAGGTACACATGGAGGCACAACCAAGTGCTCAAAGAAATTGTACAAGTAGTCTGGGCTAGTACCAACACCACAAAAGGGAAAATCAGGACTCCAAAAGCACCCGCAACATTCTTCACGGCAGGAGGCAGCAAATCATGGCCAAGAACAACGGTGCCACTCGAAACATGCAGGCAGAGTCTGCTGGACGGGGCAGATGACTGGGAGTGCACTGCAGACCTCCCAGAATGGAAGTCACCCAGAGATCATCAGCAAGAGTGGCATGAGACCAGACATAGTAGTCCACTCTAAGTCAACCAAGCAACTGATCATGATCGAGCTCACGGTGCCATATGAGAACAGAATGGAGGCAGCTCAAATCTACAAGACTGAAAAGTATGCTGATCTGGCAAACAGCCTGAGGAGAGAAGGCTATCAGGTCAAAGTCCTCACTGCAGAAATTGGAGCTAGGGGGTTTGTAGGAACGTCTGCATACAGCCTCATGAAACAGCTCTCAGTTGCAGGGAAGGAAAAAACCAGAGCCCTGAAAGCAATGGCAGAAGCGGCAGAGAGGTGTTCAAGCTGGATCTGGTCAAGGAGGAACAAAAGTGAACTTCATAAGGCTTAATTTCCCTACAAATATCAGGTGTCCCTGTGGCTCAGTGGTTAAAGCGCGAGTCATTAAGTGGAAAATGAGCATGTCCAGAGGGTCATGGGTTCGAATCCCAGCCATGGCTCGTCCCAAGATGGGAAAAAAAGGGGCAGCAGAGGGACATCCGGAGTCATGAACCGGGTGTGGCCCAACCCCCCTAGAGTGTCAGGAGATAAGGGCCGAAACACTTGCTTGAAGGGGGCTTCTCTTCTGAGGACTCTCTGCTGCCACGCTCTCCACGAGTTTCTTTCTACCTTCCTTCATTCGCAGGTTTTATTCTTTCCTGGCTTCAGTGAATCCTTCATTCAGAGATTTGAATGGCTTGTCTCTTGGGCTTAGTCTTCTTTTCTATGATTCGGTGTCTATTTTCATGCGCCTGTCCACAGAAAGACACCAAGCTCTAACCGCTTTACAATCCACACTCATTTTGCATATGGCCATGACGATAAGACGGTTTCCAATGTCGGTGTTCTGGGGAACAAAGATAGAAAACGGGGAGTACCAGAGGGAATGTTTCCTGGAAAGGCGTGAAAGGCTGACTCGAGCTATGGAGCAGGTCTTGTGAATCAAGGGATCTGGAGCATGGACGCATGCTTTCAGATTATTTTGGTTCGGGCTGCAGAGCTCATGAGGAAGTCTTTGATCCTCTTCCCAAGATATTTCCTAGTGCGCACCTGGTACTCCTGATCTGAGTGTCCTTTATCCACAGAAAGCCGGACATGGTAATCAGTTAGCATGTGAATTCTTTCATCGCTTTCAGATTTCACATAATTCTTAGCGAGTCCGCCAAATTAATTTTTGATGATTCCGCCAAAAACAAGGACAAATATTACAAGACAAATTTTAATTTCCTACTCTTAAGGGAGCTGGTGGTCACCTTTCAAATAGTGCAAGTATTCTCGACACTCTGTGATAGCATTTGCTATCCTTTCCTTTAGTGTTCTTTCACAGAATTTAGTGTTCTTTTTAAGTGGCTAGTGTAGTCGTTTTAGGGGTTAAGTTTCCCCTTTTTAAAAGTTGTAGTGTTTTCGCTCAATAGATATAGCATCTTCCTTTCAAAGGTTTTAGTGTTCTCGTTTCTTACAGCTATGGACTTCTATTATCGGTTTACTGTCTTATTTTGATAGGTTTTAGTGCCTTTCCCTAATAAGGCTTGTCGGAACAGCTGCTGAGTGCCATAGAACTGGTAGAGAGACCCGGGTGACTCCCCATAAACAGTTGAGTACGTCCAAGGGAGTCATTAGATGCCCAGATCGTAGATGCGTCTCGGCGACTGAGTAAAAACAGAACTTGCATCCCGATGTGTAATTTCAACATGCGTAGGGTCACAGTTCGCAAAGGAAGAGGGTGTCCTGGTTTCGGAACAGATTTTCAAAGATGGGTTTCGATTCTAAAGAAAGATACCGTAAGCTCAGTAAACCACGGTGGATGGATTTCTGAGCCGTTCGACATATTGTGTGGAATTGGACAAGGATGCCCTTTCTCTCCATTAGCCTTCGTGTTAGCTGTAGAATTACTGGCGGTAAAGGTAAGAAATAGTCCCATCGTTGGGATCAGAACTCCACCATCAAATATTAGGGCAACTAGGCACTTGAAAATAAAGCAAATGGCTGATGATACAACTCTTTTTCTCTGAGATGAAGAAGATGTGAATAGTTCGTTCAATATTTTGACCTCTTTTGAAAGATTTTCTGGCCTCTTCCAGGACAATAGCCATCCTTACCAAGAACATACACATCTCGGGAAGGATTCACATAACACCACCACCCACGTGCCATGAAGACAACTGAGGATGATGTAAGTGCAAATTTTGTACTTTAAAGCAGTTCTTAAGCTGATATTTAATTGGTGAGTTTTGCTTTTGCAAGGTAGGTAGGCGTAGTTACAATAATTTAATTTCAGGACTTTGTAGGTTTTTACTTTTTTTCAAATGGATTCTTGTAGCCCCAAACCCCCTTTTTTTAAACTTTGTTGAGTGGATCTCCAACCCTCCCCTCCCCATTCCATCATCCGGCCATTCCCCCTCACACCAAAAACCCCCCGTACCTTACCACCCTTTTTTCCCGCCCCATCCTTAAACCCACTTTTCCCCACTAGTCTTTTCAGGGAACCTTTGACTGTCAGTTTTTTTGTAACAATGCTGAGGAAAATATTCTCACCTTTTTCAACCGACGGATCATAACCCGCCCCCAAAAAGCCCAAAAATGGAACCAAAAGGAACAGAGAAAAGGGGGGAAAAAGTTTTTAGGAAATTCCCGATATTGATTTCAGCAACATGCAGAAATGAGATTTGCATTGCAGGTGAGAGAAACAAATGGGGGCATGATGGAAAATCATGTTAAACCATGCGAAAGGGGGATGGCCTTAAAAAATGAAAAAAAGGGGGGAAAAAAAGAGGAAAACGTATAAACTTTCTTAGTTAAAAAGAAATTAAATAAACACACCCACCACACACACACACACAACACCCCACACACACTTAAACAATCTCCCCACAAACACCCCCTTTCTGATCTTTTTTTTTTTTACAAGTGTAGAGATTGTGACATACCGATTGGTAAAAAACAATTATTTGTTGTAAAAGAAAAAAAGCTCACAAAATTAAAAGCCCCAAAAAGTTTAGTGAAGTTTGTATTTGAAAAGTTTTTGCACAAGAAATTTTACTTGTTGAAAATATTTTACATCAAAAGGGGGAAAGAAATCCCGAACCAACGGCCCGTGGAAAGGGAAAACCCCGGAGGGGTTTAACTCGA
>CM065735.1:13356520-13396520 GCA_033310375.1 Conus canariensis
TGGGTCTGCCAGAGAGACGGCGACGAGACGAATCGTCCAGGGCTTCAAACCAGACTGCACCAGGTACAACACCGCCTTCAATGGTAGGCTGACATAGTTTATTAGAGAACAGTTACGTTTCCAAAGGGATCAAGTGATTAGGGGCAGATGAGTTTGCAACGTTGAAATCGGTCAGTTTCAAGAGCAGTGGAAGAAACATTTTACAGATATGGAACGGGTGTAGAATGGAGAAATTGCTTGTTTCCAAGCTTCCATTATCCTCTTTTCTGTTTAGTGTCGGCATTCTGTATTAAAAAAGACTTTGCTTTGAAAATGGGTGACAAAATTGTAAGGGAACCCGATAACATTCTTTCCTCTCTGCGCCCCCCCTATCCCCCCCCCCCCCCTTCCAACCCTTGCTCCTTCTCCTCGAATCTCCTCCCACTACCGACATGTGTATGCACACGTGCGCGCGCACACACACACACTCGCACACATGCACGGGTCGCGCGCACAGCACACATACACACACATACACACAAACACGCGCATGTGCACGCATACAAACACGCTCGCTTGCAAGCACGCACCCACGCTCGCACTATTTACGAAGCAGATCTGCATAAACATCCTCTTCTACAGAATGTCGCTCCAGTCGTACAGCCAAACTCCCCATTAACTTGCCCATTCCGATGACTGGGGCACTCGCCCACTAAGGGTCTGTATGTAGGGAGGGAATCGCAGTTCAAGCGAGAACAGCAAGTCGCAGAATTTGCTGAAATGTGTCGCTGTAATGATCAGAGATGAGAATCATGAGGGTGTCGTTGAGATTATTCCGGTCCTAGACTCAACGCAGGGATGTTCGATAGTAGTTGCTAACGTTTACCAAGCCTAGACGGTAGAGCTGCATGCAGAATTACTCGGTAAGCTTGGTCTGAAAAAAAAAACACTGTTTATTTTCTGTTCTCTTCATATGAAATTAATCATAATTGTGGTTTGGGACATTCCATCTGAACCCATAGCACTCTCAGCTTTGGACAGGAGCCGGCTGGGGCGACATCTTCCACCAGTAAAGGCCGCTGTTGGGATTCGACCCTCCAGACCGTAGCCGTACGTCCAAGACACTGACTGCTGCACTTTGATGACAGGTCGGATACAAGGTTTTAAAAGATATTTTTTAGGAGTTTTTTCCTTAAAGGTAACTACTAGAGATGAAGAGAGATGTAAGATAGACTCATGCATATCCAATTCATAACTTTTGAGACCAGCTCATGCTAAACATTTAATAATTAACAAAATGTCGAAATCAAATCAACAACTCCACCTTAATAAAAGCGTATAAATTATCTGAATTTTGCATTCCAATGGTCGATTCCATTTCTTCGGATAAAAGATTTTTCAGAACATTCCATAGTCTTAGCTGGGTTTTATTCTTCAGAAAGGGCATATGTATGTTGGCCACTGCAGATCTGACGAAGTACTGTATGTTTCAGGGCTGTTTGAACAGTGACCGAAGTACTGTATGTTTCAGGGCTGTTTGAACTGTGACACGTGTGCCAGAACTGTCGGCAAAGGATTCGTTCAGCATTTGGACTGGAACCATTACATCAGTCGACCGGGTGTCTCGTTCTTTGGCGTTCATCGGTTTTCTGGGCAACGTCGCAATTGGTAACGAGGTCGGAAAGACCGTGTTGAACACGAGGGTCAGTTCTCTGTCTGCCCTCTCTCTCTCTCTCTCTCTCTCTCTCTCTCTCTCTCTCTCTCTCTCTCTCTCTCTCACACACACACACACACACACACACACACACACACACACACCATCTCTCTCTCTCCTCTCTCTCTCCCCCCTACTCTCGCTACAAACACGCAAGTGCAAGCGCAACACACACACACACACACACACACACACCACACACACACACACACACACACACACACACTGTATTTCAATCAACAAAACACAGACGCATTAAAACCGATCTGAGACAGCTGGAGAAGAGATAGAGGCTAAGGTATATTGAGATCCAGATAACAGTTGCAAGAACAGTGCTCAAATAAGTCTGTTGGTTAGAGAAGTAGGGGGAAAGGCGTTGGTGGATAAGGTTGAAGGCGGGATGCATGTCGAACATTCTTACGATTTGTTTCGTATCCATGGGGTATGCGCGTGTGTAGATTCTATCCCTTGGCTTAGAGTATCAAGAAATATATGAATATACCACTGAGACAGATTTTTGAAAATGCCCTTTTTCCTCAGAGCTTGAACTGGAAACAAATGCCTTCTATCCTCTCGCCTAAACACTCTGTATTATATACACACACACGCGCGTGCGGCCGCACGAGGTACACACGCCCACGCACACAAATGTGAATGGCTGAGAAAACTTGATCTTCATTATTATTTTAATGAAGTTACTGGCATACCACGCGTTGCTAAATGTTCCTCCACCGAATAGCAATCGACCAGTTCGTTCATAGCAATCTGTCTTAATCTCTATCTATATGAAGCCTAAAATGGAGTGTAAAAGGATACTGCACATGTTTTCTCGTGGAAGATTGTTGAAAGCTTTTATGTTGTTCATATCATATATCATAATAACCTAAATATTGTTAGATTACAAGATAACAAAACGTAAATACTAAGTAAAATCAGAGTCTTTTTGCTGAATTTCAGCGAGTCGGAATCATTTGCGCAGAATAGTCAAAGTTCACAGAAAATATCGATGTTTTTGTCAACGGGGGCAAGGCACTCGTGCATCGACGACCGTGGAAACCGGGGAGCAGCAAGAATCGACTCGGGGAAGGCAACAGAACACAAGGAGAGTGGTGGCGAGCTTTTGTTTACTCTTTTTTTTTTTTTTTGCCCATCTTCTGTGCCACTTCAGTGGCATTGCACCCACACAGCTCCTTCCGACACAGAAGCAGCCCGGCCCGGCCCGCTGCAGCCCCGGCTCGGCAATCCACAGGAAGCAATCAATATGAAGCCGTCAAGTGGCAAGCCACCGGAGGAGGCGCTGCACAGCTGCCGAGTCACTTCACTGGTATTCAGTGGCTCCTGTTCTGATCAAACATATGCAGGACACCACCTACTAAGCCCCCTAAGGACGACAATATTTGGTTAGTCGTGGAGCGGAGCGTGGGTGAGCTCTCCCACCGGAGGGCGCCGGCGCGTTCGTCACACGACAGCCCCGATGGACTCGCCGATACCTGTGACCCCGTCGGAATCAAAACAAGGCCACAGATGTGGAGAGGACATCGAAACTGAGGTCACCATAAGAACAGGGCATGAAGGGCCACAGAAGTTGAGACCTTTATAATGCTGATCGATGAGGATGATGAAGATGATGCTATGGATATCCATTCCGGTCTGAGACTGCATGACAGGGCTGTACTCTACGTTTATTTTCATGATATATCCTGGCATCAACCATGCATGAGAAATACAGACACCTGCAGTGTTGGTCAGCAACACTCTCAGAGACGTATCCATTAAGTGGATGAAACTCGACTGTGTGGTTCCAGTCATACCAACTGAGCAAACTCAGACCTGGGTAGGAGCCGGTTGTGGCAGAAAAATTCTACCTGACTGATGGGAATCGAACCCACGATCTGCCAGCCGGGAGTCCGCGACGCTAACCACTTGGCCACGGCGGCTTGTTACTTTTCTTTATCCGACACTTCAAGTGATGTGCAGGGTCAAAATATTCTTGCATAGTGTACGTGGTTCTTTGGACGTCATGGACGTGTTATTTTAGATGGGTTGCAAAAAAATCAACAACTTTGTTGATTCAATTTAACAGGGTTCCGATTGCTCGTTGTTTGTCAATGATTTTGCCCTCTGTGCAACTGGAAGCTTATATCCGAGTGTTCAGCGCAGGCTCCAGCTTTGTGTAAATAACACACACGTGGCAGATGAAAATGGTTTTACCATTTCTGCTACTAGGATCCAGTGCATTCATTTTCATAATTGTGGACAGGTTTTTGCTCCTGAAATCCGAAAAGGGAAATCTCCCATTCCACCTGTAAATGAGGCCAAATTTCTGGGAGTTGTTTTCGATCAGAAGCTTAACGTCCTTAGTCACATTAAACATTTAAAAACTTCTTGCCAGAAAGCTTTAAACATCTGTGGGTCGTAGCATAGACTGACTGGGGCGCTGATAAGAAAACTTTGTTGCACCTCTACAGAGCCTTGGTCCGTTCTAAACTAGACTATGGTTGTGCTGTGCACGGCTCTGCAAGACCCTCTTAGCTGAAACTCTTGGACCTATCCACCATCAAGGGCTTCGTCTCTGTCTTGGAGCATTTCGCACCACCCCTGTGTACAGCCTGCATGCAGAGGCAGGTGAACCCTTGCTGTCCAACCGCAGGCTGACACTATGCTTAAATCACTATCTCTGAACCAGCAAACCTTGCTTGTGGACTGCGTTTTTAATCCTCATTTGCAAAGTAAATTTGAAGAAAATCCCATCTGCATTCCCAAGTTTGGACTTCGTATGCAGCCTATGCGCAGAAAGCAGGTCTTGACCTAGGAGTTGTGTCTGACTTCTGCCAATTTCCAGAAAACCTCCATAGACCTTTTTCACATCAGAAACACGCTTTGATCTTGCTGCTTTTTGCAAAAAAAAATCCAATTATCAGGCATACAAGGCTTTGTTTGCCGATTTCTGTACAAAATTCCTATCCTTTCATAGAATGTTTACTGATGGTTTAAAGTCCGATGATGGAGTGGCTTGTGCAGCCTATTGTCCAGCTGTTCCTTTTCATTTCAAATAAATCATCAAAGCATATTCCATCAGATAGTTCAGTTTACTCTGCTGAAACTAACGGCTTTGGTTCTAGCGCTGAAGATGATCTCTGTCATAAACAAGGACTTCCTGATTTTGTCTGATTCGCAGTCAGCTTTGGAGGCCGTAGCTGGCCGTTACCTCCATCATCCTGAACTTTTAAATTCTTTAAAACTTTTTACCTCTTTGAAAGCGGAAAGTCACAACATTGTTCTAGCTTGGGTTCCTGCTCACGTTGCATTCGGGGGAATGAAAAGGCTGATCGTTTGCCACGAATGCCACAATGAAGAAACTGCCCAGCATATCTATCCCCTACTCAGATTTGAAACTGAAGGTTAATGTTTACATCAGAGAAACTGGCAGGAGGACTGGAATCCACAGACATATAATAAACTTTTCCAGATCCGACCAAACCTAAGTGTTCCTCTCGTCTACCTCTGGTTGTCGCAAAGGAGAAACAGTTCTATACCGGCTGCACGTTGGCCATTTGTAACTCGTTCGTTTCTTTTAAAGAGTAAAAAAGCTCCATGGTCCACACATTCTTTTAGAGTGTTCGGACTTGTATGGTTTGAGACAAAGCATTTTACAACAGACTCCATGAAAACCTTGTTCAGAGATGGTCCCACCTGATGTGATCTTTAAATCTTTTAAAGAGATCAACATTTTTCATCTGATCCAAGATTTCAGAGAAGCAATGTTTTAAACAAATTTCCGTTGTGTTTATAGGTGTTTTCTAAAGGGTTGTGTGGATGTCTTCAACGCAGTGACAGCCCTGACATGGCCTTTGCGGCTGGCAGGGCAATAAGCAACATTATCATACCTTTCAGATGGTTTGGCATTTTGTTTGTTTTTGTCTTTTCCCAGGAATTACGGGTTTCTTCTTTCACATGTTCATCATTTTTTCCAGGTTCGAAGCCTCCTTCATACAAAGGGTTTAATGTCATCTTTGTCTAGGTATAGTGTTTCCTTCATTCGCAGGTTTTATTCTTTCCTGGCTTCAGTGACTCCTTCATTCAGAGATTTTAATGGCTTGTCTCTTGGGCTTAGAGTCTTCTTTTCAATGATTCGGTGTCTATTTTCATGCGCCTGTCCACGGAAAGACACCAAGCTCTAACCGCTTTTCAAATCCACACTCATTTTTCATATGGCCATGACGATAAGACGGTTTCCAATGTCGGTGTTCTGGGGAACAAGGACACAAAACGGGGAGTACCAGAGGGAATGTTTCCTGGAAAGGCGTGAAAGGCTGACTCGAGCTATGGAGCAGGTCTTGTGAATCAAGGGATCTGGAGCATGGACGCATGCTTTCAGATTATTTTGGTTCGGGCTGCAGAGCTCATGAGGAAGTCTTTGATCCTCTTCCTAAGATATTTCCTAGTGCGCACCTGGTACTCCTGATCTGAGTGTCCTTTATCCACAGAAAGCCGGACATGGTAATCAGTTAGCATGTGAATTCTTTCATCGCTTTCAGATTTCACATAATTCTTAGCGAGTCCGCCAAATTAATTTTGATGATTCCGCCAAATACAAGGACAAAGATTACAAGAAAAATTTCACAGAATTTAGTGTTCTTTTTAAGTGGCTAGTGTAGTCGTTTTAGGGGTTAAGTTTCCCCTTTTTAAAAGTTGTAGTGTTTTCGCTCATCTTCCTTTCAAAGGTTTTAGTGTTCTCGTTTCTTACAGCTATGGACTTCTATTATCGGTTTACTGTCTTATTTTGATAGGTTTTAGTGCCTTTCCCTAATAAGGCTTGTCGGAACAGCTGCTGAGTGCCATAGAACTGGTAGAGAGACCCGGGTGACTCCCCATAAACAGTTGAGTACGTCCAAGGGAGTCATTAGATGCCCAGATCGTAGATGCGTCTCGGCGACTGAGTAAAAACAGAACTTGCATCCCGATGTGTAATTTCAACATGCGTAGGGTCACAGTTCGCAAAGGAAGAGAGTGTCCTGGTTTCGGAACAGATTTTCAAAGATGGGTTTCGATTCTAAAGAAAGATACCGTAAGCTCAGTAAACCACGGTGGATGGATTTCTGAGCCGTTCGACGTATTGTGTGGAATTGGACAAGGATGCCCTTTCTCTCCATTAGCCTTCGTGTTAGCTGTAGAATTACTGGCGGTAAAGGTAAGAAATAGTCCCATCGTTGGGATCAGAACTCCACCATCAAATATTAGGGCAACTGGGCACTTGAAAATAAAGCAAATGGCTGATGATACAACTCTTTTTCTCAGAGATGAAGATGGTGTGAATAGTTCGTTCAATATTTTGACCTCTTTTGAAAGATTTTCTGGCCTCAGACTTAATGCACAAAAGACAAAAGCACTCAAAATGGGTACACAAATCGGTAATCCCCAAACCTTTCTTTCGATGTAGTAGATAAAAATCAAAATATTAGGTGTACATTTCGAAAACGGTAAAATGGCTAGAGACATAAAAGATAACTGGACTGGTAGAGTTGATAGAGTGAACAAGCTAATAAACGAATGGAGTAAGCGTGACTTAGTATTCAAGGTAAAGTGGTGGTGATCAAAACATTCCTTGTAAGCCAACTAACATACGTCATGCAGTCCGTTGGTCTTGCTTGTGCAATTTTGAATAAGATAAATACAATGATATACAAATTCCTATGGCAGAAAAGACACAGCAACAGAAAAGCTTTTGGAAAAACGTGAAAAGGAAAGTCATGGAGGCAAGTGTTGAAGATGGCGGTCTGAACATGATTAACATGACGCAACTTCAAAGCTGTTTCTACTTACAGTGGGCTGGAAAACTATTTGCAGCGAGTGACAAGACGTGGAGTTTAATACCCAACTGGCATTTAGATCAAATTGTTACCGAAAAGTTCTCACACTTAAATTGCAGACCAAAAGACCTTATAGACTTGAATTTGGTAGAGAACGACTTCTGGAAAGATGCGTTAAAAACGTACTTGGATAGCAAATCTTTGAAGGATCTATCGGATATAAACGGTTCGAACTTGCGGTCGCAACTTTTATTCAACAACCGTCTGATAATGTATAAAAACAAAGTACCATTTTTCAAATCCTGGAAACAGAAAGGGATTGAACAGGTAAGGAATGTTATTCACCCAACTGAAAATAGAGTGCTATCCCTGCAAGAAATACAAGATCAAATCGGTCACAATAGGCCAAACATTTTTATGGAATACTATGCACTTAGCAATGCAGTCCCAAGATCTTGGCTTCAGTGGCTAGATAGGGGAGAAGCAGGAACTGATTCAGAGTCACAGAAATGTGATGCAGTCCTTTTTAGCACCAAACCGGACAAGATTGGACAAATACTATCAAAACACAAGCAAGCCTATATGTACGAATGCTTATTACTTCTGGTTTAGAAAATTTGATTTTGTCATTGACAAAGCGACGTGGTCCAGGGCGATAGTCTGTACAAAAGAGACGAGGCTGAGAGTCCTACACTGGAAAATAGTGCATAAAATCTGCCCTACAAACATCATCCTAAATAAAATGAAAGTAACCGACAGCAACAAACGTTCTTATTGTAAGGACACTATTGACTACATTGAACATTTCTTTTATGACTGCCCTGTTGTGCTGAGGTTTTGGAAGTGCATTGAACAAAAAATTTTGAAACTAACGTTCTCATCAAGTTATCAGCAATAAACATATTGTTTGGGATCGAAGATTCTGCAAAACTGAATGGTTGTTATTAAGAAATGTATTAATCATTTGCTATTGGTAGGCAATATGTGCGTCAGTATTTACAAAAAGACTCGGTCTGCAATTTCTTTGCAGCACATTTTTGAAAGAGAATACGGAATCGGAAATAATTGTTAATGTGCCTCAGTATTTGCAAATAGATGGACATGGGTACCCCTCTGCAACTCATTTTTGAGAAAGAGTGTAATGTTCGATGCGGTTTGAAAGGAAAACTTCCCTAAGCAGGTGAGAGAGTGTAAATCTCGAAGAAAATGCAAGTTATTTATGTACACACAGAATGTTTTTTAAGGAGGGGAGAGACGGTGGAGGGGGGAAAAGTTATTGCATTGTCCGTGCGTTAGGTGTGAGGGGTGGGGGAGGGTGGATCTGCAGGGAAGGCCGCAGGGTGGGAGAGGGGGTGGGGACCGGAGATCTGGGGAGGGATTCGAGGGGGGAGGGGTGGTATGCCTGTTGTCTTGCTTCTTGGCTTTCCTCTTGTCTTCCTTGTGGACCTTTTCTTTTCGCTATAAGGTTGGCTTCATCGGGGAACAGCCAACTGGTGAGATGACATGTAACAAATCCCCTAAATTCAGAAAAATAAAGTAGTGGCTGCTGTACTCGTTCCAAATAAGTAAAGGGAAAAGGTGGCAAAAAGAGTACCTGGAGAGGGGATGACCGACGTTTCGTGTCGTAGACACTTCAACAGGGAGTGACAGCAGAGGGAAGATGTTGATGGTGGTTGACTTGAGTCACTGAGCGCAGTTCATGGTTTGAAGGTGTGGAAAGGGCAGAGGTGGGAGTGGTGGGCAATACTGAATGTAGGGGTGATCATGATTCACAATAGAAAGGGGAGTGTTAATGGGCAGCAAAGGAGAGACAAAGGAATGGGGAGGGGGGGAGAAAGGAGGGGGGGGGAGAAAGGAGGGCTGATGGTTTGGGGTGAGGTATCATTCCCTGACGTTGAGCCCATGTGGGCTCAAGGTGCCAAGGCGCTGTATTAGCTGGCTTTCCATGTATTTTCTGTAGTTCCCTTCTTGACGACCATTTCTCCAAAGGGCTGCCACTCTGATGTGGGAAAGATGGTGATGGTCCGAATTGAAGTATTTTGCCACAGGAGTGTCTTTTCCTGTGAGGATGCTGTCTCTATGTTCTTTAAAACGTTCGTTTAGAGATCTGTATGTTTCACCCATATACATCTTGGGACAAAGGGTACAACTAAGAACATAGACTATATTCTGAGTCTGGCAGGTGAAGTGGGACCTCATGTGGAAGCTGCGTCCGGATGGGCCTTGCACGGTAGCATCGGATTAAGAAAGTCGCAGGTTTTGCCTTTGGGTTTCTTGCACTGGAAATTGCCTGGTTGGGTTGGGGGAGATGACGGGTGGAAGGCAGAGTGCATCAGGTGGTCACCAAGGTTTTTGTCCCTTTTCAATGCCACCATAGGTGGTAGACTGAAAATGTTTTGGAGAGCTGGATCCTCCTTCAGAATAGTGAAGTTGTGGAGCAGAACGTTTTTCACAGATTGTGTGGATGGTAGGTCAGAGTGGCAATGCATCGGTCATTGTCTGTAGTCATCTTTTCCTTGTCTTGTAGGAGCTGGTGTCTGGGAATGGACTGTGCTCGTTCAAGGGCCATCTGAACTGTAGCTTGTGGGTAGCCTCTAGTAGTGAAGAAGGTAGTCATGGCCGCTGCTTCTTTGGTGTAATTATCATCGGTGCTACATAGTCTGCGAAGTCGAAATTGGGAATATGGGATGCTTTCTTTCATGGCAGGAGGGTGGCTTGATGAGAACAGGAGGTAAGAGTGGGCATCAGTTGGTTTGTAGTGCACTGTTGTGTGGAGAGACTGAAGTGCTTTGAATACTGATTTTGATGTCCAAAAATGAGAGGGAAGAGTCCAAGATTTCGTATGTGAATTTGACTGAAGGGTGAAAGGCGTTAGCATAGTCAATGAAGCATTGGAGTTCCTGTCTGGGTAGAGTGCTGATTCCGAAACAGTCGTCTATGAATTTTTTGAAGACTTCAGGTAGACGTCCAGGGTATTGAGCAAAGATTTGTCTCAATGTGCCCCATAAAGAGGCAGGCATATGATGGGCCCATGCGCGTGCCCATAGCAATTCCTTTGATTTGTTGGTAGGCCTCGTTTCCAAATTCGAAAGAATTCAGAGTTAAAACAAGTTGTCAGGCGTAGGATGGTGGTTGGGTCAAGGTCAAAGTCGCTTTGTTTCAGGTAGTGTTTAACAGCGAGAAGTCCATCTTTGTGCGGGATATTGGTATACAATGATGTCACATCCATTGTGAAGAGGAATTGATGTTCACTGTCAGGCGGGAAGGTGTGATCATAGAAAATCTGCAGGGCATGGTTAGTGTCTTTCACATAGGTTGGTATGTTGTGGACGAGGGGTTGGAACAACTGATCAAGAAACTGTGACAGTTGAGCAGTTCGGCAGGAGCAGGCTGAGACGATAGGTCTACCAGGGTTGCCGCTCTTGTGAATCTTCGGTAGTAGGTAGAATTTTGCAGTGCGAGGTTCTTTGACTACAGTTCTTGTTGCTTCTTGAGGGAGATGACCTTTGGAAACTGCTTCTTTAATGGTCTTCCAGACCAATGCGTTGTCTTGTTTGGTTGTTGGGGTTTTGATGGGAGCATAAGTTGAGGAGTCAGAGAGCTGGCGTTTGGCTGCTTCTTCATACAAGTCTTTTCGCCAGACCACTACAGCTCCCCCTTGTCTGCTCTTTTGATGATGATGTCGGGTCTCTGTTTCAGTTCTTTCAGGGCCTGAAACTCTGCTTGGGTGAGGTTGGATTTTCTCACAGGGGGCAAGTTTAAATTATCGATGTCGTGTTTACACTTGTCAATATAATAGTCAAGAGCAGGATACCGTCCATCCTTGGGGGTCCAATCACTCCTTCCATAGGGGGGAACAGTTCCCCTACATTCAGTTGAACGTCGCCGTCTGTCTGTCCTCTGTCCGCCTGACGGGTCTGCCTCTCTCTCTCTCTCTCTCTCTCTCTCTCTCTCTCTCTCTTTCAAAATGAGCTTTTTCCTCACAGCATGAACTGAAAACGAATGCCTACTATCCTCTCGCCTAAACACTCTGTATTACAAACACACGCGCGGGCGCACGCACTACACGCACACATACAACATACAGCGCGCAGCGCGCGCGCACACACACACACACACACACACACACACACACACACACAAAAGTGAGGCTGAGAAACGTTGATCATCTTGATTATTTTAATGAAGTTACTGACATACCATGCGTTGCTAAATGTTCCTCCCCCGAATAGCAATCGACCAGTTCGTTCATAGCCATCTCTTAAGCTGTGTGAAGTCTAAAATGGAGCGTAAAAGGAAACTGCACAATGTTTTCCAATGGAAGATTGTTGAAAGTTTTTATGTTGTTCATATAACATATCGTATTCACATAAATATTGTTAGATTGCAAGATAACAGAACGCAGATACTTTGTAAAATCATAATCATTTTGCTGAATTTCAGCGAGTCAGAATCATTTGCGCAGAATAGTTCACAGAAAATATCGATGTTTTTGTCAACAGGGGCAAGGCACCCGTGCATCGACGACCGTGGAAACCGGGGAGCAGCAAGACTCAACTCGGGGAAGGCAACAGAACACAAGGAGAGTGGTGGCGAGCTTTTATTTACTCTTTTTTTTTTTTTTGGCCCATCTTCTGCATCTTCTGTGCCACTTCAGTGGCATTGCACCCACACTGCTCATTCCGACACAGAAGCAGCCCGGCCCGGCCCGCTGCAGCCCCGGCACGGCAATCCACAGGAAGCAATCAATACGAAGCCGTCAAGTGGCAAGCCACCGGAGGAGGCGCTGCACTGCTGCCAAGTCACTTCGGTGGTGTTCAGTGGCTCCTGTTCTGATCTAACATATGCAGGACACCACCTACTAAGCCCCCTACTGACGACAATATTTGCTTAGTTGTGGAGCGGAGCGTGGGTGAGCGCTCCCTCCGGAGGGCGCCGGCACGTTCGTCAAACGACAGCCCCCATGGACTCGCCGATACCTGTGACCCCGTCGGAATCAAAACGAGGCCACATACGTGGAGAGGGCATCGAAACTGAGGTCACCATGGGAACAGGGCATGAAGGGCCACAGACGTTGAGACCTTTATAATGCTGATCAATGAGAATGAGGACGATGAAGATGATGCTATGGATTTCCATTCCGGTCTGAGACTGCATGACAGGGCTGTACTCTACGCTTATTTTCATGATATATCCTGGCGTCAACCAGGCCCGAGAAATACAGACATCTGCAGTGTTGATCAAGAAGTTTGAGCAACACTGATGGAGACCTTTCCATAAAGTGGATGAAACTCGACTGTGTGGTCCCAGTCTTCCCAACTGAGCAAACTCAGATCTGGGTAGAAGCCAGTGGGGGCAGAAAAATCCTACCTGACTGATGGGAATCGAACCCACGACCTGCCAGCCAGGAGTCCGCAAAACTAACCATTTGTTCACGGCGGCTGGTTGATTTTCTTTATCCAACACTTCAAGTGTGATGCAGGGTCAAAATATTCTTGCATAGTGTTGTGTTCGTGGTTCTTTGGACGTCATGGACGTATTCTTTCAGATGATTTGCATAAAAATCAACATTGTTGATTCAGTTCAACAGGGTTCCGATTGCTCGTTGTTTGTAGATGCGTTTGCCCACTGTGCAACTGGAAGCTTGTTTTCAAGTGTTCAGCGCAGGCTCCAGCTTTGTGTAATGAAGTACATCTGTGGGCAGAAGAAAATGGCTTTATCTTTTCTGCTACTAGGATCCAGTGCATTCATTTTCATAATCTTGGGACAGTTCTTTGCTGATCCTGAAATCCAAAAAGGGAAATCTCCCATTCCACCTGTAAAGGCGGCCAAATTACTGGGAGTTATTTTCGATCAAAACCATAACTTCCTTAGTCACATTAAACATGTAAAAACTTCTTGACCGAAAGCTTTAAACATTCTGCGGGTCGTATCATAAACTGACGGGGACGCTGATTAAAAAACTTTGCGGCACCTCTACAGAGCCTTGGTCCGTTCTAAACTAGACTATGGATGTGCAGTGTACGGCTCTGCAAGACCGTCTTAACTAAAACTCTTGGATCCTATTCATCATCAAGGGCTTCGTTTTTGTCTTGGAGCATTCCGCACCACCCCTGTGTACAGCCTGTATGCAGAGGCAGATGAATCCTCACTATCCAACCGCAGGCTGACACCATCCTTAAATTACTATCTCGGATTGTTCTCTGAACCAGAAAACCGTGCTTGTGACTGCGTTTTTAATCCTCATTTGCAAAGTAAATTTGAAGAAAATTCCATCTGCATTCCTAAGTTTGGACTTCGTATGCAACCCATGCGCAGAATGCAGGTCTTGATCTAGGAGTTGTCCGACTTCTCCAAATTTCCAGAAAAGCCTCCATGGACCTTTTTCACATTAGAAACACGCTTTGATCTTGCTGGTTTTTGCAAAGAATCCATCAATAATCAGGCATTCCAGGCAATGTTTGCCGATCTGTGTACAAAATTCCCATCCTTTCGTACAATGTTTACTGATGGTTCAAAGTCCGATGATGGAGTGGCGTGTGCAGCCTATTGTCCAACTGTTCCTTTTCAAATATTATCAAAGCATGTTCCGTCAGATAGTTCTGTTTACTCTGCTAAAACTAACGGCTTTGGTTCTAGTGCTGAAGATAATCTCTCAATCAATAAACAAGGACTTTCTGATTTTGTCTGATTCGCAGTCAGCTTTGAAGGCCGAAGCTGGCCTTTACCACCATCATCCTGAACTTTTAAACTCTTTAAAACTTTTTACTCTTTGAAAGCAGGTCACAACATTGTTCCAGCTTAGGTTCCTGGTCATGTTCTCTCGGTGAGAGAGCATTTAGCTTTAGTGCGCCCACTCTTTGGAATTCTCTTCCTGACAGCTTACGTGACCTGCCCACATTACCTAAATTCAAGTCAGAGTTAAAAACATACTTCTATAGGAAAGCCTTCTTCAACCATAATATCTAAATGCTGTCTATTATTCTGACCTGACTTTTTATGTACTGCATGCAAACTATTGTTTACGCTTGAACCGATGAACTTGATAAGTGCGCCTGTGTTGGTAGGGGGGTGTGTGTGTGCGTGTGTGTGCGTGTGCATGTGTGTATATATATATGGGAACACATGTCAGTGCGAGTGTTTGAATATGTGTCGAGCGCAATGAGTTGATCCCAAGAAATGCGCCATATAAAATCCATACATTATTATTATGTTGGCATTAGGGGAAATGAAATGGCTGATCGTTTGCCACGAATGCCACAATGAAGAAACTGCCCAGCATATCTATCCCCTACTCAGATTTGAAACCGAAGATTAATGTTTATATCAGAGACCTGGCAGGAGGACTGGAATACACAGACGTCAAATAAACTTTTCCAGATCCGAGCAAACTTAAGTGTTTCTTCTCTTCTACCTCTGGTGGTCACAAAGGAGAAACAGTTCTATGCCGGCTGCACGCTGGCCATTCGTTTGTAACTCATTAATTTCTTTTAAAGAGTAAAAAAAAAATGCTCCATGGTCCATTCCATGTCATGTACCACTCACACTGAAACACATTCTTTTAGAGTGTTCGGACTTGTATGGTTTGAGACACAAGCATTTTACAACAGACTCCATGAAAACCTTGTTCAGAGATTCCCACCTGACGTGATCTTTAATTTTTTAAAAGATCAACATTTTTTATTTGATCCAAGATTTCACAGATGCAGTGTTTTAAACAAAATTTGTTGTGTTTTTAGGTCTATTTTAAAGGGTTTTGTGGATGTCTTCAACGCAGTGACAGCACTGACCTGGCCCTTTGCAGCTGGCTGGGCTATAAGCAACATTACCATACGTTTCAGATGGTTTGGCATTTTGTTTTGTCTTTTCCCAGGAATTTAGGGTCTCTCCTTTCACAGGTTCATAGTCTTTTTTGCAGGTTCGGTGCCTCCTTCATACAAAGGGTTTAATGTCATCTTTATCTAGGTATAGTGTTTCCTTCATTCGCAGGTCTTATTCTTTCCTGGCTTCAGTGACTCATTCATTCAGAGATTTATATGGCTTATCTCTTGGGCTTAGTCTCCTTTTCTATGATTCGGTGTCTATTTTCATTAGAATTAATTATGAATGCTTATATAGCGCCTATCCTCGGAAAAACACCGACCTCGACGCGCTTTACAATCCACTCATTTTTCATATGGCCATGACGATAAGACGGTTTCCAATGTCGGTGTTCTGGGGAACAAGGATACAAAACGGGGAGTACCAGAGGAAACGTTTCCTGGAAAGGCGTGAAAGGCTGACTCGAGCTCTGGAGCGGGTCTTGTGAATCAAGGGATCTGGAGCATGGACGCATGCTTTCAGATTATTTTGGTTCGGGCTGCAGAGCTCTTGAGGAAGTCCTTGATCCTCTTCCTGAGATATTTCCTAGTGCGCACCTGGTACTCCTGATCTGAGTGTCCTTTATCCACAGAAAGCCAGACATGGAAATCAGTCAGCATGGTGGATCCTTTCATAGCTTTCAAATTTCACAAATACTTCTTAGCGAGTCCGCCAAATTAATTTTTAATGAGTCCGCCAAACACAAGGACAAACATTACAATTAAATTTCAATTTCCTACTCTTAAAGGAGCTGGTGGTCACCTTTCAAATAGTGCAAGCACTCTCGACTTTCTGTGATAGCATTTGCTATCCTTTCCTTCAGTGTTCTTAAACAGAATTTAGTGTTCTTTTCAACTGGCTAGTGTAGTCGTTTTAGGCAGTTAAGTTTCCCCTTTTTAAAAGTTGTAGTGTTTTCGCTCTGTAGACATAGCATCTTCCTTTCAAAGGTTTTAGTATTATAGTTTCTTACAGCTATGGACTTCTTTTATCGGTTTGTCCTATTTTGATAGGTTTTAGTGCCTTCCCCTCATAGGGCTTGTTGGAACAGCTGCTGAGTGCCATAGAACTGGTAGAGAGATCCGGGTGACTCCCCATAAACAGTTGAGTTACGTCCAAGGGAGTCATTAGATGCCCAGATCTTAGATGCGTCTCGGAGACTGAGATAAAAACAAAACTTGCATCCCGAGGTGTATTTTCAACGTGCATAGGATCACAGTTCGCAAGAGAAGAGAAAGAGTGCCCACCAACACCCTCTTTCTGACGTTCTGCATCTCTTCATTGCCTTAAGTCATCAAAGTGGGTTCTTCGAATGTGTGCATTCAACTTGACTTTCCGTTTCTGATGCGGTGCTTCAAATGCCAGAAAATTGGATACATCAAAATTTGCTGTTCTGGGGAGGAGGTATATAGTGAAAAGTCGTGACCATTCCGATTCCTAAGCCTGGAAAAGACCTTACCAACCCTTCAAACTATCGTCTGATAGCTCTAACAAAGCTGCCTCTGCAAGCTAATGGAAAAGATGGTCAAGCCCCATCTAATCTTTATGCTGGAATGCGATGACGTTTTGGCCAGTGCAGGTCCCAGAAGTACCGCTCGACCGTTGATCATTTAGCCCGTCTGAAAACAACCGTCCCCAACGCGTTCATTAAGAAACATGTAGTTGCTCTTTCTTGATCTGAAAAAAGCGTGTGATACCACTTGGAAATGTGGAATCCTTATAGACCTCCATAAACTTTGTTTTCGTGGTTGTTTGCCTTTACTTATTCAAAACTTTCTGGCTGATCGGCAGTTCCAAGTCTGTTTTGGCACCACGCTGTCGGACATCCATGGGCAGGAGTTGTGTTTACCTCAAGGGAGCATTCTTCCTTCCGCTCTGTTCAGTATCAAAATTAACGACATTGGTCAATTAAGTAAACCGGGGTTCCGAGTCCTCTCCGTTTGTTGATGACTTCGCACTCAATGCAGTTGGAGCTTCTTACGCCAGCATTCAGCGTCGACTCCAACTTTGTGTGGATAAGATTCGACAGCGGGCCGAGCAAAACGGGTTTACCTCTTCAAGCACCAAAACACAGTGTAACCATTTTCACAATTTTCGTCAGTTCTTTGCCGATCCTGACATTCGTCTGGATAAATCCACCATTCCAGTTGTAAAAAAAAAATTGGGGTGTTATTTTTTTTCATCAGAAACTGAACTTTTGAGTTTGATGGGATATTTTTAACAAAATTTCCGGTGCGGTTTTAGGTGTATTTAAAGGGTTGTGTACTGATTTTTTCGTGTAATGACTTGTGAGTTAACTTTAATGCGGTGATATCCCTGATATGACCCTTTTCGGGCTGTTGGCAAAATAACCTTACTTTACCATAGGGCTTACAAATCTTTTTTTTCAAAAAGGTTAGTGTCAGCTTGATTATAGAGCTAAATGCTGTACTTTCATATTCTTTAGTTAATCTTCTTTCAGAATGCTAGTCTTTGTTTCATAAGGTTGATGTCTTTAGTAAGGTTTTGCCCGCTTTCACAGTCTTCTCTTTCCCAGGTTTAGTATCTCCTTTTTGTCATAGACTGTACTGTCTTCTATATTCTCAGCGTGTATGAATGTCATTCCTAGGCGTTAGTTTCTACTGTCCGTGCTTTAGTGTATTCTTTGTCAGGATTTAGCGGCGACTTCACGGGCAGAATGTAATCCGCGGCTTCGTTTGTGGCAGGTCATAAGGGATGGTCTGTCGGCGAGAATCACAACTGGTCAGCTACGAGCCATCTCACTACATCTTCCACAGCCACCTCCATCCTCACCCAGGGCATACGACTCCAGGGACGAGATGCTACCAAGAGCGTCTTCCGAGTTCACAGCGTTACTACAGGCTTCCAGAGAACCCGTTCTCATGGGATGCAGGAAGAATTGCGACTAGTGCTGGACCATCCCACTGCCAGGGACGCGAGGATGCATTCACAACAGCAAGGGACAGAAGACGGGAAGCCTTGCTCAGAGAACAATGAAGGGCTTTGAAAAGCCATATCAAACGTTCTTGCTATTATCAGCATTTTGCATGCGTGTGTGTGGGCGCGTGTGTATGTGTACGTGTGTGTATGTAACATTTGTGTTGCATAGATTCTGTATAAATCCATCCGTTTCAGCATGGAATGTCATGTTAGTGGACATAGTTTTTTTCACTTTTTATTTTTCTTTCCTCAACATGGAATCGATTCAGATTTGGTGACGGCCCTGATATGACCCCTCTGAATTCGACTATGCTGTAAACAAAATGAACGTAAAAATGAAATCTCGTGTGTCTTTGATACAAAATGATTATTCTATAACGACAAAGAACAACATTATGCTGGATGGTAGATGTGTAGCTATGTGTATTAAGATGTTCATTTATGCACAGACGGGCGAGTTGGAGTGTGCGTGTACGTGTGCTTGTATGCAAGTGCTGGTCTGTCTTCTCTCTCTCTCTCTCTCTCTCTCTCTCTCTCTCTCTCTCTCTTGTGAGTGAGTGCGTGTATGTGTTCTATTACCTCATGCCTTCTTATCATAAATGCTTTTTTTCGTCCCCCTCTCTCTCTCTCTCTCTCTCTCTCTCTCTCTGTCGTGAGTGAGTGCGTGTATGTGTCCTATTACCTCCTGCCTTAAAATAAATGCTTTTTTCGTCCGTTTCTCTCTCTCTCTCTCTCTCTCTCTCTCTCTCTCTCTCTCTCTGTCGTGAGTGAGTGCGTGTATGTGTCCTATTACCTCCTGCCTCATTATAAATGTTGTTTTTTTTTCGTCCCTCTCTCTCTCTCTCTCTCTCTCTCTCTCTGTCGTGAGTGAGTGCGTGTATGTGTCCTGTTACCTCATGCCTTATCATAAATGCTTTTTTTCGTCCCTCCCTCTCTCTCTCTCTCTCTCTCTCTCTCTCTCTCTCTCTCTCTGTCGTGAGTGAGTGCGTGTATGTGTCCTATTACCTCCTGCCTCATTATAAATGTTGTTTTTTTTCGTCCCTCTCTCTCTCTCTCTCTCTCAACTTTTTTACTGCTGGAATGATGTTGATGTGTTATCTATATGACATGCTCCCCCCCTTCGCCCATGGTGACTAGGCTATCATTATGCTTTTTTGGTCTTCTCCATTTGTGCTTTAGTTTCATTTTCTTCGTGCATTATCATTGATTGTTTTGCATCTCCTCTGTATTTTTTGTTTGATAGTTCTCTATTACAATGTGCTCTTTCCTGCACCCCACTGTCACCTGTCTCCCTCCCTCCCTCTCTCTCTCTCTCTCTCTCTCTCTCTCTCTCTCTCTCTCTCTCTCTCCCGCCCTTCCCTGTACTCCTTCCACTTCTGCGTCTGTCTTTTATTTTAATTTTTTATTTTCTTCAACCGCTTTTTGGATGTTCCTACATTTATTGCCTTGTCTTGCATTGTTGACCCTACTCGAGGCGAGGACTGGATGTATAAAAGCACACAGTGCTATCTTATATCCTGTGAATAATTCTCTCTCTCTCTCTCTCTCTCTCTCTCTCTCTCTCTCTCTCTCTCTCTCTCTCTCTCTCTCCCCCTCTCCACAATGCTATTTAGATGTCTTTCAGTAGTGTTGTACGAGTTATTCTATCTTGGAGTGAAAAATCAAGGGTAAACGTAAGGTGTTCTCTGTTCAGCCTGGTGTAAAATGCAATGATTTGTAAATAGACTGACAACCCTTCCTACCTGCTTTCGTTCAGGATGCGTTTAAGTTTTGTTGTTTTTATCTTTTTCTGGTGATATGACTTGTCCAAGATATGATTTCCGCTATGAGGTCGTTGGCCCTGAAAAGCTTTTTTATTTTGCTGGGTTATGTAATAACAAAGACTGAAAATTGAATTGGTGTGTGTGTGTGTGTGTGTGTGTGTGTGTGTGTGTGTGTGTGTTTTGTGTGAAAATCGGTATTTGTGCAGACTATCGTCACTTGCACGCATTTTCTGGGTACAGCTGAATTTTTTTCAGTTGCAGAATGTAGCTCGGTCGATCAAACCGGGCACCAATGCAATGAATCGGCCACAAATTACAACAATCCACGGTGAGAAATATCTGAAAATCATATGCACTGCCTTATTAATAGTCCAGGCGCACAGCCTTTAGAGAAACGGACGTAGACATGCGAGCTTGCACTAGGTATAATGCAGATTCCATAACATTGTTGCTCTAAAGGTTTCACCCAGCGACCGACATCCCACTCTTAACCAGGAGGGATGGGAAGGCTGCAAATGGACAATACAACTTCCTATTCTTTATTCTATATTCACGCAGATGAAGACACAATAAACCTGTTCTCAACAGACTCAAGAATGTCGTCTCCATGTTGCACACCGAGTAGGCTCCATGCCCCCCCCCCCCCCCTTCCATTTCCCACCCACCCATGATCCCAAGGTAGAATGTAACGAGAAGAGGGACCATTGAGGGGAAAACATGATCCCAAGGTAGAATGTAACGAGAAGAGGGACCATTGAGGGGAAAACATGATCCCAAGGTAGAATGTAACGAGAAGAGGGACCATTGAGGGGAAAACATGATCCCAAGGTAGAATGTAACGAGAAGAGGGACCATTGAGGGGAAAACATGATCCCAAGGTAGAATGTAACGAGAAGAGGGACCATTGAGGGGAAAACATGATCCCAAGGTAGAATGTAACGAGAAGAGGGACCATTGAGGGGAAAACACGATCCCAAGGTAGAATGTAACGAGAAGAGGGACCATTGAGGGGAAAACATGATCCCAAGGTAGAATGTAACGAGAAGAGGGACCATTGAGGGGAAAACAACATGATCCCAAGGTAGAATGCAACGAGAAGAGGGACAACTGAGGGGAAAACATGATCCCAAGGTAGAATGTAACGGGGAAGAGGGACAATTGAGGAGAAATTAACATGATCCCAAGGTAGAATGTAACGAGAAGAGGGACCATTGAGGAGAAAACATGATCCCAAGGTAGAATGTAACGAGAAGAGGGACCATTGAGGGGAAAACAACATGATCCCAAGGTAGAATGTAACGAGAAGAGGGACCATTGAGGAGAAAACAACTGAGCAGCAACTTGCAGAGAAAAGAATGAAGAAGAAAAGGTCTGGATCGCAGAGTCCAAACAGCATCGCGTGCGCGCGCGCGGGCGCACACACACACGCACGACCACGCACGCGCGCACACAAACACAAACACGTCGCTCACGCACATTCATACACACATGCGCGCGCACGCACACACACACAGACGTTTCTCCCCACGCAGCAGTTTTTAAATATTTTGATTATGATGAGCAAGGTATCGGGCATACTGGTGGAGGTCAACTAACGTAAAAGAGCAAACCTCCATGGTCGCCATGGAAAAAGTATTAGACATTATGCAAATAGTATAAAATGTAGGGGACAATCTTTGAGCCTACGTTTGAGGATCCACCCAAAGATGCAAGGGAGATCAAAAGACAAACACACAGAAACAAACACAAATAACCTCAATTTAATCAAAACAAAATCGGAAATGAAATGAGGCAGGGAACAGTAAACGATAAACAGTAAACAAGTGGGGTATTTTTTGCTCCCATAAGAAAACCTAACACAGAGTAACTTTTATTCAAGACTAGCACAGCTTTTAAACTTGAATAAAGTCAGACAAATACATAGACGAACAATCTAATAGTGGTGGAAAAAAAACAAGCGCAGGCCAGCAACTGAACTGTCTTCATAGTAATGACTTGGCAAAGATTTGGACTTAAGGACATTTTATACTATTTGCATTTATTTACTATTTGTCTTTGAGGAACATTCTTCGAAAACGTGTCCCGCAAATTAGGTGATTGCTTCGTTTTTCACCTGGCCTGGCCAGAGTTTATAAGGCGACAGGTGGAACGGCAGAAATCTTGCCGCACGCAGTCATGCACAGCACGATGATTCGGGGCTGTCTTTGGCAGTCCTCTGCGGGCGAGACTGGGAGGTATTCCAGCATCTTGGTGACACATTCTGTATTTCAAGACGCGGATGAAGCAAGCATTTGAAGTCCTTTTAGCACAGGGATTCCACACGAGGCACCATGCTGGGAGGTTCATCTGAATGCAATACAGGCAGGTGGCGGCATTCCTGTGGGCAATTCCGGAGTTTCCAGCTTGTGTTTACATGGACAGTCTCTCAGAACTCCACAAGAACAACAGGGCAGGTGGTGGTGTTCTCTGACGCTCTCTCCATGCTCCAAGCCCTCAAGAACTCCCGCTGCAAAGAACAGAACATCTCACTTCAGCCCTTGTTGCCATGAGTGCCAGAGTGGAGAAAGTGGTGATACAATGGGTACCAGCATACTGTGGCATTAGAGGCAACGAAAAAGCGGACATTCTGGCAAAAGACGGTGCACAGAAAAAGCAGGCCAACAACCTGGTGTCATACGATGAAATTAGGACAATCATCAAGACACAGCATTTGCTGGGAAGACGAGAAC
Source organism: Conus canariensis (assembly GCA_033310375.1). Taxonomy (NCBI): domain Eukaryota; kingdom Metazoa; phylum Mollusca; class Gastropoda; order Neogastropoda; family Conidae; genus Conus; species Conus canariensis. Next base: position 13,379,313 of record CM065735.1, read on the forward strand.
AGGTCAAGATCTTCCGCCTGAGGACTGGACACAATCGCCTGCTCCACCACATGCACACAAAATTTGGCATTGGACAGAGTGGAGAGTGCCTTGTGAGGGACCAATGACAACCGACCACATCCTTCAAGTCTGCACGACGTATGCAGCATCCAGGAGAAAGTACTGGCCAACACCGACAGCAGTGGAAGCCAAGCTGTACGGCACCCTGGAAGAACTGCGACGGACGGCAGCCTTGATCGAGGACACCGGGCTGCTCATCTAACGGGATAGCGAACGAGGAAGAAGAAGAATGGACATAGTGAATCAAGCCTCCCTGCAGACTCGCTGATCATTTGTCTAAAAACATGAATGTGAAGCGTTGAAATTGGTTCTCTGAACTCGTATGGAGTTAATATTTCACACAGGCAGCCAATTGACCCAATCAAAAAATAGACGTGTCATTAAGTGGGCCTACATCTTACCCCCAGTCAAACTATGAACGAATTTCATCACAGACGACACAACCATGGGCCTTCAGTCTTATCAAAAGTGTTCTGGTTTGAAAAATGCACCAAATAAAATGAACCACCACTCTCTCTCTCTCTCTCTCTCTCTCTCTCTCTCTCTCTCTCTCTCTCTCTCTCTCTCTCTCTCTCTCCCCTCCCCTTTCTCTCTCTCAACCGGGTCCAACAAAATAAAGGCATCTGCAATGTTGGTCAGAATATTGCATTCGAAGCAATACTGCTAGATATGTATCAATGTAATGGTTGAACTTTGACCGTGCAGTTTTTTTTCCAGTTGAACCCTTAGCCCAGTCAGCACTGGATAAGAGCCAGCTGAGGCCACGCGCACATACACACACATACACACACACACACACACACACACACACAACACACACACACCACACACACACAGGAGAGAGAGAGAGAGAGAGAGAGAAAGAGAGAGAGAGAGAGAGTCCCTCTGACAAAACGCGAGCCTGTGACCTCTCAGCAGCCCAGTTTGTGAACGACCACAAAAGCATGGCGACCGGTCTAAGCGGTCGAAGAAGCCTTCTTAATATTCTGTTTTTGGCTGATTCAATGCGAGTGCTTTCAGGTTCACTTTCGTCCAGATTTCTGAAAGCGATGAGGAAAGATCTCCGAGTGTGAGGTCAATCATTTGATCCGCACGTTAACTGTGAAGGGCACCAAATCCATTTTAGTCGGTTGCCTCAAGATGTACTATTCCAGAACTGGGCGATGTATTCAACGAAGTCAACAATATCTGGAAAACGGGAGCGTTTACTGTTTTCTTTTTATATTACTGATTTTGGATTAACTGTCAAGCAGAACATTCAAATACAGACTTTTCCGACGATAGCCCCATACTAATATGTAGTAATGTGTTACTGTGATGTTTGCGGACTCCAAACAATGATAGTTCCATGTTTATATGTATCTGTTTGTTAATGTGATGATTGTAATATAGCCAAATAACGACAGGTCCATGTTGATATATAGCAATTTGCTGATGTAATGTTTATATGTGGCAATTTGTTTCTGCAATGTTTGCGACGGCCAAACAACGATAGGTCTACGTTGATTTATGGCAGTGGATGTTACTGTGATATTTGCACTGGCCATACAACGATTTATTGCTGTGGTGACTGCAATGACCACATAACGATAGGCTCTGGCAAAGCACATCATTTGTATACCCACGACTTCAATGGATGAGAAGCTTTTATTTCTTTAAAAGTTAATTCAGCAATACACAGACGGAAAACAGCAAAAGAACATTCACATTCGTACCAAATACGTCGTACTTGGACACATAGAGCAAACATAAGCACACATGCGTATCAAACCGCATACATCGAAGAGTATAAAAAAAAGCATAAAAGAAAACGCAATGTAATGTTTATTTAAGACACAGAAAGAAGCAGACAAATATAATGTGGTGAAAATCCGGGTAAAGAATGTAATAACAATATGGCACACACAATCCACAACTACAGGAAATCCATAGCAAACTGTAGTTATTTGGCAGCAAAAGGCATATGAAAAGGAAGAGGGGTAGAGAGGAGGGAAGGGAGTCGGTCGCCTATAGCAGCCAACCAAGACCTGACCCCAAAGTAGGTTGCCCTGCCCTGGCACCAAAGATTAGGTTGCCCTGCCCTGGCACCAAAGATTAGGTTGCCCTGCCCTGGCACCAAAGAGTAGGTTGCCCTGCCCTGGCACCAAAGATTAGGTGCCCTGCCCTGGCACCAAAGATTAGGTGCCCTACCCTGGCACCAAAGATTAGGTTGCCCTGCCCTGCCACCAAAGATTAGGTGCCCTGCCCTGCCACCAAAGATTAGGTGCCCTGCCCTGCCACCAAAGATTAGGTTGCCCTGCCCTGGCACCAAAGATTAGGTGCCCTGCCCTGGCACCAAAGATTAGGTGCCCTGCCCTGGCACCAAAGAGTAGGTTGCCCTGCCCTGGCACCAAAGAATGAGCGTGAAAGCGGATAAGCACTTATGAAAAGAAAACCTAGTCAGACGCATCTGATTTGGAAACAGCTGCAACCCCCTCCTCCCATCCTTAAGAAAGATTAAAATAAATATAAAACAGTTTTTTTAATGAATTAAGAGAAAGATCAGGGGGTAGAGAAGGAAAGGGGTGCAACTGTGAGTGGCGTATGAGTGTGAAGGTTGAGGGAGTGTGGGCATTTGGGCGCTAAAAGAAAGGGGGATGGGGTGAGGAAGGAGGGGGTGGCGGAAGGGGGGGGGGGGATCGAACAGTAAGAAAACAAAAGTTGAAGGGAATGAAGAGTAAGATGGCAGCGTTTAGGTTTGGGATGGGAGGGATAGGGGTGTGGAGGTGCAAAAGGGGAGGGAATGTCGAGGGAAACTATAACTATGACAATATCGATCGATAGATCGACCAATCGATAAGAAGACAGATAGATAGATAGACAGACGTACAGACAGACAGAGGGATAGATAGATAGATATTAAGAAGAAAGAGGGATGAAGAAAAAATGTAGGTGGGTAAGAGTAGGGACACAGGTGCGGAGGGGAGGACGGGGGGGGGGGGGGGGGAGGGGCAGGGAATAGAGAGGAAAAAACGTATAATATTTGCAATAGCGTACCAATGATAGACCGTTGCAGAAATCTGGTAGTAACATGACCATTCATCTGTTGATGCAGGCACTCCGACACTGCTCCCACACAGACATGAAACTTAATTTACAAGTGGCCATTCCAGATTTGTTATGTTACTATTGCCTTTGCTGTGGCGTACCGCCCTGGTAAAGATCAGCTAACAACTGGACCAAGTCATTTGTATAAAGTGAAGAAATCGCCATGCGTAAAAGTTCAAGCGTTGAAATTTAAATATCAATAGAACATCTAACCACTTGATATCCACTGGGAAGGGCTAAAGGGGGAGGGCAGAGGGGGGGGGGGGGGGAGGTTGCTGGCGGCAGAAAAAAAAAAAACGATTGATTTGTACGAAGTGGAAAAAAATGCCACAAGGCAACTAAAGGTCAAGCGATGAAAATATGAAATTTGAAGGATGGTACTGCAGTTTGGCATATGATACAATGCATTTATTTGTACACAGTTAACAAAAACAACTCTTAAATGAAAAAAAATGCACTGGTCGTGTTGCTGCAAGGGCCTATCGTTGTTATGCCATGTAATTTGGGGACAGCGTCTCATTTCTATTATGTACATAGAAGTGCGTGTGTGTGCGCGTGCGTGTGTGTGTGTGTGTGTGTGTGTGTGTGTGTGTGTGTGTGTGTGTGTGTGTGTGTGTGTTTCCCTTTCTACAAATGTCAAGCATATCTTTACGTTTTTCTACCTTTGGTACGCTATTGCAAGTAATTATTACAGCTGCTAGCGATATTGGGGTGTCTAATCAGGCACCAACGTCTTTTGTATATGTGGAAGCTCAAAGGTGACGGTAACAAACGATTTTGGAATGGGCATCTGATCGCGTTTTTGTACTCCCAGTTCTTATAGAACAGGGAGTACTTTAGAATGGTAACGAAGAAATGCTGTCTGTGTGTCTGTCCGTCCGTCCGTGGTCAAAATGTGTTCCACTCGCTCCAGACAAAACTACTGGGCCCATCTTTCTGAAAATTTGTAGATATGTTCATTATGGGTCACGAATTATGCCCGATGTTTTAGTTTACCGTTATAGCCGTTACTAACGGCTGTAACGGCCTGTAACGGTTTTTCTTCTTTATGGAATATCTCAGAAAGTACTTGGCCGATCTTTGTGAAAATTAGCAGGTACGTTCATTATGGGTCACGGATGATGCCCCATGTTTTAGTTTACCCCGTTATATCCGTTACTAACGGCCCATAACGGTTTTTCTTCTTTATGGAATATCTAAAAAAAAGTACTTGGCCGATCTTTCTGAAAATTTATAGGTATGTTCATTATGGGTCACGAATAATGCCCGATGTTTTAGTTTACCGTTACAGCTGTTACTAACGGCTGTATCGGCCTGTAACGGTTGTTCTTCTTTATGGAATATCTCAGAAAGACTTGGTCGATCTTTGTGAAAATTAGCAGATATGTTCATTATGGTTCACGGATGATGCCCGATAATTTCGTTTACCCCGTTATAGCCATTACTAACCGCTGTAACGGCCTGTAACGGTTTTCCTTCTTTATGGAATATCTCCGAAAGTACTTGGCCGATCTTTCTGAAAATGTGTAGTTATGTTCATTATGGGTCATGGATGATGCCCGATGTTTTAGTTTACCGTTATATCCATTACTAACAGCTGTAACGGCCTGTAACGGTTTTTCATTTTTATGGAATATCTCAGAAAGTACTTGGCCGATCTTTGTGAAAATTAGCAGGTATGTTCATTATGGGTCACGGATGATGCCCGATGTTTTAGTTTACCCCGTTATAGCCATTACTAACGGCTGTAACGGCCTGTAACGGTTTTTCTTCATTATGGAATCTCTCCGAAAGTACTTGGCCGATCTTTCTGAAAATGTGTAGTTATGTTCATTATGGGTACCGAATAATGCCCGATGTTTTAATTTACCGTTGTATCCGTTACTAATGGCTGTACGGCCTGTAACGGTTTTTCTTTTTTTATGGAATATCTCAGAAAGTACATGGCCGATCTTTGTGAAAATTAGCATGTATGTTCATTATGAATCACGAATAATGCCCGATGTTTTAGTTTACCCCGTTATAGCCATTACTAACGGCTGTGACGGCCTGTAACGGTTTTTCTTCTGCATGGAATATCTGAGAAAGTACTTGGCCGATCTTTGTGAAAATTAGCAGATATGTTCATTATGGGTCACGGATGATGCCGGATGTTTTAGTGTACCGTTATAGCCGTTACAAACGGCTGTAACGGCCTGGAACGGTTTTTCTTTTTTATGGAATATCTCAGAACGTACTTGGCCGATCTTTCTGAAAATTAGCAGATGAGTTCACTATGGATTACGGATGATGCCCGATGTTTTAGTTTACCGTTATATCCATTACTAACGGCTGTAACGGCATGTAACGGTTTTTCTTCTTTATGGAATATCTCAGAAAGTACTTGGCCGATCTTTGTGAAAATTCGCAAGTATGTTCATTATGGGTCACGGATGATGCCCGATGTTTTAGTTTACCCCGTTATAGCCATTACTAACGGCTGTAACGGCATGTAACGGTTTTTCTTCTTTATGGAATATCTCCGAAAGTACTTGGCCGATCTTTCTGAAAATGTGTAGGTATGTTTATTATGAGTCATGGATGATGCACGATGTTTTAGTTTACCGTTATATCCATCACTAACGGCTATAACGGCCTGTAACGGTTTTTCATTTTTATGGAATATCTCAGAAAGTACTTGGCCGATCTTTGTGAAAATTAGCAAGTATGTTCATTATGAGTCACGGATGATGCCCGATAATTTAGTTTACCGCGTTATAGCCATTACTAACGGCTGTAACGGCCTGTAACGGTTTTTCTTCATTATGGAATCTCTCCGAAAGTACTTGGCCGATCTTTCTGAAAATGTGTAGTTATGTTCATTATGGGTACCGAATAATGCCCGATGTTTTAGTTTACCGTTGTATCCGTTACTAACGGCTGTACGGCCTGTAACGGTTTTTCTTTTTTTATGGAATATCTCATAAAGTACATGGCCGATCTTTGTGAAAATTAGCATGTATGTTCATTATGAATCACGAATAATGCCCGATGTTTTAGTTTACCCCGTTATAGCCATTACTAACGGCTGTGACGGCCTGTAACGGTTTTTCTTCTGCATGGAATATCTGAGAAAGTACTTGGCCGATCTTTGTGAAAATTAGCAGATATGTTCATTATGGGTCACGGATGATGCCGGATGTTTTAGTGTACCGTTATAGCCGTTACAAACGGCTGTAACGGCCTGGAACGGTTTTACTTTTTTTATGGAATATCTCAGAACGTACTTGGCCGATCTTTCTGAAAATTAGCAGATGAGTTCACTATGGATTACGGATGATGCCCGATGTTTTAGTTTACCGTTATAGCCGTTACTAACGGCTATAACGGCACATAACGGTTTTTCTTCTTTATGGAATATCTCAGAAAGTACTTGGCCGATATTTCTGAAAATTTGTAGGTATGTTCATTATGGGCGACGGATGATGGCCGACGTTTTAGTTTACCGTTATAGCCGTTACTAACGGCTGTAACGGCCCATAATGGTTTTGCTTTTTTATGGAATGTCTCAGAATGTACCTGGCCAATCTTTGTGAAAATTAGCAGGTATGTTCATTATGGTTCACGGATCATGCCCGATGTTTTAGTTTACCGTTATAGCCGTTACTTACGGCTATAACGGCCCCTAACGGTTTTTCATCTTCATGGAATATCTCGGGAAGTACGTGGCCGATATTTCTGAGAATGTGTAGGTATGTTCATTATGGGTCACGGATGATGCCCGATGTTTAAGTTTACCGTTATAGCTTTTACTAATGGCCCATAATGGTTTTCTTCTTGATGGAAAATCTCAGAAAGTTCCTGGCCGATCTTTCTTAAAATTTGTAAGTATGTTCATTATAGGTCACAGATGATGGCTGATGTTTACCAGAATAGCCATTACTAACGGTTACACCAGCCCAAGACGATTTTTCCTCTTTATGGAATATATCACGCGTATTCAGGATAAACTGGGAGTACGTTTATATGCTTTGCATCTTGTTTCATGTTTGTTTGGAAGCTTTTGTGTGCGTTCGTCCGTCTGCAAATGAATGGGCCGAAGGACCTATTGTTGGTACCCTATGGCAAATTTTACAGCTGCAAGCGATATTGGGGTGTGTACTTACGTCTAGGTGTCTTTCTTTATGTGTGGAAGTGCTGAATGTTTGCATGCATATGCGTTTCATTCTATGTATGTGTGTGTACGCGCGCGAGCATATGTGTGTGTGTGTGTGTGTGTGTGTGTGTGTGTGTGTGTGTGCGTGTGTGTGTGTGTGTGCGTGCGTGCGTGCGTGCGTGCGTGCGTGCGTGCGTGCGTGTGTGCGTGCGCGCGTGTGTGTGTGTCTGTTGTTGTTGTTCTTCAATTTATCGTCTTCTCATTTAAAGTGATTCCAAACGGATTGTGTAATAGTGTGTGTGCGTGCGTGCGTGCGTGTGTAAGTGATTTCTTTTTGTATATGAGGTGTTGTTGAAAGTTGAAGATAAATTTCTACTGGACTGCGTAATAGATGGGGGCATAACGAACAAAGGAAAGCATAATTATCAAATATTTTAGGTTATGTCAGTGGAGTCGATCCATCATGAAATATCAATACCAGCCTTGTGCACTGTATTCTTTACTCTTGGACAATCTAATAATAGGTGGCGTACACTAAGACTTTTCACACACACACACACACACACACACACACACACACACACACACACACACACACACACACACACACACACATGTAACATTTCTGCTGTATTTGGTTCGAAGTGATTTTGAACGCATCCTGTGAATTAAAGTTACTACCTCTCTAGATGTCGTACTTTCGAATTTGTTTAACTGAGTCTTGGGGTGGATGTCAGGATTTGGTTGTATACAATTGTGATAATATCGACTATATGTGCCTTTCAATAACCTCTTAAAATTGTTATAGGATGCTCTATTAATTATAGTATAACATTCTGATAGGCCTAACAGAATGTACAGTGCAGTCGTTCCTTCAATATTGCGAGGTGCTCTCCGAGCAGCTTGATCAACTTTCTCATTTGTTAAAATTCCACAATGTGAGGGCACCCAACAGAAAGTCACACTTATTCTCTTGATCGGTAGGAGGCGTGTCACGTAATTAATTTCTGTAATAATCTCACAGCGGATCTTTGGCTTTAAAGACTGTAAGACAGAAAGGGCTGACTTTGAATCACTGCACAGGAAAAGTGGACCGTTTTCTGTGGAAGAATTTAAAACATGCTTTAGGGACATTAGAATAGCAACTAACTCTGCAGTAAAGATTGACAAGTGTTTGCCAAGATGATATAATTTCTCCACTTTTAATTTTGGTATTATAAAAGCTGCTCCTGCTCTATGGTCATCTAACACTGAGCCATCTGTAAAAAAAAAATGAAGATGGTCATTATATTCATTTTCCAAATGAGAATTTACATGTTGTTGGGTTTTTTTTTAAAGATATGGTGGATCGTTTTTGTTCAGTTCAGTATAGTTTGTGTCATAATTTGCTTTGATTTGTTCCCATTTGGGATTGGGTGGAAAGGGCGGATTGACAGCTATTTTATTTTGGTTAATGGTGGGGTTTTTTTAGAAGAGTAGATGTGTATGACCGAACAGATTTAGTTGATTGTATGTCTTTTGCTCTTTTCAAAATCTGTCTCTGAATTTAGAGATATTTCATTTGTACCGAAACGTTTTTGTGAAAGGTTCTTTAAAACAAATTTGGAGGAGGACACTTTTCGGAACTCGTTCAAAGGTAAATTTTCAACTTCATAGTATGTCCCAATGTTACGTGTATGTGTGGGAACACCAAGAGCAAGTTTATGTGCTTTGCAGTCTACACTTTGTAACTTATTAAGTAGATGCTGTGGAGCGCTGAAGAAGACTTCTTGAGCATAAATCAATCTAGACCGCACAAGAGCAGAAGATAGGAGTGTTAAACTCTCTTTATCTTGTCCCAATTTTTTGTTTGCTTATGATCTTTGGAAAGTTTGAACCTTTTCTTGCTGTATTCAAAATACATTCAATATGTTGGTTCCATGAAAGTTTTGATGTTTGATATACTCCTAAGAATTAAACAGATGTGACGTATTGTAAGACCGACCCATTCAGGGTAAATTGTGGAAGTTGTGGCTCATATCCAGTGTTGAAAACCATTCGATTTGTTTTTTCATCCGACAGTGTTAATCCATTTTCATGTACGAAGCTATTGTTTTTGTTTAATTCATGTTGATGTTTGATCTTTGTGTAATTTAAGGATCTTAATGTGGTTTTTCTTTTCATAGTGACTTTCTTCCACAAACATATGTCATCAGCAAACGGTACTAAAACTATGTCTTTGGATAAGCCTTTCGTTATATTTGCAAGTAGGTTGGAGATAATACTGATCCTTGTGGAAGACCCATTTCCGGTGTTCTAGTGGTGGAATATGTATTCTCTGTTCTTGTTTGAATAATTCTACTTTGAAGGAAAACTTTGATATAATCATACATGGTTCCATATATTCCAATAGTTTTCAGTTTATATAAACGTCGTTCATGCCATACTTGTTCGTACGCTTTCCGTATGTCAAAGAAAGTTGCCAAGATGTTTTTTTCGTCTTGCGAATTGTTGTTTAACATGTGTTGTGAGTTTCACTGGATGTTCTGTTGCTGATCTGCCTTCTAAAACTCAGCTTGATTTATAGGGATAATTTGATGTTTATTACAAAAATGAAGTAATCTGTTTAGGATAATAATATTTCTTTCCATTAGTTTGCATGTATTCGAGGTTTTCCTTCTTTATGTATAGGAACTATTATAGAATGCTTCCATAATGAAGGTAAATTGCCATCTTCCCAGAATATTTGAATGAATACCGAGATAAAGCGTTTTACATTAGGTGGGACGTGATGCAACATTTCATTAGCGATACCATCTAAACCCACTGATTTTTTTTTTTTTTGGTGTATGTGTGTGTGCGTGTGCGTGTGCGTGCGTGCGTGTGTGTGTGTGTGTGTGTGTGTGTGTGTGTGTGTGTGTGTGTTCATGTGTGTGCGCGCGCGCGCGTGCGTGCGTGCGTGCATGTGTGTGTGTGTGTGTGTGTGTGTGTGTGTGTGTGTGTGTGTGTGTGTGTGTGTGTGTGTGTGTTTGCGTCTTTCACTCTTTTCTACGCCTTCTGGAAATTCTGCCCGAGTAAATTCCTGTCTCTGTCAATCTCTTTGAAATTGTTTTCACGTTTTTCTTTCTCCTCCTTTACAGTTGTCTACTGTTTGTCCGCCTTGCTCGTCCATTCTGATGTCATCACACTTTTTTCCCTTTTTCTCTGCCAGTACAACTGCTGGTGAGATGCAGATGGGACAAAAGAGTTTGTGTTTGGATAGGGGAGAAGGGGATGGAGGGGGGGGGGGTATCCGTTGTATGGGCCTCTCTCTCTCTCTCTCTCTCTCTCTCTCTCTCTCTCCCTCTTAAATAGCGGGTTTGCGATCTGAATCAATTATGCTGTTTCCTTTTGAGTTTATCAGTGTATGTTGGAAGGAACGGAGATATGGCTGGGTGTGGGTATGGTAAGTTACTGTCAAATCTTCTCAGAGGCCTATCAGTGATATGCTACAGGAAGTATTACGGCAAAGCAACATATTGTTAGGTACGTAACTGTCAAATCTTCTCAGAGGCCTATCAATGATATGCTACAGGAAGTATTACGGCAAAGCAACATATTGTTAGGTACGTAACTGTCAAATCTTCTCAGAGGCCTATCAATGATATGCTACAGGAAGTATTACGGTAAAAAAACAACATATTGTTAGGTACGTAACTGTCAAATCTTCTCAAAGGCCTATAAATGGCCTGCAATACGGCAAAACAACATATTGTGGATGTTTGAAGATGCGTTTTCGTCCTTATTCTCTATGTGTATATGTTGCATAGCTGTCAAATATTTGCAAGGGTCGGTCTTTGGTAACCCATTGTAACACAACACATTGCAACGGAAACTTAAACATTGACATTTGTCTTTGTTTAGTCTATATTTGGCGAGTGTGTGTGTGTGTGTGTGTGTGTGTGTGTGTGTGCGTGTGCGTGCGTGCGTGCGTGCGTGCGTGCGTGTGTGTGTGTGTGTGTGTGTGTGTGTGTGTGTGTGGAGGGGGCGATCCCCTTTCCCCATTAAAATGTGATCAACTCTTACATGTACATTTTATGTTCCATAACCTGACCTTTTAATGAGTAGCGCTTTCTTCACTGTACGTGCACGAATGGATTGTGTTAATGAATAATAACTTTTTTCAGCTGTGTGGAAATAAATGCATTGTATCACATACTAGCTTGTGGTTACATCTTTCATATTTCATATTCAATTGCTTGACCTTTAGTTGCATGGTGGTATTTTTTTCCACTTTGTACCGACGAATTTTTTTTCTGCAACCACTCACCCACCTTTCCCTTCCCAGTGAATACCATGTGGGTAAATCTTTCATTGGTCATTAGATATCATTGATTGAACCTGTATGCATGGTAGTCTTGTTCGCTTTATACAAATGACTTGGTCCAGTTGTTAGATCTTCACGAGGGCAGCATGCCACTGCAAAGGAGACAGTAACATATACTTTTGGAATGGCCACCTGTAAAGTCATTTAAAGTCTGTAGGGAAGCAGCGTCTAAGTGCTTGCACCAACACAGGAACGGGTCATGTTGCTGCCAGATTTCCGCGAGGGTCTATCATTGGCACGTTATTGCAACTATTACACTTTGATTCCTCTGCCCCCCCCCCCCCCCCCCCCACACACACACACACACACCCCCCCCCCCGCCCCCCCCCACCCCCCACCCCGCACCTACCTGCCACCCACACCACTGCTCTTATCTAGCAACATTTGTTTTCTTCGTCCCTATCCCCTCTTAATACATATGTTTACATATCTGTCTGTCTGTCTATTTGTCTAAGTATGTATGTATCTATCTATCTGTCTGCCTGTCTGTCTGTTGAGCGAGAGAGCGACCGGTATAGTCATATATATATAATATATATATATATATATATATATATATATGTATACACACACACACACACACACACACACACATAGACACACCCATACATATATATATATATATATATATATATACATATGTATAGTTGTATATAGTTATCTGTCTGTCGAGCGATCGAGCAAGTGAGCGAGAGAGCGACCAGTATAGTCATAGTGTTATATACATATATATATATATATATATATATATGTGTGTGTGTGTGTGTGTGTGTGTGTGTGTGTGTGTGTGTGTGTGTGTGTGTGTAGTTACATATAGTTATCACGGTACTTGTTTGTTTGTGTACTGCCTGAACATTCAAATTACTACGTTGTTTCTTTCGACATTCCCTCCCCTTTCGCACCTCCACACCCCTATCCCTCCCATCCCAAACCTACACGCTGCTATCTTACTATTCATTCCCTTCAACTCTTTTTTTCTTACTGCTCGACCCCCCCCCCCCCCTTCCTCACCCCATCCCCTTTCTTTTAGCGCCCAAATCCTCACTCCCTCACGCTTCGCACTCTATTCCACTCACAGTCGCATCCTTCTCCCTTCTCCACCCCCATCCCCTCACCCACCCGCCCCGGAATCCTTTCTCGATGTTTTAAAAACGTCTTTATATCAAACAAAAGCAATAGTCCTCCAAAGGGAAGAAAACATTATAGAAAAATCACAATGCCACTCATCAAATGGTGATTAGATGAGTGGCATTGTGATTTTTCTATAATAGTCTTTATATCAGTTTATCGTTTGTTTGTTTTTTAATAATGGTGGGAGGAGGGTGTGGAGTTACAGCCGTTTCCAGATCAGCTGCATCTGACTAGGTTTTCTTTTCCTCTGTGTTTATCACACTCATTCCTTGGTGCCAGAGAAGGGCACGGTACTCTGGGGTCAGACCTTAGTTGGCTGCTATAGGTGACTGACCCCTCCCCCCTCCCTACCCCCCCCCCCCCCTCCTTTTCATATGCCTATTCCACATTGCTGCCAAATAACTACAGTTTGCGATAAAGATCAAGTGGGTGACGAGTTTATAATTGATAATAGTTGGTTGTTTAGTGCATTACTTGTTTAGTTTATGATTGATAATAGTTGGTTGTTTAGTGCATTACTTGTTTAGTTTATGATTGATAATAGTTGGTTGTTTAGTGCATTACTTGTTTAGTTTATGATTGATAACAGTTGGTTGTTTAGTGCATTACTTGTTTATATGGATTTTCTGAAGAATTTTGTCTGATTCGTATTTTGTTTTACACAAGATTACTTTACACTTTGTTTTAGGTTTATTTCCGTTTGCCGTTGGATGTATACGTTGTTGTATGCATGTGAGCTTGTGTCTGCACTGTGTAAGTGTACGTAATAGTTGGCACGAATGTGAATGTTCTTTAGTTGTTTTGCGTGTGTGTGACGTTGAATTAACTTTCAAAGAAAGAAAAGCTTTTAATCTTTGAAAGCCTGTGCGAATTGAAAATGCTGTGCTTAGCAAAGGCCTTGGTCATTGCAGTCAGCTTAGTAATAAATTGCTACATATCAAGATGGGCCTATTGTTGTTTGGTCACTGCAAACATCACAGCAACATATTGCCACATATCATCATGAGACTATCATTGTTTGGTCACTGCAAACATCACAGTAACATATTGCCACATATCATCATGACACTATCATTGTTTGGTCACTGCAAACATCATAGTAACATATTGCCACATATCATCATGAGACTATCATTGTTTGGTCACTGCAAACATCATAGTAACATATTGCCACACATCAGCATGGGACTCTTGTCTGTAAATTATATATTGCGCTGAAGAGATCTAAGCTATGTGAAAAATTCGTTCATTCTCATTGTCCTATTTGTTTGTGTCTTGCCTGAAGAAGACCTAAGAGGTCAAAACGCCTCGTGTTTTGTCTTGTGACTCGTTTGCCCACGTTTTTCTTGGCGGTTCGCTAACATTTATATAAGATCTACATTTGAATGCTTTGCACGAGAGTGAAACCACAAATGGTAATATCCATGGCATGAATATAATAAGAAAACAGTCAACGCACCCCTTGTGCAGATTATGGTTGACTTCGTTGAATGCAGCACCCAATTCCGGAATGGCGGACCTTGCTTGAAGCTGCTGCAGGCGAGTTCCATATCTGATTGCAAATGGCTGTCATGATTTGTTTCCCTTAGTTCACATACTTTCTTCTTCTTCCATGACCTTGCGAATTCCTCTTATGTATTTGTGCGAGATACTGATTCATGTCCGAAATATTATATCAAATGCTTTATTTGCACTATCTCGAAACTACAGTTATCGTTTATCAAAAATGTGAGGTGTAACAAGAAATGCATGCACTGCTAGGGCCCGAGCTTTATTCATCTAGAATTCTGAACAGCATGGCCATCAGTGCACATATCTCCACAGCTCACTTCTAACATACTTGGCCTTTGGTCTTCAAATCTACTTTTAAATGTCTGATCTCCGAGTGTCACAGTGGGGTTTGAGACACTGTACTCGAGCAATCATTTTTAGAACACAAAAAGCTTTCTTCCATAAATTGTCGGATGCACCACGTGTCAACATACCCTGTTAAAAGCAATACCATGGTACACCATCCACACTGGTGCAGTGGTTAGCATATCAGACAAGCTCACTGGGAGCTCGTGGATTCGAGTCTCATCGGAGACATATATTTCTGAAATTTATTTTTGTTTTTTTGTTGCCGTTGCTGCCTATATCAACAGTTGAGTGTGCTGCCCTCCATTGTACCCTCTTTGATTTCTGTATAAGTTAAGTGAACGTTACTGGCAAGACCAGCATATCTTACCCTGAAATTAGCAGAGAACGTTTTATTATGGTGACAAAATTAATTCATGTACTTCGTCAAAACAGCTGTTTTCACTGTCAAATACTCTACTTGGCAAAACAAAAACATTGTCATTTCCTTGCAATATACCGGCTTCAGATCTCCCACAGCAATTCACTGATTTCTTCTCCGAGAAGATAAAGCGTATTAGAGACAATCTTGACTCTGATTCATGCCAGTCTGTTCTTTTTTATTTGTATGATGGACCTTTGTTTTCCTGTTTTGAACCCGTTAGTGAAAAGCAGATTTTTGATTTGATTGCTCTTTCTCCTGGTAAAAGTTGTATCCTTGACCCTATCCCCACTCCCCTCATGAAACAGTGTGCCTCACATCTGGTGCCGTTGATTACGTCCATTGTGAACAAATCTCTGGCATCTGGTTGTGTCCCTCCACAGTTCAAACATGCTGTTGTCACACCTTTGTTGAAGAAAAGTGGTCTTGACGCAAATGATATGAAGAATTTTAGACCAGTATCGAATCTTCCATTTCTTTCTAAAATCCTGGAACGTGTTGTCTTGAAGCAGCTCCAATCCCATTTGTCAGATAATGGTCTCCTGGAAGTGTGTCAGTCCGCTTATAGGAAAAACCACAGCACAGAAACTGCAGTTCTGAGCGTCTTAGACTGCCTGCTTTGTAAAACAGACGATAAACTGGTCTCCCTTCTAGCATTGCTTGATCTCAGTGCTGCTTTTGATACTCTTGACCACTCTATCCTATTCAAGAGACTCAAGGTTACTTTTGGATTTGACGATGTGGTTCTCAAATGGTTCACATCATACCTTTCTGACAGGACACAGACGGTAATCGTTAATGGTGCTAAATCATCCCCTTCTCCTGTTCTGTATGGTGTTCCCCAGGGCTCTGTCCTTGGACCAGTTCTTTTTACCCTTTATTCTCAGCCCTTATCTGACGTTATTTCTGCCCATGGCTGTGACTTCCACAAGTTCGCAGATGACACTGAACTCTCTAAGAGCGCAACCACCAGCGATTTTCAAGGTGCTCAATCAGATATTACCGCATGTTTTAGGGACGTAAAAGTCTGGATGACCAGCAACAAACTCAAGCTGAATAGTGACAAAACCGAGATCATGGCTGTTGGTACCTCCTCTCGTGTCAAGATGGTTAAAGCTGAGTCGGCAGAAATTGATGGTGTTTTACCTTTCAAAGAGTCAGTGAAATATTTAGGTGTTAGCATTGATCAAACGCTCTCTATGCAGAACCAAATATCTAATGTTTGTCGTGCATGCTTCCTGGAATTGCGACGTATTGCTTCTATCCGGTCTTACCTCTCCACACAGGCAACAATCAGACTCATCACCGCCATGGTAATGTCCCGACTAGACTACTGTAACTCTGTGTTACCAGGACTTCCTTCAGAACAGCTTGCACGATTACAAAGGGTGCAAAACAGTGCAGCTCGGCTTGTTCTCAAAAAGCGTAAAAATGAGCATATTACACCTTTGTTACGTGAACTCCACTGGCCTCCCATCAAATATCGATGGCAGTTCAAAATCGCAGTTTTTGCCTATCGTTTCTTTGATGGGACACTCCCACAGTATCTTTCTGCTTCTCTGTCCACCTATCAAACTTCTCGGTCTCTTCGCTCATCTTCTCAAAAACTGAAGAAAATTCCTAGGCGCTCGTTAAAGACAGTCGGTGAGAGAGCATTTAGCTTTAGTGCGCCCACTCTTTGGAATTCTCTTCCTGACAGCTTACGTGACCTGCCCACATTATCTAAATTCAAGTCAGAGTTAAAAACATACTTCTTTAGGAAAGCCTTCTTCAACCATAATATCTGAATGCTGTGTCTATTATTATGACCTGACTTTTTATGTACTGCATGCATAACTGTATTCTTTACGCTTGAACCGATGAACTTGATAAGTGCGCCTGTGTCGGTAGGTGTGTGTGTGTGTGTGTGTGTGTGTGTGTGTGTGGTGTGTGTGTGTGTGTGTGTGTGTGTGTGTGTGAGTGTGTGCGTGCGTGTGTGTGTGTGTGTGTGTGTGTGTGTGTGTGTGTGTGTGTGTGTGTGCGTGTGTGTGTGAACACATGTTAGTGCGAGTGTTTGAGTGTGTGCTGAGCGCAATGAGTTGATCCCAAGAATTGCGCTATATAAAATCCATACATTATTATTATTATTATTATTATAGTTTGATACATTACTTACAGATCATCCCGTTTTAT
>CM065735.1:13404020-13431520 GCA_033310375.1 Conus canariensis
ATAACGATATGCAGGCAAGAGTTCAAGATGATGGAGAGTATCACAGGCATTTTCTGTTTCAAATGGCGTCAAGCAGGGCTGCGTGCTAGCCCCCACTCTTTTCAGTATGTTTTCTTCTTCCACGCTGATGGATGCTTCCCTGGATGGTGACATCAGAGTGGGCTTTAAATACCGGTCTGGTGGAAAGCTCTTCAACTTGAGAAAGCTACAAGCCTAAACCAAAGTCCAGAAAGACACTGCCCAAGACTTTCTCCTCGCTGAAAATTGCACATTGAATTCTGCTACACAGTCTGACATGCAAGAGAGTATGGGCCGCTTTGCCAAAGTCTGTGATGACTTCAGTCCCACAGTCAGCACGAAAAAGACTGAAGTACTGCATCAACAACCTTCTGCAACCCCTACATAGAGCCAAACATCATAGTCAATGGCTAGAAACCTACAGTGGCAGATGAGTTTGTCTACCTTGTTAGCATGTTATTACGAACTGATAACGTAGACGAAGAAGTTGCATGGACGATTGCTAGGGCTTGTACGCTCTTCAGCAGATTCCAAGACAAGGTGTGGGAAAGACGAGGAATACGTCTACAGACCAAGCTCAAAGTGCATCATGCACCTGCACTGCCATTTCTGCAGTATGGCTATCAAACGTGGACGGTGTACAGTCAACATGCCAGGCGGCTGAACTCTTTCCACATGAGATGCCTTAGAACCTTGCTGCACATCAAATGGCAGGACAAAGAACCAGATACAGAGGTGCTTCAGAAGGGCCAACATGGAAAGCATTCAGTATCTAGAAAGAAGAACAGACAGACGGAGCATAGGCGATACATTTCCTACCTTCATCATCCTGAATTGTAGCCAGGGGCAGCAGGAGGAGGATGGCGAGAAGCAGGACTGTCGCTTTCTGCATGATGACGTTCTCTCAGTCCTGAAACAGCCAGATCCACACTCTGTATAATGTGTGTGTGTGTGTGTGTGTGTGTGTGTGTGTGTGTGTGTGTGTGTGTGTGTGTGTGTGTGTGTGTGTGCGTGCGTGCGTGCGTGCATGCGTGTGTGTGCGTGTGTGCACATGCATGCGTGTGTGCATGCATGTGTGCGTGTGTGTGTGTGTGTGTGCTCGCGCACATGTGCATGTTTGTTTGCGTGTGTGCATGCATGTGTGCGTGTGTGTGTGTGTGTGCTCGCGCACATGTGCATGTTTGTTTGCGTGTGTGCATGCATGTGTGCGTGTGTGTGTGTGTGTGCTCGCGCACATGTGCATGTTTGTTTGCGTGTGTGCATGCGCATGTGTGTGGATGGCGGGAGGGAAGGAGGAGAAAGGGGGAGTTGTTAAAATGTTGGCAATGGACACATTTGTATTCCATTCACCATCTTCATTTGAAAATCTTCTTTCAACTTGTATTCCAAGCTCCAGTTGTATAAGCTACCCAGCCACGCACAAATCCCTTGCCAGACACCGACACTGCAACAGCCACACTGAGCAGACAGGAGCAGTGCACAGCGAACGAGACTAGCACGCGTGCGATGATAGACAACACACGTAATGTGGTGATCCCACTACTCACACACGCAGCAGGCAGCAAAGAGGAGCAAGGAGAAAAAGCCTGCCCTCTGACCGCATCCTCGCTCCCCGCCCCCAACACACACACTATATATCTTTCCTTCTCTCGCCAACGCCTTCACCGCCCAATGCTTCTCTTCACCCAGTAACAGAATCCCCTCCTTCCAATCTCCCTTCACTGTGCCCACCATCCCTTACCGTTCCTGTCGACAATAGTACAAAGGCTTCCCAGTCTCCCGCTTCTACTCGTAATTCACTGTCTTCCTACTCCTTCTACACTTTAGCTTCTACCTGATCGAAATCAGTCCTGCCCCTTCCTTCTCCCCAAAAGACACCACATCCATGTCAGTCACTGAAAGTGTTACCAATGACAACACCGAAGGTAATGACCATGCTTCAGTGTCAGGGAACATGCCGGCGGTGTGTTGCTGCTATGATGACTGTGTACCCAGGACCGAGTTTCAGCAGACAACGCAGTCCCTACAGACCAAAGTCTTGGCAGACAACGCAGTCCCTACAGACTGAAGTTTCAGCAGAAAACACAGTCCCTACAGACTTAATTTTCAGCAGACAACGCAGTCCCTACAGACTGAAGTTTCAGCAGACAACACAGTCCCTACAGACACAGTCCCTACAGACTGAAGTTTCAGCAGACAACACAGTTCTTACAGACTGAAGTTTCAGCAGACAACACAGTCCTTACAGACCAAAGTTTCAGCAGACAACAGTCCCTACAGACAGAAGTTTCAGCAGACAACACAGTCCTTACAGACTGAAGTTTCAGCATACAACACAGTCCTTACAGACTGAAGTTTTAGCAGACAACACAGTCCTTACAGACCGAAGTTTCAGCAGACAACACAGTCCCTACAGACTGAAGTTTCAGCAGACAACGCAATCCCTACAGACTGAAGTTTCAACAGACAACACTCCCTACAGACCGAAGTTTCAGCAGACAACACAGTCCCTACAGACCGAAGTTTCAGCAGACAACACAGTCCCTACAGACCGAAGTTTCAGCAGACAACACAGTACCTACAGACCGAAGTTTCAGCAGAAAACAGTCCCTACAGATCGAAGTTTCAGCAGACAACGCAGTCCCTACAGACCGAAGTTTCAGCAGACAATGCAGTCCCTGCAGACTGAAGTTTCAGCAGACAGTGCAGTCCGTACAGACCGAAGTTTCAGCAGACAACAAATTCCCTACAGACTGAAGTTTCAGCAGACAACACAGTCCCTACAGACACAGTCCCACAGACCTACGTTTCAGCAGACAACATAGTCCCTACAGACCTACGTTTCAGCATACAACACAGTCCCTACAGACCGACGTTTCAGCAGACAACGCAGTCCCTACAGACCGAAGTTTCAGCAGACAACACAGTCCCTACAGACTGAAGTTTCAGCAGACAACACAGTTCCTACAGACTGAAGTTTCAGCAGACAACATACTCCCTACAAACTGAAGTTTCAGCAGACAACACAGTCCCTACAGACACAGTCCCTACAGACCTACGTTTCAGCAGACAACACAGTCCCTACAGACTGAAGTTTCAGCAGACAACGCAGTCCCTACAGGCTGAAGTTTCAGCAGACAACACAGTCCCTACAGATCGAAGTTTCAGCAGACAATGCAGTCTCTACAGACCGAAGTTTCGGCAGACAACACAGTCCCTACAGACTGAAGTTTCAGCAGATAACGCAGTCCCTACAGACCGAAGTTTCAGCAGACAACACAGTCCCTACAGACCGAAGTTTCAGCAGACAACACAGTCCCTACAGACCGAAGTTTCAGCAGACAACACAGTCCCTACAGACTGAAGTTTCAGCAGACAAACAATCCCTTCAGACTGAAGTTTCAGCCCTTTGTGCAGCACTGCATGATGCGAGACAAGTCATTTAACATTGACATAGACTCCATCGCCGTTCAATCACTGCACTTTTAATTATAAATAAATCCTGTCCATCTCTTTAAATCGCAAAATCCGTTCCAAGATTCCATTCCCCAATATCCCCCCCCCCCCCCTTCCCAAATCATCGTCTCTCAAATCACCCATCCCCTCTAACGCCACTGCTAAAGAGGGTAATGAAGGCAATGCTGAAAGCTGGCATGGTGCAGACAGAGCAGACTCCACACCAGAGCCCGACTCCCTCAGTCAGCAGACCTCCACTCCCAGCTCTCCCCAACATGTCGGTGTCATCAAAGATACCACAAGCGTTCTTCTGGGGGATGGTGCAGTGAAAGGGGTGGATCCCACCCGCTTCACACCTCCCAACAGCAAGCCACCAAAAATGTGCGTCAGCGACCTGACAGTGACTATGTGGCTCACAGTCACCAACAGTGAGACAGGCTGCAGTTCACGCTCAGATATATCACTGTGCTCAAGAGTTGAGATCCATCACTGTGCTCAAGTGTTCAGATCCATCACTGTGCTCAAGTGTTGGGATCCATCACTATACTCAAGTGTTCAGATCCATCACAGTGCTCAAGTGTTCAGATCCATCACTGTGCTCAAGTGTTCAGATCCATCACTGTGCTCAAGTGTTGAGATCAATCACTGTGCGCAAGTGATGAGATCCATCACTGTGCTCAAGTGTTCAGATCCATCACTGTGCTCAAGTGTTGAGATCCATCACTGTGCTCAAGTGTTCAGATCCATCACAGTGCTCAAGTGTTCAGATCCATCACTGTGCTCAAGTGTTGAGATCAATCACTGTGCGCAAGTGATGAGATCCATTACTGTGCTCAAGTGTTCAGATCCATCACTGTGCTCAAGTGTTCAGATCTATCACTATGCTCAAGTGTTGAGATCCATCAAGTGTTGAGATCCATCACTGTGCTCAAGTGATGAGATGCATCACTGTGCTCAAGTGTTCAGATCCATCACTGTGCTCAAATGTTGAGATCCATCAAGTGTTGAGATCCATCAAGTGTTGAGATCCATCACTGTGCTCAAGTGATGAGATCCATCAAGTGTTGAGATCCATCACTGCTCAAGTGATGAGATCCATCAAATGTTGAGATCCATCAAGTGATGAGATCCATCACTGTGCTCAAGTGTTGAGATCCCTCACTGTGCTCAAGTGATGAGATTCATCACTGTGGTCGTGTTGAGATCCCTCACTGTGCTCAAGTGTTGAGATCCCTCACTGTGCTCAGGTGATGAGATCCCTCACTGTGCTCAAGTGATGAGATCCATCACTGTGCTTTAAGCGTTGAGATCCATCACTGTGCTCAAGTGATGAGATCCATCACTGTGCTCAAGTGTTGAGATCACTCACTGTGCACAAGTGTTGAGATCACTCACTGTGCTCAAGTAATGAGATCCATCACTGTGCTCAAGTGTTCAGATCCCTCACTGTGGTCAAGTGTTCAGATCCATCACTTTGCTCAAGTGATGAGATCCATCTCTGTGTTCCAGTGTTGAGATCCATCACAGTGCTCAACTGTTGAGATCTATCACTATGCTCAAGTGTTCAGATCCATCACTGTGCTCAAGTAATGAGATCCATCATTGAGCTCAAGTGTTGAGATCCCTCACTATGCTCAAGTGATGAGATCCTTCACTGTGCTCAAGTGATGAGGTCCATCACTGTGCTCAAGTGTTCAGATCCATCACTGTGCTCAAGTGTTGAGATCCATCAAGTGCTGAGATCCATCAAGTGTTGAGATCCATCAAGTGTTCAGATCCCTCACTGTAGTCAAGTGTTGAGATCCATCAAATGTTGAGATCCATCAAGTGTTGAGATCCATCAAATGTTGAGATCCCTCACTGTTTTCAAGTGTTGAGATCCATCAAATGTTGAGATCCATCAAGTGTTAAGATCCATCAAATGTTGAGATCTATCATTGTGCTCAAGTGTTGAGGTCCATCAAATGTTGAGATCCCTCACTGTACTCAAGTGTTGAGATCCATCAAGTGTTGAGGTCCATCAAGTGTTGAGATCCCTCACTGTGTTCAAGTGTTGAGATCCATCAAGTGTTGGGATCCATCAAGTGTTGAGATCCCTCACTGTGCTCAAGTGTTGAGATCCATCAAGTGTTGAGATCCATCACTATGCTTAAGTGTTGAGATCCATCAAGTGTTGAGATCCATCACTGTGCTAAGTGTTGAGATCCATCAAGTGTTGAGATCCATCACTGTGCTCAAGTGTTAAGATCCATCACTGTACTCATGTGTTAAGATCCATCACTGTGCCTCAGCAGACGGTGCCATCAGCAGAGACATGTGGACAGACCTCCTTCACCAGTCCAAGACCTTCCCACAGCTTCACTACTGGCGTCTGCTGTCCTGCCTCCCAGGGAACGAGACCCATTCAACAGGAACCTGCAGCAGGTGTGTGACGGTATGGGTGTGCACTGCAGGGACCACACTGCCGTCTTCACCACCAGCAGCGGAGCGCGCACCCAGAATGGCTTCGTACCAATGTGCCATTCTGCCCCAAGGAAAGCAAAAAGCACGCCTGGGTCAGAATCTGTGTGCAAGGACACAGGCCAAAAACTTTTTTTTCTCCCAATCTCTGCGCCACCTCAGAGGCAGTGCACCCACGCCACTCATTCCGACACCCTGTCCACAGCCACAGCCCCGCTGCAGCCCCGGCACTGGCAATCCACAGGGAGCAGTCAATGTTAAGTTGTCAAGAGGCAACCCACCGGAGGAGACACTGCACTGCTGCCGAGTCACTTCGGTGGTGTTCAGTGGCGCCTGTTCTGAGCTAACATACGCAGGACACCACCTACTAAGCCCCCTACTGACAACAATAATTACTTAGTCGCGGAGCCGGCGTGAGTGAGCTCTCCCTCTGGAGGGCACCACCACGTCCATCCAATGACAGCCCCCATAGACTCGCCAATACCGATGACCCCAACGGAACCAAACCAAGGCCACAGACGTGGAGAGGACATCGAAACTGAGGTCACCATGAGAGCAGGGCATGAAGGGCCACAGAATTTGAGACTTTTTTCTTTTAATGGTGATTAATGAGAATGAGGATGATTAAGATGATGCGACGGATTTCCATTTCGGTCTGAGACTACATGACAGGGCTGTACTCTACGCTTCCTTTTATAACATATCCCGGCGCCAACCAGGCCCGAAAGATACAGACACCTGCAGTGTTGGTCAGGAAATTTGAGCAACACTCTCAGAAACGCATCTGTTAAGTGGATGAAACTCGACTGTGTGGTCCCAGTCTCCCCAACCGAGTCCACAGCAAACTCAACTCTGGGTAGGAGCCGGTCGGGGCAGGAAAACCCACATGACTCTGATGGGATTCGAACCCACGACCTCCCAGCCGGGACTCAGGCTGAAAACTTAGCCACAAAAAGAGGCGTGCTTTCCACAGGCTTTCTTTCCACTGGACGCTTCTCCACATTATCTCCCTTGTTGCAACACCACCCTGTTCTTCCTCTAGTCCATTGACCCACACAGTTTGATAAAAAGTAACCATCTTAATCCAACAGCCCTCCTACACTTCCACAATCTCCCACTGACCGACACTGATCAAAGGTCCTTCCTCCCCTCCCTAACAACACCCTCTAATCCCCCAGGCAACTAATTCGACGACCCAGCAGTATTTGACTCATAGGGCGATAAAGAAAACTACTCTTCACTTCCAAACCCACCACTAATGATGCCACTGCAAGCGTTTTCTTCTGTGTTCTTCGCTTCTTTTCTGTGTTCCCCTCCAGCTATTTTGCAATGGTCCCATGTGCCACCAACCTATGGATTCTTTGGGGCTTGTATCAGTGTGTGTGTGTGTGTGTGTGTGTGTGTGTGTGTGTGTGTGTATGTCTGTGTCTGTGTGTGTGCATGTGTGTGTTTGTGTGCATGTTTGTGTTCGTGTGTGTGTGTGTGTGTGTGTGTGCGCGCGCGCGCGCGCGCGTATGTGTGTATGTGTGTCTATGTGCGCGTGTATATGTGTATATGCGTGCAAGTGTGTGTGTGCATGCGTGCATGTGTGTGCGTGTGTGTGTGTGTGTGTGTGTGTGTGTGTGTGTGTGTGTGTGTGTGTGTGTGTGTGTTGTGCTGTGTTGTGTGCGAGTGATATGTCGATGAAGTAGATGAACACTTCATATGTGTGAGTATAGGCACACATGTGCATCACAAAACTTCAAAACGTTAAACGTTAAACATTTTCTATCCCCATTTGTGTACCCCCTCCCCTCTCTCCCTTCTGCTCCACTGCACAGTTCACTCACTCCCTACCTTGCATTTTTCCCCTTTCCAACTCCTATTCCGGCATTAACACACATACAGTCATAAAAAAATAATAATAAACGCCTACCAGTCCTTCGCCACAGCTGCCACAGATGAGTCCAGTTAAGCTCTTCAAGCTGTAACGACAAGCCCTACATCAGGTTTTCCTCCCCTTCACCAAACGAGACACACGAAACAGTCGACTGTTTCACAGATAAGCGTCGACCTCATAAAGCGGATTATTAACAACTATAATGCAAATGAACAGCGCAGTTACTGTGCCCTTTGGCAACAACAAAAAATTTCCTCCCTCCTCCGTAAGCAGATCAACCTCCTAACCTAAAAACAGATACAGGAGCGGGCGTGGGGGTTGGGGGGGGGGGGCTGAAAAATAAGTGAACGAATGTCCCGCAACTTTCTCATCTGAAATGAAAACGTCTGCCTACTTTTTGCTTCCTTAATTCCTTGTCAAAATGCTAAAAATGCACAATGGCTAGCTATGACTCCTACCACCCTACCCTTCACACACACACACACACACACACACACACACACACACACACACACGCACACATGTTTAATGCTTTCCTTTTCTTGTCCTTTCTCCTCTCAACCCTCACCCCACCCTACTGCGACAGTTCACATTTTCTGTGCTGCCTGTTTTATGTTGTATCTTTTCCGTCGAGCAGTAAACCACATACAGTAATTTCAAACCAAGAAAAAAGAAATATGCAATCCTCACCCTTTGCCCTCAGTTGACGCAGATGGCCCGAATTAAACCTCTTTGTGTGTATCAACATGCCCCACATTCGGCCTTCGTTCAACTTGTTCTTCGTTCAGTATTACCAATATAGCAACAAAACGCTGTGTGTTTTCATGATCACTGTGTCTGTGGCCTTTGCCTTCCAATTATAAAAAAGAATTTTCATATTCATCTTTCCAGTCGTGCAAGATAAATGTATCAAATTTCCCCACCTATCTCTGTGTGTGTGTGTGTGTGTGTGTGTGTGTGTGAGAGAGAGAGAGAGAGAGAGAGAGAGAGAGAGAGAGAGAGAGAGAGAGAGAGAGAGAGAGATTTCTCTTTCAAAGAAGAAAATAACCTTCTTTCTTCAAAACACACACACCGTTTCTCCATCACTTAAGTCAAATCAAACTTAGGATATGTTGTTATTTTCAGTTTCAGGTTCAGTTTCGTTAAGGGGGTGTCTCTGCTGCACCTTATCATGGCAAATCATGAGGCCTTGGTGCGCTTGGCTTATAACGTGATGGCGGTATACATGAATAACGAAAGAAAGAAAATGGGGCTGTGGTTAAGCTTAGCAGATGCCTGACCTGTGAATTAGTCCAAAGCAATGGGTGTATGCTTGTGTATGTGTGTAAGGATATAGGTGCACGTGTGTGTGTGTGTGTGTGTGTGTGTGTGTGTGTGTGTGTGTGTGTGTGTGTGTGTGTGTGCGTGTACGTGAATGTGATTGAGTGTGCCCAAGTGCGTGAGCTTATGTCCATGGGCGGGCGTGTGCACATGAGTGTATATCCTTAAGTAAGTGGCCGCAGGATAAAACGTGCATGCATTCATGCACGTTCGGCTGTATGCATTTGTTTTTTTGTTTTTTTTTGTGGAGCGGCTCTTCATAGAATGGTATCATGACTAATAGTTGAAAAAGAAAACATCAATACACAACTAAGTAAAAAAAGAATGAAATGATTTTTAAATCAAAG
Source organism: Conus canariensis (assembly GCA_033310375.1). Lineage (NCBI taxonomy): Eukaryota > Metazoa > Mollusca > Gastropoda > Neogastropoda > Conidae > Conus > Conus canariensis. The sequence goes on from CM065735.1 coordinate 13,413,501, forward strand.
AATTGGACATATAAGACCTAATGACAAATAAATATAATCAAAGTAAAAACAAAAACCTAAACTGAAATCATGTTACAAAATACTATACTTCTAAACGTCAACATCACTATCAAACATCGATATCAATATATCATCATAATCTTCATCAGTAGATGCACCTATGAAGACATTTCCCCACAGCTGGATCAGACCCCTTGCGCATTGACACATATGTATCATCAGGCCAGAGAGTGGTTGAACAATATAAGCCACTGTGCTCTATATTCCACTCAACCACGCTACGTTACACACAAAACCAACGTAAGAACGCATTCTCCATCCCACACACCCCTTCACCAATGGCACTCGCATCGTAGGCTGGATACCCAAGTAACTATGATATCAGGTGGCACTGGGCACGCCCCAAATTGTCGTGTCTTACCCCAACACTTTCATTTTTCATGTAATACCACCATCACCTCTATCCACCCCCACCCCCACCCCCCCTCCCTCCCGAAACAAGAAGCTATTTAAAAACTGGACGAATAAATCTGTGCAAGGGACAAAGGGAAGGGAGAAGGGGAAGGAGAGTGGCATTGAACTGAAATTTTAACGGTTTCAGAGTGGGATGACTGCAGGTGGAAATTGTTGTTGGAAAAAAAAGAAAAGACAGAATTTCTACGCCAAGAAACGAAGAAACAAACACGCGAAAAATACAAACGAACAACAAATCCAACACTTTTGTACCTGTTACGCGTTCTTGAGGCAAGGCAAAAGTACCATTACAGACAATGAAACGGGAGGACGAACAATCATTCTCTCATCTCTTCAGTTTGGGTGCAACATTTGTTTGTCCGTCGTTTTCATTGTCTTGAATGTTATTTGCTTTGCCTGAAGAAGGCTCAAAAGATCGAAAGATCGGAACGCATTGTGTTTGTTTTGTTATTTGTTTTGTTGGCAGTGCGGTAGTTCTGTTTTGCTCTGTTTTCATTTGCTGATAAAGGACAAAATAGCAACAGTTCTTGAAACACGAGAAGGGGAGAGGGTGTCAATCGTCATCCTTTTCACTGGTTGTGAGGAGCAAAATGAGCACACATTTTTTTTTTTAATGGTGATCTTCATTTTATAAGATTGCTGAAGTCGACATGTTAAAAGAACGAACATTTTTTTTCTCTTTTCTTGCTTGCTGATAAGAGAATGAAACCTAAAGGTGTAGTGTATTGGTACACCTTAGGAAGTTGAACCAGAGCTAACTGCAACAGGAGAAGGAAGGAGTTGCGTTAAGGCACAGAATTACCTGTCTGGGCTTACTCTCGACGTAAAGGATGGTAGGAAAGAAAGACGTGGGGAGGCAGGGATGGGTGCATGGGCTGGAAAGGAAGGTGTGGGAAGGGGGTGGGGGTGGGGAGGGGGCATTCAACTGAAATTGTTTTACATTCGGTGAAGAGAGTGAAAGCCCAGTCAGTCAGTCAGACACAAAGTGAACGCCAGTCTTTGTAGAAATACCGGCAAGTTACCCAAACAATGTACAAAATAATTTACAAGAACCCGTCTCAGACATACATACATACATACATACAGTGAGCACATCACTAGCTAGTTCCTCATACACCTAACACAATATGCTGTAAGATCATCGCCCAGACCCCCCCAATCGTATACTGCTCTACAAGAACTGCAGTCAGTCACCCTCAGATATAGTATAGTACTTAAACAGGGTCCTAATCAGTCACCAACACAGTATACCCTATGTTTAAAAGAATGCTGAACACTTTACCCTCATCATGAACAGAGCTCTTCATTACAAACCCACTTTACCCTCATCATGCACACAGCTCTTCATTACAAACCCACTTTACCCTCATCATGCACACCGCACTTCATTACAACCCACTTTACCCTCATCATGAACACAGCACTTCATTACAACCCACTTTACCCTCATCATCCACACAGCACTTCATTACAACCCACTTTACCCTCATCATGAACACCGCACTTCATTACAACCCACTTTACCCTCATCATGCACACAGCACTTCATTACAACCCACTTTACCCTCATCATGCACACCGCACTTCATTACAACCCACTTTACCCTCATCATGCACACCGCACTTCATTACAACCCACTTTACCCTCATCATGCACACAGCACTTCATTACAACCCACTTTACCCTCATCATGCACACCGCACTTCATTACAACCCACTTTACCCTCATCATGCACACCGCACTTCATTACAACCCACTTTACCCTCATCATGCACACGCACTTCATTACAACCCACTTTACCCTCATCATGCACACCGCACTTCATTACAACCCACTTTACCCTCATCATGCACACCGCACTTCATTACAACCCACTTTACCCTCATCATGCACACAGCACTTCATTACAACCCACTTTACCCTCATCATGCACACAGCACTTCATTACAACCCACTTTACCCTCATCATGCACACAGCACTTCATTACAACCCACTTTACCCTCATCATGCACACAGCACTTCATTACAACCCACTTTACCCTCATCATGACACAGCACTTCATTACAACCCACTTTACCCTCATCATGACACACAGCACTTCATTACAACCCACTTTACCCTCATCATGAACACAGCACTTCATTACAACCCACTTTACCCTCATCATGAACACCGCACTTCATTACAACCCACTTTACCCTCATCATGCACACCGCACTTCATTACAACCCACTTTACCCTCATAATGACACCGCACTTCATTACAACCCACTTTACCCTCATATGAACACAGCACTTCATTACAACCCACTTTACCCTTCATCATGAACAGACTTCATACACCACTTTACCTCTCATGCACCGCATCATTACAACCACTTTACCCTCATCATGCACACCGCACTTCATTACAACCCACTTTACCTCATCATGCACGCAATCACCAACCACGAAAGCACTTCATTACAACCCACTTTACCCTCATCATGAACCAGCACTTCATTACAACCCACTTTACCCTCATCATGAAACAGCACTTCATTACAACCCACTTTACCCTCATCATGCACACCAGCACTTCATTACAACCCACTTTACCCTATCATGAACACCGCACTTCATTACAACCCACTTTACCCTCATCATGCACACACGCACTTCATTACAACCCACTTTACCCTCATCATGCAACACCGCACTTCATTACAACCCACTTTACCCTCATCATGCACACCGCACTTCATTACAACCCACTTTACCCTCATCATGCACACCGCACTTCATTACAACCCACTTTACCCTCATCATGCACACAGCACTTCATTACAACCCACTTTACCCTCATCATGCACACCGCACTTCATTACAACCCACTTTACCTCATCATGCAAAACCGCACTTCATTACAACCCACTTTACCCTCATCATGCACACCAGCACTTCATTACAACCCACTTTACCCTCATCATGCACACCGCACTTCATTACAACCCACTTTACCCTCATCATGCACACAGCACTTCATTACAACCCACTTTACCCTCATCATGCACACAGCACTTCATTACAACCCACTTTACCCTCATCATGCACACAGCACTTCATTACAACCCACTTTACCCTCATCATGCACACGCACTTCATTACAACCCACTTTACCCTCATCATGCACACAGCACTTCATTACAACCCACTTTACCCTCATCATGCACACGCACTTCATTACAAACCCACTTTACCCTCATCATGCACACAGCACTTCATTACAACCCACTTTACCCTCATCATGAACACAGCACTTCATTACAAACCCACTTTTACCCTCATCATGCACACAGCACTTCATTACAACCCACTTTACCCTCATCTGCACACAGCACTTCATTACAACCCACTTTACCCTCATCATGCACACAGCACTTCATTACAACCCACTTTACCCTCATCATGCACACAGCACTTCATTACAACCCACTTTACCCTCATCATGAACACAGCACTTCATTACAACCCACTTTACCCTCATCATGCACACCGCACTTCATTACAACCCACTTTACCCTCATCATGCACACAGCACTTCATTACAACCCACTTTACCCTCATAATGAACACAGCACTTCATTACAACCCACTTTACCCTCATAATGAACACAGCACTTCATTACAACCCACTTTACCCTCATCATGAACACCGCACTTCATTACAACCCACTTTACCCTCATCATGAACACCGCACTTCATTACAAACCCACTTTACCCTCATCATGCACACCGCACTTCATTACAAACCCACTTTTCCCTCATCATGAATACAGCACTTCATTACAACCCACTTTACCCTCATCATGCACACCGCACTTCATTACAACCCACTTTACCCTCATCATGCACACAGCACTTCATTACAACCCACTTTACCCTCATCATGCACACAGCTCTTCATTACAACCCACTTTACCCTCATCATGACAACAGCACTTCATTACAAACCCACTTTTCCCTCATCATGAACACAGCACTTCATTACAAACCCACTTTACCCTCATCATGAACACAGCACTTCATTACAAGCCCAATTTTACCCTCATCATGAACACAGCACTTCATTACAAACCCACTTTACCCTCATCATGAGAACAGCACTTCATTACAAACCCAATGTTACCCTCATCATGCACACAGCACTTCATTACAAACCAATGTTACCCTCATCATGAACACAGCACTTCATTACAAACCCAATGTTACCCTCATCATGAACACAGCACTTCATTACAAACCCACTTTACCCTCATCATGCACACAGCACTTCATTACAAACCCACTTTACCCTCATCATGAGAACAGCACTTCATTACAAACCCAATGTTACCTTCATCATGCACACAGCACTTCATTACAAACCCAATGTTACCCTCATCATGCACACAGCACTTCATTACAAACCCAATGTTACCCTCATCATAAACACAGCACTTCATTACAAACCCACCTTACCCTCATCATAAACACAGCACGTCATTACAAACCCACTTTACCCTCATCATGAACACAGCACTTCATTACAAACCCACTTTACCCTCATCATCATAAACACAGCACTTCATTACAAACCCACCTCACCATCATCATGAACACAGTACTTCATTACAAACCCAATGTTACCCTCACCATGCACACAGCACGTCATTACAAACCCACTTTACCCTCATCATGAACACAGCACGTCATTACAAACCCACTTTTCCCTCACGGTGAAAACAGCATTTCGTAGCAGTCCCCATAAATGCCCACACTGTAATCATAGCACTTCATTTCAAACCCCGCTTCACTCATACTTTACCCTCACTATGACCACAGCACTTCTTTACGTGCCCCATCTTACCATCACCATGATCACAGCACTTCTTTACGTGCCCCATCTTACCCTCACTATGACCACAGCACTTCTTTACGTGCCCCATCTTACCCTCACTATGACCACAGCACTTCTTTACGTGCCCCATCTTACCCTCACTATGATCACAGCACTTCTTTACGTGCCCCATCTTACCCTCACTATGATCACAGCACTTCTTTACGTGCCCCATCTTACCCTCACTATGATCGAAGCGCTTGTAATTGTTCTTACAAACACACCTCATGGCACTCAGTAGTCATATCAAATTACGAAGCTGTTGTTGTCCTTTGTGATTTTCATTATTCGTCTCATAAAAAGAAAAAAGGAAGGAAAAGAAAAACAAGCAATGATGATTATTCGTGATATGTAGTCAGAAAGTGAACTTGCACACCGTTTGTTGATTGTAAATTGTGATTTTGGTTGAGTGCTGTCAGATTTGGCTTTTTCTCTGTAATGTCGAATTCAAATAATGTTTGCCTTTCTCCTCTTCGAACTGCACACATGTTCGCATACGATGGTCAAAGGAATGTCTTTTTTCATAACTGTTTTTGGATATTTTTACTTGTTTGTTTGTCTTGTGCGATATAGGGTAAACACGTCTAGAATGTTAAATAGACGTGAATTTTTTTTTAGATTGTTTCTTTTTTGTGGTAACTGGTTCGATCCTTTTCTTATACCAGACAATTGAAAGAACAAAAAGAAGGTTGAAGTATGTAGCAATGGGCATTGCCAAAGTGCTTTTGAACAAAGAGAAAGAGTAAGACAAATGAGTAATATAACGATATCATCACTTAACTGCCAGGGCTTAGGAAATTTTCAGAAAAGAAGAGATGTATTTCAGTTTCTTCGTCAGAAAAATCATTCTATCTACTTCCTACAGGACACTCACTTCAGTCAAAAAATATATCGTCAAGTTAGAGCAGAATGGGGTTATGAATGTATATTCGCATCGAATAGTAGTAAATCTAGAGGAGTAGCTATTCTGTTAAATAACAACTTTGAGTTTAAGATAAAAAGACAGTAAAAGATGAAAAAGGAAATTATATAATATTGGTGCTAAGCACTATGGAAAAAGATATTTTACTAGTTAACGTTTATGGACCAAATAGGGACCAACCATCTTTCTATGCAGAATTACAAAAAAGAATAGAAAATTTCGGGATCCCTAACATAATCGTAGCCGGAGATTGGAACCTTGTTATTAACCCAAACCTTGACTACCATAATTATAAAAATATTAACAATCCTAAGTCTCAGGATAAGGTAACTGATATGATGTTAAACTTGGAACTACTTGATATTTGGAGAGAATTCAACCCTGAAGCTCACAGATACACATGGAGAAGACTCGATCCTCTCCAACAAAGCCATTTAGATTTTTTCCTTGTGTCCGATTCGCTGATCACATATGTTAAGGAAGCTGACATTTTATATGGACACAGAAGTGATCACTCTCTTGTTTGTATCAGTCTGAAATATAAAGCAGAAGTAAGACAGAGAAGTCTTTGGAAATTTAATTCATCTTTACTGAAAAATACTTCTTATATTGAACTTGTTAAAGAAACTATCAAGAACATTAAAGAGCAGTACGCAGCTTTACCATACGATCGACATAACATAAAGCAAATTCCTAGTGACCAAATTCAATTTACTATCTCTGATCAGCTGTTCCTCGATGTATTACTTATGGAGATAAGAGCTCAGACCATATCGTATAGTATAAGAGACAAGAAAAAGATGGATGACACAGAACAAAATTTAGAAAAAAATCATTGCAGAACTAGAAAAAAACTCACTCTTAAACGAATCTGATTTAAAGGTACTACAAGAGAAAAGAGGAGAGTTAAGTGAAATTAGAAAAAAGAAGATAGACGGTATAATTCTTCGATCAAAAGCCAGATGGGCGTCACAGGGGAACAAACAATGAAATATTTCTTTTCTTTGGAAACGAGGCACTTTGTTAGCAAACAAATGACGAAACTTGTGACAAAACGAGGGGAAATACTATCTGAAACAGATGATCTTCTTAAAGAAACGAGGAGTTTTTATCAAACATTATACAAGGACAAAAACACAGAAGATATCCTTATGGAAGACTACGTTCATAATTTGCCTAGGTTACCAAAAACAGGATCTGGTAAGTTAGATGGACCATAACATTAGAAGAAGCGTCAAAGGCTCTAAAATTAATGCAAAATGACAAAAGTCCAGGTACAGATGGGATGACAGTTAATTTTTTTCAAATTCTTCTGGAATCAGTTAGGCAATTTTGTTGTTCGTTCCTTAAATGAAGGGTTCTTTTGTGGCGAAATGTCCGTTACACAGAAAGAAGGAGTCATAATTTGTCTACCGAAGGGAGATAAACCCAAAGAATACCTTAAGAACTGGAGACCAATCACTCTCCTAAATGTTGTGTATAAAATCGGATCAGCGTCTATAGCCAGTCGAATTAAATCGATCTTGCCTAAACTCATAAACGAAGACCAGACAGGATTCGTTCCTGGAAGATACATAGGGGACAGCATCAGAACTATTTATGACATTATCCATTACCTTGATGAAAAACGATTACCCGGTTTATTAAGTCTCTGTTGACTTCGAGAAAGCATTCGACTCCATTAGCTGGTCATACATGGATAAAACACTAAAAAGATTTGGTTTTGGAGATGAAATACGTAAATGGGTATCCGTCTTTTACAATGACATAAAAGCTTATATGTTAGTAAATGGGAAAATGGCCTCAGATTTCAAAATAGAAAGAGGTTGCAGGCAAGGAGATCCAATATCAACCTATGTATTTATTTTATGTGCGGAAATACTCGCTTGTAAAATAAGAGATGACAGAGATATAAAAGGTATTAAAGTGGCTGACACAGAATTTAAGATTTGTCAGTTTGCAGATGATACATTTTTTACACTGGAAGGTGACAGAAACTCTTATGAAAAGCTGTTCCAAAGGCTTAATGAGTTTGAAATTATATCAGGACTGAAATTGAACTACTCAAAAACATTCAACGTATGGTTAGGTAGCAAGAAAAACTCTTCGAATATATAGTGTGAATAAAGATATGGAATGGAATCCTCTTAGATTTAAAATATTAGGGCTCTGGTTTACTAACGATATCAGAAGAGTCACAGAAATAAATATGAAAGACAAGTTATTAGAGGTAAAACATCTGTTCAAAATATGGTTGCAAAGAACTGTTACGCCATTAGGTAGAGTGGTGGTACTCGAATCTTTAGTTTTATCAAAACTCACCTATCTCTGGATATGCTTCCAAATCCTCCAGACACTCACATCAAACAAATACAGAAAATGTGTTTTAACTTTATATGGGACGAAAAACCGGATAACATCCAGAGAAAGTACTCTGTACACAATATTGAAGAAGGAGGCATTGGCATTCCTGAGATCAAGACATACATAGAGGCATTAAAATTAGCTTGCCTGAGAAAGATCATACTTCAACCCCCAAAGTGGATTCATATAACAAGACTTTTATGTCCAGAAATTAATTTGATACAAAGTTACGGACCCAAACGATTTGAACCGAACATGTCTAACCAGTTTTGGACAAATGTCTCCTCAGCGTATGTAAAATTTTGTAGACAAATTGAACTTAAGGACGGAAATGAGCTGTTAGCTGAACCAATCTTTTATAATGAAAAATTTAAGATTGCGAATGAAGTCTTTTATTACAAAGATTGGGCACAGAGGAATGTTGTATTCATCAAAGACCTTGTAGACAGCAATGGAGAATTCTTAAGTTACAGAGCCTTCTCACACAAGATCAATAGCAAAGTAAATTTCTTAGAATATATGAGTTGTTTACAAACAATTAAACAGTATAAAAGAACAAGACAAATTGTCATTAACGATAATGTAGGCGACTCCTGTACAAAGGCAATACGTTCGATAATCTGTGTATCCAAAGGAACTAAAAGGTACTATAATATCTTATTTAATAAAATAGAAATTCTAAATATTAAACCTTTTGTGCACTGGGAAGAAAAACGTAGTATACCAGTTGACGGAAAAAGTTTTTTAAAAATTTAAGAGAATATCGGAAATAAAACTAAAGTGGTTTCAACTCAGAATATGTTACAGAATTTTAGTGACAAATACCGTTTTAAAGAAAATGGGAATAGTTAACAGTGACATGTGCAATTTTTGTAACCAAGAAAAAGATACAATCTAACACTATCTATATAACTGTGACTTTTCTCTTTCTTTTTGGATAGAGCTACAACTAATTCTGAGAGAAAAATGTGCAACTTTTCACAGGCTGTCATTTAACATCGAACTGATTCTCTTTGGCATTGAAGACAACACAAAAACATGAAATTCTTGACTTTATAATTCTACTGGGAAAATTCTACGTATATAAATGCAGAATGAACAAAATAAGACCATCAGTGCAAACATTCTTTAAAGAATTAAGATTAAGATATGAAATGGAAAAATACTCTCATAATCTGGAAATGAAACACTTTGATTTTGAACAAAAATGGAGTCAGTGCACACATTTATTAGAACACTGAATAAGGGTAATTATGATCCTGAGTCACAATTACAAAAATGAAAACGAAGAAAAAAAGAAGAAAAAAACTTACTTAGAACAAAAATCAGTTTCAGGTCTTCTTCATATTAAGAACAGATGAGATTCAATATAAAACTAAGGTCAGTTTAAGGCTGTTAAGAAATCATGTCAAGATGTGCATTAAGGTCGGTCAATAAAGTAGAATGAAATAAGCATGGATTAAATTGACATTCTGAAAAAGGACAGGTTTTAGCTTTAGCTTAAGGTCAAGTTGAGGATGTTTAGAGCTGAAGTCACCTAACGGTCAAACCAATATTGTGTGAAGATCTGGTGTCAGGGCCGGTCGTATAGTATTAACAAAGGAGCACTCCACTGAACAGATTGTTTTGGATTGATTGTATTTTTATTGTACTGTGTTGTATTACGCTGTACTGCATAGTATGCCCTTACGTTATATTAGAAAGAAAATTACGTGCAGACAGATTTAGTTGAAACTGTATTGTGCTTGACTTTTTCCCGATGTTTTCTTTCTTTTTTTCTGTTTTGTTTTGTGAGTCAGGTGTTTGTGGGTGCGACTTACGGAGATGCTGCTGATGTGTTGACTCTGCGCACTGTCCTCTTTTTGCGCACCTGTAATCTCCATATGTTTGATTAGAAAAAAAAATAAAGGATGGAAGAGATGGGCTAAAATTAATTTTAAAAAAAATTCTGCTCATCAAAATTTTTTAAAAAATTCCATCTACAGATCAAGGAACTTATCTGTCATCGACGACAAATGTGTGTGTGTGTGTGTGTGTGTGTGCGTGCGTGCGTGCGTGCGTGTTTGTGCGTGCGTGCGTGCGTGCGCGCATGTGTGCGTATGTGGAAGGGTGTGTGTGCGAGTGGGAGGGGGGAGGTCTGCACGCACGTGCTGTCAGTTTCTCCATGAGTGTGCATGGGCACACATATTTATCTACATTCCTGTCCCACGTTATTATCATCACCATCATCCAAACCATCACATCATTGCTATTACTAAAATGCTATCATCTCTACAGTATCTCTCAGCCCACTCACAGTTCACCACCCTTACTTTGCGCCACTTCCCAACACTCATCACGTCTCTGTCTCAGCTTCACACTCCCATGACCACCTCCACCCTCCCTCCCTCACCCAGTCATCCCCACCCAAATCTCACTAACATTAATGTTAACCGACATCACCACTAGGAAACAACCACCACTCCCAACAACACTATCACCACAAACACCCACCCCTCCTCCTTCTCCTCAACCGCATTACCATGATCATCACCGCTTGGGATTGAATTTTTAATGTACAATTTTAGGCGTACACGTATGCACGCACGCATGCACGCACAGAGAGAGAGAGAGAGAGAGAGAGAGAGAGAGAGAGAGAGAGAGAGAGAGAGAGAAGAGAGAGAGAGAGGGGGGGTTCAATTACCCAACAGGTAAAGGGAAGCAACTGGCAGAAGTTAGTCGGCCGATATCGATCGATACAACATGCACATAACAATGGTTCACTTCACGCTCAGCAGGGTGTACTCCAGTCACCCCATTCTTCTTTTCTTCTTTGTTCTTCAGTTAAACCTCCAAAAATCTCCATTGGTGAAATTTCGGGGCACGGTTACAGGGTTCCTACAGACTCCCAAGAACAAAATTCAAGAGTTTTCAAGAAGTTTTCAAAAATGATTTTTTTTTAATTCAAGGCTACAACACATGCGTAGATGGATACGTCCCTTACCTGTTTTCTGCCCTAGGTCAACTTGATCCGCTGTTATTTCACACAGCAGGGAGCAGAAGTACTGTTAGTACTAAATGGAAAGTCATTAATATACAAAAGAACTGCTAAAAGTCTGGAAAGTCCCTGCTCACACTCACAGCAAATTGCTCACTACCACGTAGTTTGCATCTTCTTGTGTTCTTTTTTTCAACAATGAATGAAAGTGAGGTGCAATGCCAAGTGTCGCCAAATACCTTGATTTTCCCTCACCACACTGAAATCCTTTGGCGATTTGACTATCTGGAAACATTGTTTGAAAAAGCTGAGAATTCTGTTCACAAGAGTTGAAGCCTTGGGACGAGTTGACAGTGTGCAGTGTCCAAAGAATTTCAGATTTCAGCACATCTGTCTTTGAGCAAAACGAGACCATTGCGGCTGAAGAGCTGGTACTAGATTCGCGCACGGACACATCAGGATCAGGATTTAATGGCGACACAACTTTCGCGTTCGACGCTGCTGCCGCCGTATTGTTTGTAAGAAAGTGCGAGATGTGATTGCAACCGAAGATTTGCTCAACGCCAGTAGAGCCATGTGCTTTTTTTTCCTTCGCTTTGGCTAACCAGGGCACTCTCGCCCATTGCTCCCACATCGAAACTTTGTTTGCAGACTGTGCAGTTTGCTTTGTCTTCTCTTGCCCAGTCAGAATACTCGGGTTTATCCAACCACAGACGGTTGAAAGCACCACCACCACCACCCCCCCCCCCCCCACTCCCCCGGCATTTTCAATTTTGTTCACGAATCAGCTATCACAGAGAACTGAACAAACCGGAAGCGCAAGACCTTCGCGCATGCGTAGAATTTAAAATTGCGGAAGTTACAAATTATCTCCCTTGTTGAAATAGCACACGTCAAGGCGGGATCGCGACTATGTAAAAATTTGTTTTTTAATAATTTTTCATCAACCTAAACGTAGAAAAATCAAATGCCTTTTTTTGCTACATTAGATTTTTGGAGGCAATGGCTTGATTTTCAAAGGTTTTTAAGGTGGTTTGGTCAACAGAACCACATTTTTATGGATTTTTATGGGTTTTCAAGGCCTTGAAACTGGCTCTCAGAATTCAAGACGTTTCAAGGAGTGTACAAACCCTGGGTTACAAGTGAGCGTATGTCAACACAGTTTTTCTTTATTCATTCACTGAGTTACTATAACAAAGGAAAAAAAACGATGACGACGAGGGGTATGCACAAACACATTTTGATTTCTTTATATAAACAAAAACAGGTTTATGAGACATGTGGCACAGACAATAAAGAACCTATGACATCGACTGCAGGCCATAATTGGAGACTAAGAGTGTTAAAAAAAAGCCCTAAAAGACTGTTGAGTTTCTGACGGAAAGAGAAAGACGTTAGACGATGCTCTGTAAGTTAAAACCTAATACAGTTCTTCCAGGATTTAACAGCCTCAAGAAAGACAGCCAGATGGGTAGACAAGTGCAGATGGGTAAAGAGGTGCAGATGGATACAGATCTGCAGATTGGTGTAGAGGTACAGATGGATAGAGAGGTATAGATGGGTACAGATCTGGAGATGGGTATGGAGGTGCAGATGTTCTTCAGCTGTAACTCTAAGAATCCCCAATGGTGCGTTTTTGTTTTTTTATGGCGGTCACAGTTGAATGTATGTCAATGCAGTTTTTCTTTATTCATTCACTGAGTAATTTCATTGAAGAAAAAAAACCCACTCACAACAACAACACGGGTAATACACATATACATTTTCATTTCTTTCTTTCAACAAATACGGCTTTCCAGGAAATGTGGCACAAACCATAAAGAACCGAAGACATTGATTGTAAGCCATCACCGAGTGATAAAAGAATCAGTTAGAGCTGCCCGTTAATGCACAAAGTTCACTTTTTTTATGTGGTAATCACTGGCACCACTCCACACTTTTCATTAGCACTTGCTATAAGAAGGTTGAGGTTCCAAAATCATACTTTCGTTTTTAATATAAACCTGATGTCTATATATTCTTTTCATGTGTGTGCGCGCACGCGCTCACACACACACACACACACACACACACACACACACCACACACACACACACACACATATATATATTTGTTACTCAATAATTGTATTCATCACCTTTTCACCTAGTCTATGGCAACAAAACATAATTTCAATGTTTTTCAATGGAACTGTCGTTCCATTAGTAGTAATCTTGATCATCTAGTTCAACATCTTGCCTGTCATCAATATGATATCTTAAGTCTGCAATCTCTAAATGTTAAGAAGGAAAAATTGCCTAGGTTAGATAACTACTATTACCCTCCTATTTATCAAAAGGAAGATACCAACGGGAAAGTTAGTACGGCAATTTATATCCATGAAGGGGTGAATTACTCTCTATGTTCCAGCCCCGTTCCACCAGATATATCCAATATACAATATTGCGCTGTAACAGTTCAATTTGATAACACCTTGTTAACTGTCATATCTGTGTATTTACCAAAAGGCCCAGACAGTGAAAACACAGAATGGATTCGTACACTTCAACCAGATAAAGGTACAAAAATTCTTTTAACGGGAGATTTCAATGCACACGCCCCATTTTGGGAGCGAAATTGTCAAAATATCACAAGCAATCGTTTTATTGATAATATTGTTGATGCAAGCTTATATCTCCTGAATGACGGTCGAGTAACACGCATTCCCGATAATCCTTATCATAGAGCATCTGCTATTGATTTAACTCTTGTTTCTCCAGATCTAGCACCAATTTGTGAGTGGAGTTCACTAAATGATAACCTACAGAGTGATCATATCCCTATTATTACTAGTTTTGAGATAACAAATATAAGATCCACCGATCCAACTGAGGATAAAATACCAAAATACAAATACAAACTTGCTAACTGGGAAACATTTTCATATTTATTGTCAACATTTTATGTTGAAAACAAATGATAAAGACGTTAATGAATTGTATTCATTATTTACAAATGCAGTTCTGAACGCAGCAAATGAGTCTATCCCTAAATGTAAATCAAAAAAGTCTCATAAACATTCTGGTAATATCTGGTGGAACGAGGACTGTGAAAAGGCTAGAGTTGAAAAATGGATGAAATTTAATATTTACTTAAAGGACAAATCTCCCCAAAATCATTTAGAGTCTAAACAGGCAAAAAATAAAGCAAACAGAATAAATGCACAAGCGAAAAGACAATACTGGTCATCTTTCTGTGTTAACGAAGTTTACAGTCATAAAGATATGCAAAAAGTATGGGAAAAATGAAAACTATGAAAAATGGAATATATTTACCACAATGTCCAATAAAACTGGAAACTTCAGATCTACCTTGTAACGGAGAAAAAGCAGAAGCATTTGCTGATATGTTTGCAAACCATAGTAGAATTACAGGTTTATCAGCTGAAGGTAGACAATATAGAGAAAATCAAGAGAAAAACAAATCCACAACAAATGATGACAGCAGTATGCCTACAAGAAACAGTTATGTAAATGCCGATATTACACTGGATGAAGTTAAAGAAAACATTTTCAAGCTTAGCAAAAAGAAAACATCTGTAGGACTAGACGGGATATCGAATGAAATGCTAAGGCATTTACCAAACAATGTCATCAATTTTTTATATGTACTTCTACAAAAATGTTGGTCGACTGGTGAAATTCCTCGAATCTGGAAACATTCAGTTGTTATTCCTATACATAAACAAGGAAAACTTAGAACAGATAAAAGTAGCTATCGCCCTATTGCGTTAACATCTCATGCATGTAAATTCATGGAAAAGATCGTTTTAAATAGATTAGTTCATTTCTGTGAAAAACAAGGCATTATACCTATAAATCAAGCAGGCTTTCGAAAAGGTCGATCTACCATTGATCATTTGGTAAAACTAACGACACAAGTAAAGCAACAGTTTGCCAGGCGAAAAAATATTCTTGCAACCTTTTTCGATGTTAAAAAAAGCTTACGACCAAGTATGGCATAACAAACTTTTACAAAAACTTAAAACTTGGAATATATTAGGTAACGTGTACAAGTACATAGCGATTTTTTTTATCAGAACGATTCATACAAGTAAGAGTTGGAAACACGTATTCAAAACCCAGAACACTTCACATGGGTCTTCCTCAAGGCTCTGTTATTTCACCTATTTTGTTTAATATATTAATAGCAGATTTACCAAATAATCTATCTAAAGACACAGTTTTGGCTCAGTATGCAGACGACATCTGTATGTGGATGAAGGTAACAATAAAACGTAACACCCCAGCTAGAGTATTAAACTATACAAAAAAGTATATCAACGTGAACTAGATAAAATCAATATGTTTATGACAGAGAATGGCTTAAATCTATCATTGGAAAAAACAAATATAGTACTATTTAACTCTGGGTGCAACCCAGAAAAACTCCCTACTTTCACAATCAATGGAACTGTCATTAATTATACACAAACTGTAAAATTTCTGGGAGTTTATCTTTCATCAAAACTCTCATGGACTCAACATATAGATTACATACTAAACAAGGCAAGGAAAGCTTTAAATTTTCTCAAAATTATAAGTAAATAACACTGGGGCCAAGATACTAGAGCGCTTGTATCCCTTGCAAATTCTCTTGTGCGTTCACGGTTAACTTATGCTCAGGAAATATTTTTTAGTGCTCCAAAGCATTTGTTAAACAAACTACAAAGTATAGATTGTAAAGCTTATAAATTAGCCCTTGGGGTACCATCTCATGCTTCAAATTTAGGGACTTACAAGGAAGCGGGTGTTCTACCACTTGATAACCACAGAAAAGTTTGTGCGTCAAAATATGTATTAAAATCATTTGCATATGATACCTTTAGTAAAAAAGAAGTAAATCTGGACTCGCAACAAGATTTGTTAAAAGAGCAAAATATATACATTCTCTACAACCAATAAATACATATGTCTCGGATATGATTAACTCTGCAGATTTAAAAGATAAAGAGGTTGCCATGAAGCCTTCTTTCTCGCCAGTTCCATCATGGGAACAAGTTAAACCTAATTTTGATATAGACCATACAGATATGAACAAAGATCAATCACCGAATATATTAAAAAATTGATTAATTTACACATGGAGAGTCATTATAATGATCATATTAAAATATATACAGACGGACCTGTCCTCGAGAATGGCAAGACAGGGGCAGCATTTGTAATTCCTTCACTAAACCTAGTGAAACAGTATCATATCGGTGATCATTACTCCATTTTTACTGCTGAATTGGTAGCAATATTAAAGGCGGTACAGCATATCATAGATCTTCCAACAAACTGGCCCAAACGTAAAGTGTTATTATGTGTCGATTCAAAATCTGCACTACAAGCTATCAAATGTCAAAATATTAAAACGCCTCTCGAAATGATACTAGAAATAAAACATGCAATACATCAGTTATCAGCTAAAAACATCAGTATCACTTTTTATTGGGTACCTTCACATTATGGGATATATTATAATGAAGTGGTTGACCGAGCAGCTAAAAGAGCAGCGCGTAATGTTGAAGGAACAATACAGCTGAATATAAAGTTAGATTTACATGAATGCTATAAACATATTGAAAAAATATCTAAAGATGAATTTGATAATATTCTGATGACATCAAACAGTCAATATTCACAAAATTGTATTAAAGGATTAAATGAACCTATCGCAGATTCAAAGTTACTCTTGACATATCTTAGTAATACAAAATCCAGACATATTATAGCTTTGATGTTTAAACTTCGTCTAAATGCTTTTAGAACAAAATTTTATAAAGATGTAAACTGTATATGTGGAAACCAGATTACTATAAAGCATTTACTCCTAGACTGTTCTGAAATTAAAGCACTCATTACTAAAACTTTAGGGGGCGTGCTGCTACCTTATGAGCCATTATCCATTGAAAAAATTGTAAATGACTTTCAACTTCTTAAAATTTTTTCCCAAATTTTGCATTCCAGTCCTGTTGGTATTTTTCTTTGATTTGTTGATTTATCGTTGTTCTTTCCTGCGTTATTAAATTATATCTGTTAATTGTTAAGATAGTAGGACACATTGGGAATTTATTACTTTTAGATTTAAGATATTTAAAACAATCTGAATATTCTATGCAGTATGCAAGTTAATTTTTCTAACCATAACTCGAGATTACGGGATCGAACTTTTACACGGTGGCAATCCTGGGATGGCTTTCATGATTGGCTGGGCTGTGGACCGCATAACTTGAATTGATTTGCAGTCCAAATCTATAGATACTTTATAATGTATCAGATCTGTCAATGTACTAATAGAATAGATTAATACGTGAAGGACAGAAAGAAAGGGTG
>CM065735.1:13436520-13466520 GCA_033310375.1 Conus canariensis
TCTTTTTCTATACCCTTATTTTCTTTTTACTTTTCTCTACACTTCCTATTCACTTGTTCTCTATGCTGTAGACTTTATGTCGCACTTTCTTCTACGGATATCTTCAGTGTGGGATTAATGAAAACAGGTGTTTGTAATGGACACGAATATTTTCAAGAAAGAGCGCTGTTTGAATACAGGCATGAAAATACACAGTCACATCCAACAAGCCACCCATCCACCACCCACCCATCCTACCTAACCAGTCACACCCCCCCCCCCCACACACACACACAGACATGGGCCTGTGCCTGTACGCACACGCACGTAAATGAGAGAGAGAGAGAGAGAGAGAGAGAGAGAGAGAGAGAGAGAGAGAGAGAGAGAGAGAGAGAGAGATGAAACACAGTCGACAAGTATCTTTACAAATTTAATGACTGATTAACAGCAACACTGCATCTTGTACCAGATGTTTCTGTCAACTTCCATGAACCTATACACCTCACCCCCATCCCCTGCCCCTTCTCCTCTTACCACTCCCCCCCCCCCCATCTCTCTCTCTCTCATTCTCTCTCTCTCTCTCTCTCTCTCTCTCTCTCTCTCTCTCTCTCTCTCTCTCATCAGATTATAAGACCATTTTAATACATAGAATATTTTTCACCTGCTGTTTCAGCTGAGTCGGTTTATCCCTCACCTCAGCCATATACACCACTCCCATGCTTGCCTCTCTCTTTCTTTTTACCCTCATGTATTTAACATTAACATAATGCAGAAAAAGCCTACAATTCCTTTCATATATCTGTCACAAGTAATACGACTTAAGACCTATAGGCTGTATCTACATACCCCCTTTTCCAGGGTTTCATTCATTTATGACAAAACAAGAGACACAAGCTATCTGAATGTTTGAAAGGCAAATATTGTTTTGATAAAACTTAAGATAGAAAAAATGAAAATTCAAATTACCGGTGTGCCATTTGGCATCCAGTGGATTGCTCTATTCTCTTCTGTTAACAAAAAAACTTAACCTGATGACAAGCCAGCTACGCTACCCCAGAAAAAAACAACAAAAACAAAACAAACAAACAACAACAACAACAATTAAACAAACAAAAAGAAAAACAAAACAAAACAAACGTGAAACAAAACACATAACACCACAACAAAACGATAAAAAGGCAAAACAAATTTTTTTAAAAAGGGATTAGCAAAGACGAAAAAAATCATAAAGATTAGAAAAGAAGAAAAAATGACAAAGTCAAAAGTAACTTAAGAATAATAAAGAAAATTATTCTGCTTCACTCTCATCTGAAAATCAATAGTTCGGCCTGGTCCAGGCTTCAATGATCTCATCCAAATTCTAAATATGTAAAGCGGATCACTAAGACTTCATTTTTTACACACTCCTCTCCCACATCCCACCGAAAACTATCCACAGAAAAAAATCTATAAGCTCAACGAATGACATCCTGCTACTCTGATCTGCAAATCAATATTTCTCTCTGGGTAAGCTTCAAATCATTCACATACTGCATATGTGCAGTAGCTCACTGTTTGTCCTTTCCTCCCTAAGCTCTCCTCCCCTACACAAAGAAGAGTTAAAAGCCTCCCCTGCACTCCCCCTTCTCTCTTCCGCCGTACACACTCATCCTCTCCCCTGTGTCTCTCCCTGTCTACATTTTACTCCCAACATAAACCTATGTACAGTATAATTCTAAGTGAAGAAAAAAGAGCATTCCGTTATCTCTCATTACCCACGTCTGTCCGACTTAACTCAAGTTCAAAACCTTTACGCTGAAATTGCTGTTTTCGTTTGTCTCTCTTTTTAATTGTCTTTTTCCGTATACTTATCTCCTTTTCTTTAAACTTCCTATTCACTTGTTCTCCATGCTGTAGACTTTATGTCGCACTTTCTTCTACGGATATTCTCCGTGTGGGATTAATGAAAACAGGTGTTTGTAATGGACACGAATGTTTTCAAAAAAGAGCGCTTTTTGAATACAGGCACGAAAATACACAGTGACATCCAACAAGCCACGCGTCCACCACCCACCCATCCTACCTAACCAGTCACCCCCCCCCCCTCCCCCCGAGACATGGGCGTGAGCCCGTACGCACACGCGCATAAATGAAGAGAGAGAGAGAAGAGAGAGAGAGAGAGAGAGAGAGAGAGAGAGAGAGAGAGAGAGAGAGAGGAAACACAGTCGACAAATATTTTTACAAATTTAATGACTGATTAACAGCAACACTGCATCTTGTACCAGATGTTTCTGCCAACTTCTATGAGCCTATACACCTCACCCCCATCCCCTACCCCTTCTCGTTTTACCACTCCCTCTCTCTCTCTCTCTCTCTCTCTTTTTTTTTTTTTTTTTTTTCTTACACACTCCTCCCCCACCCCCCACCAAAACCTATGCACCGAAAAAAATCAATAAGCTCAACGAATGACATCCTACTACTCTGATCTGCAAATCAATATTTCTCTCTGGGTAAGCTTCAAATCATTCACATACTGCATATGTGCAGTAGCTCACTGTTTGTCCTTTGTTCCCTGAGCTCTCCTCTCCTCCACCAAAAAGAGTTAAAAGCTTCGCCTGCACTCCCCCTTCTCTCTTCCGCCGTACACACTCATCCTCTCCCCTGTGTCTCTCCCTGTCTACATTTTACTCCCAACATAAACCTATGTACAGTATAATTCTAAGTGAAGAAAAAAGAGCATTCCGTTATCTCTTATTACCCACGTCTGTCCGACTTAACTCAAGTTCAAAACCTTTACGCTGAAATTGCTGTTTTCGTTTGTCTCTTTTTTTAAATTGTCTTTTTCTGTATACTTATCTACTTTTCTTTAAACTTCCTATTCACTTGTTCTCTATGCTGCACACTTTATGTCGCACTTTCTTCCACGGATATTCTCAGTGTGGGATTAATGAAAACAGGTGTTTGTAATGGACACGCATGTTTTCAAGAAAGAGCGCCTTTTGAATACAGGCACGAAAATACACAGTGACATCCAACAAGCCACGCATCCACCACCCACCCATCCTACCTAACCAGTCACCCTCCCCCCCCCCCCCCCCCCCCCCCCCCCCCCCCCCCCCCCCCCCCCCCCCGAGACATGGGCGTGAGCCCGTACGCACACGCGCATAAATGAGAGAGAGAGAGAGAGAGAGAGAGAGAGAGAGAAGAGGGAACACAGTCGACAAATATTTTTACAAATTTAATGACTGATTAACAGCAACACTGCATCTTGTACCAGATCTTTCTGTTAACTTCTATGAGCCTATACACCTCACCCCCATCCCCTACCCCTTCTCGTTTTACCTCTCTCTCTCTCTCTCTCTCTCTCTCTCTCTCTCTCTCTCCCTCTCTCTCTTTTTTTTTTTTTCTTACACACTCCTCCCCCACCCCCCACCAAAACCTATGCACCGAAAAAATCTATAAGCTCAACGAATGACATCCTACTACTCTGATCTGCAAATCAATATTTCTCTCTGGATAAGCTTCAAATCATTCACATACTGCATATGTGCAGTAGCTCACCGTTTCTCCTTTGCTCCCTGAGCTCTCCTCTCCTCCACCAAAAAGAGTTAAAAGCTTCGCCTGCACTCCCACTTCTCTCTTCAGTCGTACACACTCATCGTCTCCCCTGCGTCTCTCCCTGTCTACATTTTACTCCCACATATACCTATGTACAGTATAATTCTAAGCCAAGAAAAAAAGAGCATCTGTCATGCCTATTACCCACATATGTCCGACTTAATACAAGTTAAACACGTTTATGCTGGAATTACTGTTTTGGTTTCTCTCTTTTGATTTGTCTTTTCGGTATACTTATCTGCTTTTCTTAAAACTCCTTTCCCACTTGTTCTCTGTGCTGTAGACTTTTTGTCGCACTTTTTTCTACGAACATTCTCAGTGTGGGATTAATGGAAACAGGTGTTGGTAATGGACACGAATGTGTTCAAGAAAGAGAGCTGTATAAATACACACACGAAAATACATAGTTATATCCAACAACCCATCCATCCACCATCAACCCATCCTACCTAACCAATCACCCCCTCTTCCCCCAACCTCCCAACCCCCCCCCCCCCCTCCACACAGACATACGCGAGGCGCATAAGCACACGCAAATGAATGCATGCATGCCCTTGCATGAGTGCACACACACTTACATAAGCATGCAGGTACACACACACACACACACACACGCGCGTGCGCGCGCGCGCGCAAGCACGCATGCACGCACGCACTCGTGCACACATGCACATACACGCATTCATACACGCATATACACATTGTACATGTAAAATGATCTGACATGAAGAAGAAGAAGAAGAAGAAGAAGAGAGAGAGAGAGAGAGAGAGAGAGAGAGAGAGAGAGAGAGAGAGAGAGAGAGAGAGAGAGGGAGAGGTGGGTGGGATTAAAGAGTAAAAGGATGGAGAGGTATGGGAGCTCAAGGAGAATGACAACACATCTGGTGCAAGATTTCGAATGCTGTTCAATCGAAAAATGACAAGAGCTTTTTTAGATGTGTTTATGTGTCTACCCACGACCACGCGATCGGGTGTGTGTGTGTGTGTGTGTGTGTGTGTGTGTGTGTGTGTGTGTGTAAAAATTCATTTCTCTTGCAAATAAGCCACTGGCTTTTCCTCTTTCAAATCCTAATGTTTCATACTTTTATCAACATTAACACAAACAAAGAAACAAAGAATCAAAGAAAAATACAAAGAAAGACACTATAGGCAGTCAACTACACCGTGAGTACAGAACGTCACAACTCCCTCAAGAGGTCACTTACACTGATAGTAAATCATTTTAAAACAACCACAGGAGATCAGCCATACAGTGAGTGGATCACTTCTCAAAAACCCCAATTAGTCAGCCAGAGAGTGAGTACACCACTGAATGAGAAACCCAACCAGTCAGCCATAGAGTTAGCGTATCACTTCAAAAGAAACCCAACCAGTCAGCCATAGCATTAGCTTATCACTTCAAAAGAAACGTAACCAGTCAGCCATAGATCTAGTGTATCACTTAAAAAGAAACTGATTAGTCAGCCATAGAGTGAGCACAGCATTCCACAAATAAGCCTGATTATTAAGCCATGGAGTTGACACATCCCTTTACAAAACCCCCAATCAATTATCCATACAGTGAGTGTAACACTTCACAATAACCTCAATCACAGCTATGATGTCAGTACACCACTTCACAACCTTAATTACAGCTATAATGTGAGCACTACACTCCATAACAACCTCAATCACAGCTATAATGTGAGTACACCACTTCATAACAACCTCAATCACAGCTATAATGTGAGTACACCACTTCATAACAAGCTCAATCACAGCTATAATGTGAGTACACCACTTGATAACAACCTCAATCACAGCTATAATGTGAGTACACCACTTCATAACAACCTCACAATCACAGCTATAATGTGAGTACACCACTTCATAACAAGCTCAATCACAGCTATAATGTGAGTACACCACTTGATAACAACCTCAGTCATAGCTATAATGTGAGTACACCACTTGATAACAACCTCAGTCATAGCTATAATGTGAGTACACCAATTGCTAACAACCTCAGTCATAGCTATAATGTGAGTACACCACTTCATAACAACCTCAATCACAGCTATAATGTGAGTACAACTGTTTACTAAAACTCCAGATACCATACATACACCCATACAGTGAGCAGAGCACTGCAAGAGAATCGCAGTCATCCATACACGGAGTACAACATGTTGAAAGAACTCCATTCAAAACAATGGATCTCATCACTTTTCAAGAATCCCAGTCATCCATTCAATGAACACAGCGCTCTACAGGTCCCCTACTTAATCACTGGCCCAGTGGGCACGACTCACACAGGCAATCACCCACCTTGTGAGAACAACACTCGTGACGACAAACTGAACATTGTAATAAACAAGATCCCCCCCCCCCCAGTCTCTGTTCCCATCAAAAAACACTGCATTTCACGAGAAGCTGTAGCAGTCACTCGCCAACATGAACACAGCAGCCCACTAAGACTAAGTCAGTTACTTATATAGTATGCACAGCACTTCCACAGAATTCCCTGTCAATCACCACACAGTCAGCACTGAACTTCACCATATGCGGAAATAGGCACCCACACGATTAACACTGCATTTGACCAGAATTCAATTAACCAACAAAGACTTCCATCAGAATTTTGTCAAATATGTCTTTTTAATCGAAAATGATGCTTTGCACTAATATCAACACGTTGGCACACGTAAAGCATTTCTTTCATTCTTTCATGCTGTACTTTCAGATCACTTTTCATCAAATGAAATGTAGTCTGGATTTTTGTACAGACTGCTTATCAGTTACAGTCTGTATTATTTGAAAGTCTGTTTTTGACAACATTTTCTTGTTATTTGGCTTTAAAAGTTTTCACCTAAAAAAAAGGACGTCATACTGTTGATTGGGTTTGTTTCAATGGACACAACATGCTGAAAACCCTGTTGACAGGCATCCCTTACTATTCGTTTCAAGTTTTCAAGGTGTCAGACTCCTTTGTTTTGTTATGTGTATTTCTTAATTCTACGTATCACCAACAATTTATTCTCTTCAGACTTTCTTTACTTTACATAATATTCAAATGTTATTTCCCTTTCTTACAACTTTCACATACCTTCCGCAGTCAGATGTGGATTTCTTCTGCTGGGCTCTCTTTGGAGGTAACGTCAGGCTTCCAGTCCGTGTAGCGAGTGGGTACTGTGCTTGGTTCGGAGGCCTCTGGGCGAATGATACTTGCTAATCTTATGGTAGTGGAGAATTTCTTGTCAGCTCAGCGCTCGAATGACGTCAATACAAATCCTGCTTTCCATTGGCTGATTCATTGGCTGATTGGAGAATGCATTACAACGATGTTTCATTGGCTCTCTACTGGATTCTTTGTCCAGCATACTGTGTGTCACGCACAGGCAACGTGCGGCACACGTGAAGATGAAGCATTTCAACTCTTTTCCAAACATGATTTCGCATCCCCGCCAGCTCCCCACCCCCCTCCCCCATTATATCCCCCTCCGCTTTCTCACTCTCTATCACTCCCGCCTGATGTTTCATATGTGTTCTCCCATCTCTTTCCCCTTCAACATGGGAGGACAGGGAAGCTGATGTTGACACCATTTGTTGAGTTCACTTAAGTGAAGTGTCTTTTAGTGTGTTGATTATTTTTTCCTGAACAACACTGCAGGTTTCTGTATTCCTCTGACATGGCAAATGCTGGGATATATCATGCAACTAAGTGTACTAAATGTGTGTGTGGGGGGGGGGGGGGAGGGGGGTATGTTCATGTGCGTGCGCATGTTCTTGTGTGTGTGTGTGTGTGTGTGTGTGTGTGTGTGTGTGTGTGTGTGTGTGTGTGTGCGTGTGTGTGTGCATACGCGCACGTGTGTGTGCATGGGGAAGGGGGTGGCAAACACACACACACACACACACACACACACACACACACACACACACACACACAGGGGAAAAACATGTAAACTATGAAGGGAATGGAAATGGTCAATGAGAAAAGGGTTGACCTGTCAACAACAACAACAACAAAAAGGGGGGAGGGGCAGGGGAGGGGAGGGGGACTGGCATCTGGATAAAGAAAAAATAAAGTACGTGGAGGGAAGATAAGGATGGGGGAAAGAGGAACATAGCTGTAAGTTATATGTGAGGTCATGTGGGCTTATGTAAAAAAAAAAAAGGGGGGGGGGACACATATAAACAGAACACTGTTTACATGTGGACCTCCCCCCATTTATTTTTCTGTGTGTTAGTGTATTTGTGTGTGTGTGTGTGGTGTGTGTGTGTGGTGTGTTCTTTTTATTTGTCCTTTTCTGTATACTTATCTACTTTTCTTTGAACTTCCTATTCACTTGTTCTCTATGCTGTAGACTTTATGTCGCACTTTCTTCTACGGATATTCGCAGTGTGCGATTAAGGAAAACAGGTGTTTGTAATGGACACGAATGTTTTCAAGAAAGAGCGCTGTTTGAATACAGGCATGAAAATACACAGTACATCCAACAAGCCACGCGTCCACCACCCACCCATCCTACCTAACCATCACCCCCCCCCCCCCCCCCCCCCCAGACATGGGCGTGAGCCCGTACGCACACGCGCATAAATGAGAGAGAGAGAGAGAGAGAGAGAGAGAGAGAGAGAGAGAGAGAGAGAGAGAGAGAGAGAGAGGAAACACAGTCGACAAATATTTTTACAAATTTAATGACTGATTAACAGCAACACTGCATCTTGTACCACATGTTTCTGTCAACTTCTATGAGCCTATACCCTCACCCCCATCCCCTACCCCTTCTCGTTTTACCACTCCCTCCCCCTCTCTCTCTCTCTCTCTTTTTTTTTTTTTTTTTTTCTTACACACTCCTCCCTCACCCCCCACCAAAACCTATGCACCGAAAAAAATCTATAAGCTCAAACGAATGACATCCTACTACTCTGATCTGCAAATCAATATTTCTCTCTGGGTAAGCTTCAAATCATTCACATACTGCATATGTGCAGTAGCTCACTGTTTGTCCTTTGCTCCCTGAGCTCTCCTCTCCTCCACCAAAAAGAGTTAAAAGCTTCGCCTGCACTCCCCCTTCTCTCTTCCGCCGTACACACTCATCCTCTCCCCTGTGTCTCTCTCCTGTCTACATTTTACTCCCAACATAAACCTATGTACAGTATAATTCTAAAGTGAAGAAAAAAGAGCATTCCGTTATCTCTTATTACCCATGTCTGTCCGACTTAACTCAAGTTCAAAACCTTTACGCTGAAATTGCTGTTTTCGTTTGTCTCTTTTTTTAAATTGTCTTTTTCTGTATACTTATCTACTTTTCTTTAAACTTCCTATTCACTTGTTCTCTATGCTGTAGACTTTATGTCGCACTTTCTTCCACGGATATTCTCAGTGTGGGATTAATGAAAACATGTGTTTGTAATGGACACGAATGTTTTCAAGAAAGAGCGCTGTTTTGAATACAGGCATGAAAATACACAGTGACATCCAACAAGCCACGCGTCCACCACCCACCCATCCTACCTAACCAGTCACCCCCCCCCCCCCCCACGAGACATGGGCGTGAGCCCGTACGCACACGCGCAATAAGATGAGAGAGAGAGAGAGAGAGAGAGAGAGAGAGTAGAGAGAGAGAGAGAGAGAAGAGAGAGAGAGGAAAACACAGTCGACAAATATTTTTACAAATTTAATGACTGATTAAACAGCAACACTGCATCTTGTACCAGATCTTTCTGTCAACTTCTATGAGCCTATACACCTCACCCCCATCCCCTACCCCTTCTCGTTTTACCACTCTCTCTCTCTCTCTCTCTCTCTCTCTCTCTCTCTCTCTCTTTTTTTTTTTTTTTTTTTTTTTTTTTTCTTACACACTCCTCCCCCACTCCCCACCAAAACCT
Source organism: Conus canariensis (assembly GCA_033310375.1). NCBI lineage: Eukaryota > Metazoa > Mollusca > Gastropoda > Neogastropoda > Conidae > Conus > Conus canariensis. Next base: position 13,445,965 of record CM065735.1, read on the forward strand.
ATGCACCGAAAAAAATCCTATAAGCTCAACGAATGACATCCTACTACTCTGATCTGCAAATCAATATTTCTCTCTGGATAAGCTTCAAATCATTCACATACTGCATATGTGCAGTAGCTCACTGTTTGTCCTTTGCTCCCTGAGCTCTCCTCTCCTCCACCAAAAAGAGTTAAAAGCTTCCCCTGCACTCCCACTTCTCTCTTCAGTCGTACACACTCATCGTCTCCCCTGCGTCTCTCCCTGTCTACATTTTACTCCCACATATACCTATGTACAGTATAATTCTAAGCCAAGAAAAAAAGAGCATCTGTCATCGCCTATTACCCACATATGTCCGACTTAATACAAGTTAAACACGTTTATGCTGAAATTACTGTTTTGGTTTCTCTCTTTTGATTTGACTTTTTTCGGTATACTTATCTGCTTTTCTTAAAACTCCTTTCCCACTTGTTCTCTGTGCTGTAGACTTTTTGTCGCACATTTTTCTACGAACATTCTCAGTGTGGATTAATGGAAACAGGTGTTGGTAATGGACACGAATGTGTTCAAGAAAGAGAGCTGTATAAATACACACACGAAAATACATAGTTATATCCAACAACCCATCCATCCACCACACCCATCCTACCTAACCAATCACCCCCCTCTTCCCCCAACCTCCCAACCCCCCCTCCACACAGACAGACATACGAGTGGGCGCATAAGCACACGCAAATGAATGCATGCATGCGCTTGCGTGAGTGCACACACACTTATATAAGCATTCAGGTACACACACACACACGCGCGCGTGCGCGTGCGCGCACACACACACACGCACGAACTCATGCACACATGCACATACACACATTCATACACGCATATACACATTGTACATATAAAATCTTGTGACGTGAAGAAGAGAGAGAGAGAGAGAGAGAGAGAGAGAGAGAGAGAGGGAGGGAGAGGTGGGTGGGATTAAAGAGTAAAAGGATGGAGAGGTATGGGAGCTCAAGGAGAATGACAACATATCTGGTGCAAGATTTCGAATGCTGTTCAATCGAAAAATGACAAGAGCTTTTTTAGATGTGTTTATGTGTCTACCCACGACCACGCGATCGGTGTGTGTGGTGTGTGTGTGTGTGTGTGTGTGTGTGTGTGTGTGTGTGTGTGTGTAAAAATTCATTTCTCTTGCAAATAAGCCACTGGCTTTTCCTCTTTCAAATCCTAATGTTTCATACTTTTATCAACATTAACACAAACAAAGAAACAAAGAATCAAAGAAAAATACAAAGAAAGACACTATAGGCAGTCAACTACACCGTGAGTACAGAACGTCACAACTCCCTCAAGAGGTCACTTACACTGATAGTAAATCATTTTAAAACAACCACAGGAGATCAGCCATACAGTGAGTGGATCACTTCTCAAGAACCCCAATTAGTCAGCCAGAGAGTGAGTACACCACTGAATGAGAAACCCAACCAGTCAAGCGAGAGAGTTAGCGTATCACTTCAAAAGAAACCCAACCAGTCAGCCATAGCATTAGCGTATCACTTCAAAAGAAACGTAACCAGTCAGCCATAGATCTAGTGTATCACTTAAAAAGAAACTGATTAGTCAGCCATAGAGTGAGCACAGCATTCCACAAATAAGCCTGATTATTAAGCCATGGAGTTGACACATCCCTTTACAAAACCCCCAATCAATTATCCATACAGTGAGTGTAACACTTCACAATAACCTCAATCACAGCTATGATGTCAGTACACCACTTCACAACCTTAATTACAGCTATAATGTGAGCACTACACTCCATAACAACCTCAATCACAGCTATAATGTGAGTACAACCACTTCATAACAACCTCAATCACAGCTATAATGTGAGTACACCACTTCATAACAACCTCAATCACAGCTATAATGTGAGTACAACCCATTGATAACCTCAATCACAGCTATAATGTGAGTACACCACTTGATAACAACCTCAATCACAGCTATAATGTGAGTACACCACTTGATAACAACCTCAGTCATAGCTATAATGTGAGTACACCACTTGATAACAACCTCAGTCATAGCTATAATGTGAGTACAACCACTTCATAACAACCTCAATCACAGCTATAATGTGAGTACATCGGTTTACTAAAACTCCAGATACCATACATACACCCATACAGTGAGCAGAGCACTGCAAGAGAATCGCAGTCATCCATACACGGAGTACAACATGTTGAAAGAACTCCAGTCAAAACAATGGAGCTCATCACTTTTCAAGAATCCCAGTCATCCATTCAATGAACACAGCGCTCTACAGGTCCCCTACTTAATCACTGGCCCAGTGGCACGACTCACACAGGCAATCACCCACCTTGTAAGAACAACACTCGTGACGACAAACTGAACATTGTAATAAACAAGATCCCCCCCCCCCCCCCAGTCTCTGTTCCCATCAAAAAACACTGCATTTCACGAGAAGCTGTAGCAGTCACTCACCAACATGAACACAGCAGCCCACTAAGACTAAGTCAGTTACTTACATAGTATGCACAGCACTTCCACAGAATTCCCTGTCAATCACCACACAGTCAGCACTGAACTTCACCATATGCGGAAATAGGCACCCACACGATTAACACTGCATTTGACCAGAATTCAATTAACCAACATAGACTTCCATCAGAATTTTGTCAAATATGTCTTTTTAATCGAAAATGATGCTTTGCACTAATATCAACACGTTGGCACACGTAAAGCATTTCTTTCATTCTTTCATGCTGTACTTTCAGATCACTTTTCATCAAATGAAATGTAGTCTGGATTTTTGTACAGACTGCTTATCAGTTACAGTCTGTATTATTTGAAAGTCTGTTTTTGACAACATTTTCTTGTTATTTGGCTTTAAAGGTTTTCACCTAAAAAAAAAAAGGACGTCATACTGTTGATTTGGTTTGTTTCAATGGACACAACATGCTGAAAACCCTGTTGACAGGCATCCCTTACTATTTGTTTCAAGTTTTCAAGGTGTCAGACTCCTTTGTTTTGTTATGTGTATTTCTTAATTCTACGTATCACCAACAATTTATTCTCTTCAGACTTTTTTTACTTTACATAATATTCAAATGTTATTTCCCCTTCTTACAACTTTCACATACCTTCCGCAGTCAGATGTGGATTTCTTCTGCTGGGCTCTCTTTGGAGGTAACGTCAGGCTTCTAGTCTGTGTAGCAAGTGGGTACTGTGCTTGGTTCAGAGGCCTCTGGCCGAATGATACTTGCTAATCTTATGGTAGTGGAGAATTTCTTGTCAGCTCAGCGCTCGAATGACGTCAATACAAATCCTGCTTTCCATTGGCTGATTCATTGGCTGATTGGAGAATGCATTACAACGATGTTTCATTGACTCTCGACTGGATTCTTTGTCCAGCATACTGTGTGTCACGCACAGCCAACGTGCGGCACACGTGAAGGTGAAGCATTTCAACTCTTTTTCAAACATGATTCCCCCCCCCCCTCCCCGTTACACCCCCCTCCACTTTCTCACTCTCTATCACTCCCACCTGATGTTTCATATGTGTTCCCCCATCTCTTTCCCCTTCATCATGGGAGGACAGGGAAGCTGATGTTGACACCATTTGTTGAGTTCACTTAAGTGAAGTGTCTTTTAGTGTGTTGATTATTTTTTCCTGAACAACACTGCAGGTTTCTGTATTCCTCTGACATGGCAAATGCTGGGATATATCATGTAATTAAGTGTACTAAATGAGTGTGTGTGTGTGTGTGTGGGTGTGGGTGTGGGTGGGTGGGTGTGGGTGTGTATGTTCATGTGCGTGCGCATGTTCGTGTGTGTGTGTGTGTGTGTGTGTGTGTGTGTGTGTGTGTGTGTGTCTGCATACGCGCGCGTGTGTGTGCATGGGGAAGGGGGTGGGAAACACACACACACACACACACACACACACACACACACACACACACAAACACACACACACACACACACACACATACACACACACACACACACACACACACACAGGGGAAAAACATGTAAACAGTGAAGGGAATGGACATGGTCAATGAGAAATGGGTTGACATGTCAACAACAACAACAACAAAAAGGGGGGAGGAGCAGGGGAGGGGAGGGGGACTGGCATCTGGATAAAGAAAAAATAAAGTACGTGGAGGGAAGATAAGTATGGGGGAAAGAGGAACATAGCTGTAAGTTATATGAGAGGTCATGTAGGTTTATGTAAAAAAAAAAAGGGGGGGGAACCACATATAAACAGAACACTGTTTACATGTGGACCTCCCCCCATTTAATTTTCTTGTGTGTGTATATGTGTGTGTGTGTGTGTGTGTGTGTGTGTGTGTGTGTGTGTGTGTGTGTGTCTTTTTATTTGTCCTTTTCTGTATACTTATCTACTTTTCTTTGAACTTCCTATTCACTTGTTCTCTTTGCTGTAGACTTTATGTCGCACTTTCTTCTACGGATATTCGCAGTGTGGGATTAAGGAAAACAGGTGTTTGTAATGGACACGAATGTTTTCAAGAAAGAGCGCTGTTTGAATACAGGCACGAAAATACACAGGGATATCCAACAAGCCACGCATCCACCACCCACCCATCCTACCTAACCAGTAACCCCCCCCCCCCCCCCCCCCCGAGACATGGGTTGAGCCCGTACGCACACGCACATAAATGAGAGAGAAAGAGAGAAACAGAGAAGAGAGAGAGAGAGAGAGAGAGAGAGAGAGAGTGAAACACAGTCGACAAGTATCTTTACAAATTTAATGACTGATTAACAGCAACACTGCATCTTGTACCAGATGTTTCTGTCAACTTCCATGAGCCTATACACCTCACCCCCATCCCCTGCGCCTTCTCTTTTACCACCCCCCCCTCTCTCTCTCTCTCTCTCTCTCTCTCTCTCTCTCTCTCTCTCCACACCACATCAGATTATAAGACCATTTTAATACATAGAATATTTTTCACCTGCTGTTTCAGCTGAGCTGGTTTATCCCTCACCTCAGCCATATACACCACTGCCATGCTTGCCTCTCTCTTTTTTTTACCATCATGTATTTAACATTAACATCACGCAGAAAAAGCCTACAATTCCTTTCATATATCTGTCACAAGTAATACGACTTAAGACCTATAGGCTGTATCTACATACCCCCTTTTCCAGGGTTTCATTCATTTATGACAAAACAAGAAACACAAGCTATTTGAATGTTTGAAAGGCAAATATTGTTTTGATAAAACTTCAGATAGAAAAAATGAAAATTCAAATTACCGGTGTGCCATTTGGCATCCAGTGGATTGCTCTATTCTCTTCTGTTAACAAAAAAACTTAACCTGATGACAAGCCAGCTACGCTACCCCAGAAAAAAACAACAACAAAACAAACAAAACAAACAACAACAACAATTAAACAAACAAAAAGAAAAACAAAACAAAACAAACGTGAAACAAAACACATAACAACACAACAAAACGATAAAAAGGCAAAACAAAATAAAAAAAGGGATTAGCAAAGACGAAAAAATCATAAATATTAGAAAAGAAGAAAAAATGACAAAGTCAAAAGTAACTTAAGAATAATAAAGAAAAGTATTCTGCTTCACTCTCATCTGAAAATCAATAGTTCGGCCTGGTCCAGGCTTCAATGATCTCATCCAAATTCTAAATATGTAAAGCGGATCACTAAGACTTTTTTTTACACACTCCTCTCCCACATCCCACCGAAAACTATCCACAGAAAAAAATCTATAAGCTCAACGAATGACATCCTACTACTCTGATCTGCAAATCAATATTTCTCTCTGGGTAAGCTTCAAATCATTCACATACTGCATATGTACAGTAGCTCACCGTTTGTCCTTTGCTCCCTAAGCTCTCCTCCCCTACACAAAGAAGAGTTAAAAGCCTCCCCTGCACTCCCCCTTCTCTCTTCCGCCGTACACACTCATCCTCTCCCCTGTGTCTCTCCCTGTCTACATTTTACTCCCAACATAAACCTATGTACAGTATAATTCTAAGTGAAGAAAAAAGAGCATTCCGTTATCTCTCATTACCCACGTCTGTCCGACTTAACTCAAGTTCAAAACCTTTACGCTGAAATTGCTGTTTTCGTTTGTCTCTCTTTTTAATTGTCTTTTTCCGTATACTTATCTCCTTTTCTTTAAACTTCCTATTCACTTGTTCTCTATGCTGTAGACTTTATGTCGCACTTTCTTCCACGGATATTCTCAGTGTGGGATTAATGAAAACAGGTGTTTGTAATGGACACGAATGTTTTCAAGAAAGAGCGCTGTTTGAATACAGGCATGAAAATACACAGTGACATCCAACAAGCCACGCATCCACCACCCACCCATCCTACCTAACCAGTCACACCCCCCCCCCCCCCCCCCCACGAGACATGGGCGTGAGCCCGTACGCACACGCGCATAATAGGGAAGAGAGAGAGAGAGAGAAGAGAGAGGAGAGAGAGAGAGAAAACACAGTCGACAAATATTTTTACAAATTTAATGACTGATTAACAGCAACACTGCATCTTGTACCAGATCTTTCTGTCAACTTCTATGAGCCTATACACCTCACCCCCATCCCCTACCCCTTCTCGTTTTACCACTCCCTCTCCTCTCTCTCTCTCTCTCTCTCTCTCTCTCTCTCTCTCTCTTTTTTTTTTTTTTTTTCTTACACACTCCTCCCCCACCCCCCACCAAAACCTATGCACCGAAAAAAATCTATAAGCTCAACGAATGACATCCTACTACTCTGATCTGCAAATCAATATTTCTCTCTGGATAAGCTTCAAATCATTCACATACTGCATATGTGCAGTAGCTCACTGTTTGTCCTTTGCTCCCTGAGCTCTCCTCTCCTCCACCAAAAAGAGTTAAAAGCTTCCCCTGCACTCCCACTTCTCTCTTCAGTCGTACACACTCATCGTCTCCCCTGCGTCTCTCCCTGTCTACATTTTACTCCCACATATACCTATGTACAGTATAATTCTAAGCCAAGAAAAAAAAGAGCATCTGTCATCTCCTATTACCCACATATGTCCGACTTAATACAAGTTAAACACTTTATGCTGAAATTACTGTTTTGGTTTCTCTTTTTTGATTTGTCTTTTTCGGTATACTTATCTGCTTTTCTTAAAACTCCTTTCCCACTTCTTCTCTGTGCTGTAGACTTTTTGTCGCACTTTTTTCTACGAACATTCTCAGTGTGGGATTAATGGAAACAGGTGTTGGTAATGGACACGAATGTGTTCAAGAAAGAGAGCTGTATAAATACACACACGAAAATACATAGTTATATCCAACAACCCATCCATCCACCACCAACCCATCCTACCTAACCAACACCCCCTCTTCCCCCAACCTCCCAACCCCCCTCCACAAGACAGACATACGCGTGGGCGCATAAGTACACGCAAATGAATGCATAGCATGCTGCTTGCGTGAGTGCACACACATACATAAGCATGCAGGTAACACAAAACCACACACACACAGACACACACACACACACACACACACACACACACGCCGCGCGGCGCACACACGACGCACGCACTCGTGCACACATGCACATACACACATTCATACACGCATATACACATTGTACATGTAAAATCTTGTGACGTGAAGAGAGAGAGAGAGAGAGAGAGAGAGAGAGAGAGAGAGGGGGAGGGAGGGAGGGAGGGAGAGGTGGGTGGGATTAAAGAGTAAAAGGATGGAGAGGTATGGGAGCTCAAGGAGAATGACAAACATCTGGTGCAAGATTTCGAATGCTGTTCAATCGAAAAATGACAAGAGCTTTTTTAGATGTGTTTATGTGTCTACCCACGACCACGCGATCGGGTGTGTGTATGTGTGTGTGTGTGTGTGTGTGTGTGTGTGTGTGTGTGTGTGTGTGTGTGTGTAAAAATTCATTTCTCTTGCAAATAAGCCACTGGCTTTTCCTCTTTCAAATCCTAATGTTTCATACTTTTATCAACATTAACACAAACAAAGAAACAAAGAATCAAAGAAAAATACAAAGAAAGACACTATAGGCAGTCAACTACACCGTGAGTACAGAACGTCACAACTCCCTCAAGAGGTCACTTACACTGATAGTAAATCATTTTAAAACAACCACAGGAGATCAGCCATACAGTGAGTGGATCACTTCTCAAGAACCCCAATTAGTCAGCCAGAGAGTGAGTACACCACTGAATGAGAAACCCAACCAGTCAGCATAGAGTTAGCGTATCACTTCAAAAGAAACCCAACCAGTCAGCCATAGCAGTTAGCGTATCACTTCAAAAGAAACGTAACCAGTCAGCCATAGATCTAGTGTATCACTTAAAAAAACTGATTAGTCAGCCATAGAGTGAGCACAGCACTCCACAAATAAGCCCTGATTATTAAGCCATAGAGTTGACACATTCCTTTACAAAACCCCCAATCAATTATCCATACAGTGAGTGTAACACTTCACAATAACTCAATACAGCATGATGTAGTCACACCTCACAACCTTAATACAGCTATATGTGAGCTAACCCTACAACCTCAATCAAGCTAAGTGAGTACACCACTTACAACTCAATCACAGTATAATGTAGACACCACTTCAACAAGCTCAATACAGCTATAATGTGAGTACACCACTATAACAACCTCAATCACAGCTATATGTGACACTATACCTCAATCACAGCTATAATGTGAGTACACCACTTCATAACAACCTCAATCACAGCTATAATGTGAGTACACCACTTCATAACAACCTCAATCACAGCTATAATGTGAGTACACCACTTGATAACAACCTCAATCACAGCTATAATGTGAGTACACCACTTCATACCAACCTCAATCACAGCTATAATGTGAGTACAACGGTTTACTAAAACTCCAGATACCATACATACACCCATACAGTGAGCAGAGCACTGCAAGAGAATCGCAGTCATCCATACACGGAGTACAACATGTTGAAAGAACTCCAGTCAAAACAATGGAGCTCATCACTTTTCAAGCATCCCAGTCATCCATTCAATGAACACAGCGCTCTACAGGTCCCCTACTTAATCACTGGCCCAGGGGCACGACTCACACAGGCAATCACCCACCTTGTGAGAACAACACTCGTGACGACAAACTGAACATTGTAATAAACAAGATCCCCCCCCCCCCCCCCCCCCCAGTCTCTGTTCCCATCAAAAAACACTGCATTTCACGAGAAGCTGTAGCAGTCACTCACCAACATGAACACAGCAGCCCACTAAGACTAAGTCAGTTACTTATATAGTATGCACAGCACTTCCACAGAATTCCCTGTCAATCACCACACAGTCAGCACTGAACTTCACCATATGCGGAAATAGGCACCCACACGATTAACACTGCATTTGACCAGAATTCAATTAACCAACATAGACTTCCATCAGAATTTTGTCAAATATGTCTTTTTAATCGAAAATGATGCTTTGCACTAATATCAACACGTTGGCACACGTAAAGCATTTCTTTCATTCTTTCATGCTGTACTTTCAGATCACTTTTCATCAAATGAAATGTAGTCTGGATTTTTGTACAGACTGCTTATCAGTTACAGTCTGTATTATTTGAAAGTCTGTTTTTGACAACATTTTCTTGTTATTTGGCTTTAAAGGTTTTCACCTAAAAAAAAGGACGTCATACTGTTGATTTGGTTTGTTTCAATGGACACAACATGCTGAAAACCCTGTTGACAGGCATCCCTTACTATTCGTTTCAAGTTTTCAAGGTGTCAGACTCCTTTGTTTTGTTATGTGTATTTCTTAATTCTACGTATCACCGACAATTTATTCTCTTCAGACTTTCTTTACTTTACATAATATTCAAATGTTATTTCCCCTTCTTACAACTTTCACATACCTTCCGCAGTCAGATGTGGATTTCTTCTGCTGGGCTCTCTTTGGAGGTAACGTCAGGCTTCTAGTCTGTGTAGCGAGTGGGTACTGTGCTTGGTTCGGAGGCCTCTGGGCGAATGATACTTGCTAATCTTATGGTAGTGGAGAATTTCTTGTCAGCTCAGCGCTCGAATGACGTCAATACAAATCCTGCTTTCCATTGGCTGATTCATTGGCTGATTGGAGAATGCATTACAACGATGTTTCATTGGCTCTCTACTGGATTCTTTGTCCAGCATACTGTGTGTCACGCACAGGCAACGTGCGGCACACGTGAAGATGAAGCATTTCAACTCTTTTCCAAACATCATTTCGCATCCCCGCCCCCCCCCCCCTCCCCCATTATATCCCCCTCCGCTTTCTCACTCTCTATCACTCCCGCCTGATGTTTCATATGTGTTCTCCCATCTCTTTCCCCTTCAACATGGGAGGACAGGGAAGCTGATGTTGACACCATTTGTTGAGTTCACTTAAGTGAAGTGTCTTTTAGTGTGTTGATTAATTTTTCCTGAACAACACTACAGGTTTCTGTATTCCTCTGACATGGCAAATGCTGGGATATATCATGCAACTAAGTGTACTAAATATGTGTGGGGGGGGGGAGGGGGGTATGTTCATGTGCGTGCGCATGTTCTTGTGTGTGTGTGTGTGTGTGTGTGTGTGTGTGTGTGTGTGTGTGTGTGTGTGTGTGCGCGCGTGCATGTGTGTTCATGGGGAAGGGGGTGGGAAACACACACACACACACACACACACACACACACACACACAGGGGAAAAACATGTAAACTGTGAAGGGAATGGAAATGGTCAATGAGAAAAGGGTTGACGTGTCAACAACAACAACAACAAAAAGGGGGGAGGGGCAGGGGAGGGGAGGGGGACTGGCATCTGGATAAAGAAAAAATATAGTACGTGGAGGGAAGATAAGGATGGGGGAAAGAGGAACATAGCTGTAAGTTATATGAGAGGTAATGTAGGTTTATGTAAAAAAAAAAAGGGCGGGCGGGGGGGGGGGCACATGTAAACAGAACACTGTTTACATGTGATCCCCCCCCCTTTTTTTTTTTCTTGTGTGTGTGTGTGTGTGTGTGTGTCGTTTTATTTGTCTTTTTCTGTACTCTTCTCTACTTTTCTTTAAACTTCCTATTCACTTGTTCTCTTTGCTGTAGACTTTATGTCACACTTTCTTCTACGGATATTCTCAGTGTGGGATTAATGAAAACAGGTGTTTGTCATGGACACGCCTTCTTCCTTGCGCTGAACCCTGTGAAGTGATCTGAAGCGATCAAAGCTAAGTGAATTTGCGTTGTTTTATTCGTTTATGTCTCACCTGATGAAGACCTAAGAGGTCGAAACGCGTTGTGTTTCGTCTTGTGACTCGTTTGTCCACGTTCTCTGGGCAGTTCGCTAACATTTATTTAAGATTTGTTTAGATTTCCGCCTGCAGTCCTCTCGCTTTGCAACTAGATACTTCTAAACGTCAACATCACTATCAAACATCGATATCAATATATCATCATAATCTTCATCAGTAGATGCACCTATGAAGACATTTCCCCACAGCTGGATCAGACCCCTCGCGTATTGACACATATGTATCATCAGGCCAGAGAGTGGTTGAACAGATAAGCCACTGTGCTCTACATTCCACTCAACCACGCTACGTTACACACAAAACCAACGTAAGAACGCATTCTCCATCCCACACACCCCTTCACCAATGGCACTCGCATCGTAGGCTGGATACCCAAGTAACTATGATATCAGGTGGCACTGGGCACGCCCCAAATTGTCGTGTCTTACCCCAACACTTTCATTTTCATTTTTCATGTGATACCACCACCACCTCTATCCACCCCCACCCCCCCTCCCGAAACAAGAAGCTATTTAAAAACTGGACGAATAAATCTGTGTAAGGGACAAAGGAAAGGGAGGAGGGGAAGGAGAGTGGCATTGAACTGAAATTTTAACGGTTTCAAAGTGGGATGACTGCAGGTGGAAATTGTAGTTGCAACAAAAGAAAAGATAGAATTTCTGCACCACGAAACGAACAAACACACGAAAAATGCAAACAAACAACAAATTCAACACTTTTGTAGGCTACCTGTTACGCGTTCTTGAGGCAAGACGAAAGTAACATTACAGACAATGACAGGGGAGGACGAACAATCATTCTCTTATCTCTTCAATCTGGGTGCAAAATTTGTTTGTCTGTCGTTTCCGTTGTCTTGGATGTTATTTGCCTTGCCTGAAGAAGGCCCAAAAGGTCGAAACGCATTGTGTTTGTTTTGTTGTTTGTTTGTTCCTATGTTTGGCAGTGCAGTAGTTCTGTTTTGCTCTTTTTTCATTTTCTGATAAAGGACAAAATAGCAACAGTTCTTGAAACATAAAAAGTTCGTTGATTACATAAGTGAAATGAACTGTGAGGCATATTGTGTGTGTGTGTGGGGGGGGGGGGGGGGGGGAAGGGGCTGGTTTACTTAAGAGAAGGGGAGAGGGTGTCAATCGTCATCCTTTTCACTGGTAGTGAGGAGCAAAATGAGCACACACGTTTTTTTAATGATGATCTTCATTTTATAAGTTTGCTGAAGTCGACATGTGAAAAGAACGTACATTTTTTTCTCTTTTCTTGCTTGCTGATAAGAGAGTGAAACCTAAGGGTATAGTGTATTGGTACACCTTACGAAGTTGAACCAGAGCTAACTGCCATAGGAGAAGGAAGGAGTTGCTTTATAGCACAGAATGATCTGTCTGGGCTTACTCTCGACGTAAAGGATGGTAGGGAAGAAAGGCGTGGGGAGGCAGGGATGGGTGCATGGGGTAGAAACGAAGGGTGGAAGAAGGGGCGGGAGGCATTCAACTAAAATTGTTTTAGATTCGGTGAAGAGAGTGAAAGTCCAGTCAGTCAGTCAGTCAGACACAAAGCAAACGCCAGTCTTTGCAAAAATACCGGCAAGTTACCCAGACAATGTACAAAATAATTTACAAGAACCCATCTCAGACATACATACAGTGGGCACATCACTAGCTAGTTCCTCATACACCTAACACAATATGCTGTAAGATCATCGCCCAGACCCCCACAAATCGTATACTGCTCTACAAGAACTGCAGTCAATCACCCTCAGAGATTGTATAGTACTTAAACAGGGTCCTAATCAGTCACCAACACAGTATACCCTATGTTTTAAAAGAATGCTGAACACTTTACCCTCATCACGAACACAGCACTTTATTACAAACCCACTTTACACTCATCATGCACACACTTCATTACAAACCCAGTGTCACCCTCACCATGAACACAGCACTTCATTACAAACCCACTTTACCCTAATCATGCACACAGCACTTCATTACAAACCACTTTACCCTCATCATGAACACAGCACTTCATTACAAACCCAATGTTACCCTCATCATGCACACAGCACTTCATTACAAACCACTTTACCCTCATCATGAACACAGCACTTCATTACAACCCACTTTACCCTCATCATGCACTTAGTACTTCATTACAAACCTAATGTTACCCTCATCATGCACTCAGTACTTCATTACAAACCCAATTTATCCTCATCAAGCACACTGCACGCCATTGCAAGCCCACTTTACCCTCATCATGAACACAGCACTTCATTACAAACCCAATGTTACCCTCATCATGCACACAGCACTTCATTACAAACCCATTGTTACCCTAATCATGCACACAGCACTTCATTACAAACCCAGTGTTACCCTCATCATGCACACAGCACTTCATTACAAACCCATTGTTACCCTAATCATGCACACAGCACTTCATTACAAACCCAATGTTACCCTCATCATGAACACAGCACTTCATTACAAACCCACTTTTACCCTCATCATGCACACAGCACTTCATTACAAACCCAATATTACCCTCATCATGAACACAGCACTTCATTACAAACCACTTTACCCTCATCATGAACACAGCACTTCATTACAAACCCAATGTTACCCTCATCATGAACACAGCACTTCATTACAAACCCACTTTTACCCTCATCATGCACACAGCACTTCATTACAAACCCAATGTTAACTTCATCATGAACACAGCACTTCATTACAAACCCACTTTTACCCTCATCATGCACACAGCACTTCATTACAAACCCACTTTTACCCTCATCATGCACACAGCACTTCATTACAACCCACTTTACCCTCATCATGAACACAGCACTTCATTACAACCCACTTTACCCTCATCATGCACACAGCACTTCATTACAAACCCACTTTTACCCTCATCATGCACACAGCACTTCATTACAACCCACTTTACCCTCATCATGCACACAGCACTTCATTACAAACCTAATGTTGCCCTCATCATGCACACAGCACTTCATTACAAACCCAATGTTACCCTCATCATGCACACAGCACTTCATTACAAACCCAATGTTACCCTCATCATGCACACAGCACTTCATTACAAACCCAATGTTACCCTCAAAATGCACACAGCACTTCATTACAAACCCAATGTTACCCTCATCATGACACACAGCACTTCATTACAAACCCAATGTTACTCCCATCATGCACACAGCACTTCATTACAAACCCAATGTTACTCCCATCATGCACACAGCATGTCATTACAAACCTAATGTTACTCCCATCATGCACACAGCACGTCATTACAACCTACTTTACCCTCATCATGCACACAGCACTTCATTACAAGCCCAATTTTACCCTCATCATGAACACAGCACTTCATTACAAACCCACTTTTCCCTCATCATGAGAACAGCACTTCATTACAAACCCAATGTTACCCTCATCATGACACACAGCACTTTATTACAAACCTAATGCTACCCTCATAATGAACACAGCACTTCATTACAAACCCACTTCACCCTCATCAAGCACACAGCACTTCATTGCAAACCCACCTTATCCTCATCATGAACACAGCACGTCATTATAAACCCACCTTACCCTCATCATGCACACAGCACTTCATTACAAACCCACTTTACCCTCATCATGAACACAGCACGTCATTACGACCTATTTTACACTCATCATGCACACAGCACTTCATTACAACCCACTTTACCCTCATCATGAACACAGCACTTCATTACAACCTATTTTACCCTCATCACGCACACAGCACTTCATTACAAGCCTAATTTTACCCTCATCATGAACACAGCAGTTCATTACAACCTATTTTACCCTCATCAGGAGAACAGCACTTCATTACAAACCCAATGTCACCCTCATCATGCACACAGCACTTCATTACAAATCCAATCTTACCCTCATCAAGCACACAGCACTTCATTAAAACCCACGTCACCCTTATCATGAACACAGCACTTCATTACAAACCCAATGTTACCCTCATCATGCACACAGCATTTCATTACAAACCTAATGTTACCTTCATAATGAACACAGTACTTCATTACAAACCCACTTTTACCCTCATCATGCCCCATAAATGCCCACACTGTAATCATAGCACTTCATTACAAACCCTGCTTCACTCAAACTTTACCATCACTATGATCACAGCACTTCTTTACGTGCCTCATCTTACCCTCACTATGATCACAGCACTTCTTTACGTGCCTCATCTTACCCTCACTATGACCACAGCACTTCTTTACGTGCCTCATCTTACCCTCACTATGACCACAGCACTTCTTTACGTGCCTCATCTTACCCTCACTATGATCACAGCACTTCTTTACGTGCCTCATCTTACCCTCACTATGATCACAGCACTTCTTTACGTGCCTCATCTTACCCTCACTATAATCACAGCACTTCTTTACGTGCCCCATCTTACCCTCACTATGACCACAGCACTTCTTTACGTGCCCCATCTTACCCTCACTATGACCACAGCACTTCTTTACGTGCCCTATCTTACCCTCACTATGATCACAGCACTTCTTTATGTGCCCCATCTTACCCTCACTATGATCACAGCACTTCTTTACGTGCCCCATCTTACCCTCACTATGACCACAGCATTTCTTTACGTGCCCCATCTTACCCTCACTATGATCACAGCACTTCTTTACGTGCCCCATCTTACCCTCACTATGACCACAGCACTTCTTTACGTGCCCCATCTTAGCCTCACCATGATCACAGCACTTCTTTACGTGCCCCATCTTACCCTCACTATGATCACAGCACTTCTTTACGTGCCCATCTTACCCTCACTATGATCACAGCACTTCTTTACGTGCCCCATCTTACCCTCACTATGATCACAGCACTTCTTTACGTGCCCCATCTTACCCTCACTATGATCACAGCACTTCTTTACGTGCCCCATCTTACCCTCACTATGACCACAGCACTTCTTTACGTGCCCCATCTTACCCTCACTATGATCACAGCACTTCTTTACGTGCCTCATCTTACCCTCACTATGATCACAGCACTTCTTTACGTGCCCATCTTACCCTCACTATGAACAGCACTTCTTTACGTGCCCCATCTTACCCTCACTATGACCACAGCACTTCTTTACGTGCCTCATCTTACCCTCACTATGACAACAGCACTTCTTTACGTGCCCATCTCTTACCCTCACTATGACCACAGCACTTCTTTACGTGCCCCATCTTACCCTCACTATGATCACAGCACTTCTTTACGTGCCCCATCTTACCCTCACTATGACACAGCACTTCTTTACGTGCCCATCTTACCCTCACTATGATCACAGCACTTCTTTACGTGCCCATCTTACCCTCACTATGATCACAGCACTTCTTTAACGTGCCCATCTTACCCTCACTATGACACAGCACTTCTTTACGTGCCTCATCTTACCCTCACTATGATCACAGCACTTCTTTACGTGCCCCATCTTACCCTCACTATGACCACAGCACTTCTTTACGTGCCCCATCTTACCCTCACTATGATCACAGCACTTCTTTACGTGCCCCATCTTACCCTCACTATGATCACAGCACTTCTTTACGTGCCCTATCTTACCCTCACTATGACCACAGCACTTCTTTACGTGCCTCATCTTACCCTCACTATGATCACAGCACTTCTTTACGTGCCCTATCTTACCCTCACTATGATCACAGCACTTCTTTACGTGCCCCATCTTACCCTCACTATGATCACAGCACTTCTTTACGTGCCTCATCTTACCCTCACTATGATCACAGCACTTCTTTACGTGCCTCATCTTACCCTCACTATGATCACAGCACTTCTTTACGTGCCCCATCTTACCCTCACTATGATCACAGCACTTCTTTACGTGCCCATCTTACCCTCACTATGACCACAGCACTTCTTTACGTGCCTCATCTTACCCTCACTATGACCACAGCACTTCTTTACGTGCCCCATCTTACCCTCACTATGATCACAGCACTTCTTTACGTGCCTCATCTTACCCTCACTATGATCACAGCACTTCTTTACGTGCCCCATCTTACCCTCACTATGATCACAGCACTTCTTTACGTGCCTCATCTTACCCTCACTATGATCACAGCACTTCTTTACGTGCCCCATCTTACCCTCACTATGATCACAGCACTTCTTTACGTGCCCCATCTTACCCTCACTATGACCACAGCACTTCTTTACGTCCCCCATCTTACCCTCACTATGACCACAGCACTTCTTTACGTGCCCTATCTTACCCTCACTATGATCACAGCACTTCTTTACGTGCCCCATCTTACCCTCACTATGATCACAGCACTTCTTTACGTCCCCCATCTTACCCTCACTATGACCACAGCACTTCTTTACGTGCCCCATCTTACCCTCACTATGATCACAGCACTTCTTTACTAGCCCCATCTTACCCTCACTATGATCACAGCACTTCACAAGATTACTTGTCAGTTACTCGCATACACAGTAAACATGACATTTAGTAGAAACCCCAGCCAGTCACCAACACGAGTGAAACAGTTTACAAGATTTCCGGTCTGTCATCCATACATTGAGCCAACTGCTTCCTACGACTTTCAGTAAGGTGACCACACACTGAGCACTAAAGCCAGTGTGTTCGTAACTCAACTACAATGGACACAGCAGTTTCAAACAACTCCAGTCATAACTAACACGATAAAGAGCAAATTTCAGAACAATTCCATCCACCGAGTCAATAGCTCAAACAAAACGCATCAATGTTCATAAGAAATCCTGTCATTCATCCACACTATGAACACAGTACTTCGCCATTATCTCATTAATTCCCCAGATCTGTGAACAGAGTGTTCAACAAGTGCTTCATTCACCCACTACACAATTAGAACAATTCTGCACACGAACGTCAGTCAGACATCCACATAGTGACCACAGCCCTTCATCAGAGCCAAGTGAGCGTGCAGTCATCTACACAGTGAAACTCAAACCTTCACCAGAATCGCATCAACCAATCAGTCACCTACACACAGTGATTACAGACTTCCAGAACCAAGTCAGCCCGTCAGTCATCCATACAGCAGGCAAGGACCTTCTCAACAGACCCTCTCAACTACCAAACAAAAAACTTCATAAGAACAATAGTCAGTCACCAAACACAGTAGTACCTGCCTTCACAAGACCCCATGTCTTTTATCCACACGAGTTCCTGTCGGTCACCCGCACAGAAAGCACCACACTTGATAAGAGTCCTAGTGAGTAGCTCACACACTGAGCACCACCACTTCTTTCCAGTGACAGTTCCCATGAACTCATCGTTATCAGCAACCTCAACACGAACTAACCAATGACACAGACATGGCGGAGAAATCAAAAGTGGAGTCCTCATGAAAAGAGGGCCGCAACTGCGCCAGAATTTGAGACCTTGTTATGCTGATCGATGAGGATGAGGACAATGAAGCTGATGCTATGAAGATCCATTCTGCTTTGAGTTTGTGCGACAACGCTGTACTCAGTGCTTACTGTTATGATACACCCCAGCGTCAGCCATCCTTGAAAGATACAGACGCCCGCCATATTTGTCAGGATTGTGTGCGGCTCTTTCAGGGATGTGTCCATTACATGCATGAAACTCAACATTTTATTTTTTATTTTGCTTTGGGGGCTTTTCCTTATATGAGAATATCTTAATTTTGCTTTCTATTGTCACATCAGACCAAGCAATACACAGCAAAACAGGCCTCCTGAGCAATAAAGTTCGTATGTTTTTCAAGATACCAAATTCACTGCTATTATAACCATCACAAAATGAGAACATGTGCTCTAATGTATATTTACAAGTTTGACAAATAATACATAGTTTCTTCTCCTAAGAATCTATTGATTATACATGACCCTCAAATGTACTTGCCATCCTAAGCAGTTTTTGCATACCTTCCTCAGTCAAACGTGATTGTGTTCTGCTGAACTTGCTGTGGATTGACGTCAGGTTTGTGGTCCGTGTGGCGAGCAGGTGGTGTGCTTGGTTTGGAGAATGCTGGGCAAATGATACCTGCTGATCTCAACGCGGCAGTCTTCTTGTCGGCTTAGTGCTCGACAGACGTCACTACAAGTCTTGCTTTCCATTGGCTGTCATTCACCGGCTATTTTTACATTGCATCAGACTGATGTTACATTGGCTCTTATCTGGATTTTTCCCCAGCATGCCATGTATCACGCGCAACTGTCGTGCTGCACGGGTGAAGGTGAATAGCGCAACTCTTTGTCGCCTTAATACCCACCCCCTCCCTAATCCTCCTCCCTGTCACTCGTACCCCACTCCTCTCCCCCCCCCCCTCCCAAATCATTTCAGATGGAAAACAGTGGTTTTCAGATACAATAAACGAGTAACAGGACATCAGCAGTCAACGATCTGTCAGTCCATGTCCCTGTCTGCGGCAAAAATGATCGTCTGTGTTACGTTCTGTTCTACACTTACAATTGTTGTTTGTGGGTCCAAAAGAATTGTTCGTTCCTAATCTCCCATACAAAATTTTGTGTTTCATACAGTGAGCCTTAGGTATTATGAAATTATCAACTCTGCTCAGAAAGGGGAAGTTGTTTTGTGTAAAACTTAATTTTGCATCCCAGTCCCATCCAAGACACATTATCCATTGCAACAACGACTCACCATCAAAGAGTGTGTTTTCGGGTATGTCTATGTAGCAACAGCTAACAGCAAGCCAGCCAACGTTCTTGTGTACTGCACGTGACAACCGTCTTGACAAGCCCGACTTGAGCACGCTAGGAGAAGTATAGAAATTATGTCACTCGCACATGGAACCGTCAAACTGCAGAACATCAGATTTGGAGGGAAGGGGGGGGGGGGCAGGGCAGGAACAGCCTAGAGGTGACCAAAGTCCGTTACATTCTCACAGCTAGCTCAGTTATTCTGGTGCATAGTCGACTTGCCTTTGTCCTTTTGTTAGATGAAAACTGACAACCTTACAGTGTAGTAGGGAAATCGTTTGCAGAAATTCAGCTCTGGCACATAACGCATCGAACTGAGGAATCTGGTGAACTATTCAAAAGTGTGTGACCCGGTGGACTACCCATGGAGCTCAGGGGTAGTAAGGAGAAAGGAAGAACAGGAGAAAGGCCAAGGAGAGAGAACAGTTTCAGTTTCAGTAATGTCAAGGAGCTGTCACTG
>CM065735.1:13471520-13474020 GCA_033310375.1 Conus canariensis
TGCCAAAGTGCCAGGACTTTGACATGGTTGATGTTGTGTTGGGCGTGGTTGAAGTGTAGAGCGACTGGTCTGGGCCCATGGTGGCGGATGTCAGCCAGGTGTTCAGAGATGCGCGTCTCAAGTGTGCGAGATGTCTCACCTACATAGATCTTACCACATAGTTGGCAGTGGATGGCGTACACAATGTTGTGGCTCTGACAGGAGAAAGTGCGTCTAATAGTGAATGAGCCTTTGGGGCCATGTAGGCTGGTGTCTGGTTTGGTGAGAAGGCAGATTTTGCAGTTGGTTTTGAGCATGAGAAAGTACCTGGTGGCTTAGTTGTGGAGATTTTGTTCAGCTTAGAGCACACCAGTAGGTCGTTGAGGTTTTTGTCACGTTTGAAAGTGATCATCGGTTTGGTCTCATAGGCAGGTTTATGATTTTCTGTTATGTGCCAGTTAGACCTCAGGATGGAAGAGAAGGCAGGCAGTGGGTCTGTCTGTCTTTTCAGGAGGCTTAGTTTCCAGAGACGATGTTCTGGATTTAGCTGTGGTGCGGCTGAGAGCATCATTGATGATGGCACTGGGGTAGCCACGGTTGGTGAAAAACTCAGACATCTTGGCTGCTTGAACAGTGAAATCTTCTTCGCTGGAGTATAGTCTGTGTAGGCGAAGGAATTCAGAATATGAAATGCTGTCTAGTGGATTGGTGGTGGGAAGATGTGGAAGACTGAGGTTTTAATCAGTCCATCGTTGAGGGAGATAGTGATGTCCAGGAAGTTAACTGACTGTGAGATGGTGTAGGTCAGTTTGATGGACGGATGGAAGGCCTGGGCCAAGTTGAGGAAATTGCGCAGGTCATGTTCTGGCATGGATGTGGCTCCCAGTCCATCATCTATGTATCTTTTGTAGAGCTCTGGTGTTGGGCCACGCCTGTGTAAGAGGTTAGTAGGCGGTGCTCTAGGTGTCCCATGAACAGGAAGGCATAGGATGGTCCCATTTTGGTTCCCTTAGCAGCACCACTGATTTTTGAGAACGTATGGTTGTTAAATGTAAAGGTGTTGAGGGTGAGGACTAATTCTGCAAGTCTGACCCGTGTAGCTGTGGGAGGGTGTTGCTGGTTTGGGGGCCGTTTGTTAAGAAAAAATGCGAGGGCCTTCAGTCCAACAGCATGAGGGATGGAAGTGTGGAGAGAGACGACATCAAGTGTAAAGAGGAGGCTGGGTTGGAAAGTGTGATCTGTGTTGTATGAATTAATCATGTTGAGTGTGTGGGTTGTGTCTTTGAGGTATGTGGGGAGGCCTTGTACTATGGGTTGGAGGAGAGAGTCTAAGTACTGTGAAATGTGTTCTGTTGGGCAGCTGCACGCAGACACAATGGGTCTGCCAGATGTATTGGTTTTGTGTATTTTAGGGAGCAGGTAGAAGGTGGGTTGTTTGGTGTCTGTCATTATGAGGAGTTTGGCTGTCTTCGGTAAGTTGTTATATTTGATTTCTTGTTTGACTGTGGTTGAGATGAGTTTCTGGTGTTGAGGGAGGGGTGATGCTGTGAGTGGTGTATAGAAATTTGTGTCCGACAGTTGTCTGCGTGCTTCTTTTATGTACAACTGTTTGTCCCAGACCACCACTGCACCACCCTTGTCTGCTGGTTTGATGACAATGCCTTGTCGTTGTCTCAGTGATGCGAGGGCTTTTTGTTTATCCTGTGAGAGGTTGGAATGGCGGACAGGTTTACAAGATCGTTATTATCACCCTTTTTATACAATGGAATTATTTTAGCATGTTTAAACGCTTCAGGAAAATGACTTTTGGATAAACAAAGATTGAAAAGATACGCAAGAGAATCAGCTATACATGGCGAAGAAAGTTTTAATATTTGGGGGCTAATGCCGTCGAAGCCACATAAAATTTTGTTGTTGTTGTTTTTTTAGAGATTTTAATAAGAATTTACTTCATGAACAGACACAAAAAGAAATATCTGGTTTTTACATCTTAATTTCGACAGTAGTTTGCAAGAATATCGAAATTAGAAGACGCACAAAAATCCTAATACCTTACCTCTGTTTCGGTTTAAAGTTTAATCATTTCTTCTGATAACAGCCACACTGTAAGGAAACTTTTTATCTTTTTCTATCAGGCATTCAAGGCCAGAGCGGTCGTTGTATCATAATTTCACGTCATGAATGCTGTATAAGTGTTAACATACTGTCTTTAAATTTGTTAACCAATGTGATTTCTTGTACACGCCCCTTCTAATGGGACTGTGGCCGTTACAGAATATATTCAAGTTCCGAGTTCTCTCTCTCTCCTCTCTCTCTCTCTCTCTCTCTCTCTCTCTCCCACGCACACACACACCCATCCACCCTCTCTCTCTCTCTCTCTCTCTCTCTCTCTCCACACACACACACACACACACACACACACACACACACACACGTGCGCGCTCACATACATGGGCAGTAATCAAGCTCGTTTTCTGGACTGTTACGTACTTTGATAAAAATAATTTTAAAGAATTGTTTC
>CM065735.1:13479020-13514020 GCA_033310375.1 Conus canariensis
ACTGCTATCTATTCATGTCATTTACTGATTTTATCTTTCACACTTGATATCATGTGAATAAAAAAAAATCTGTTCTTTATTTTGAAACACATGTAAACGGCATCAACACAATCTGAACTTAACGGTTCAAACACCAGTGCCTTAACACTCAAACCTTCCCAAATAATCCATGATGTAAGAAAATGTAGAATTGTCCTCAACACAACATTGGGATTTACAAGAAAATGGTTAACAGTGGGAATGTTAGATAAAAAGACAAACCTTATAAATCTTTAAGAGCATTCACATTAATTGTCACTTCAACACACACACACACACACACACACACACACACACACACACACACACACACACACACTGGTGTTTATATGTAAGTATATATAAGTATGCATCCAAAAAATATCACAACTGAATCAAACTGGCACACACACACACACACACACACACACACACACACACACACACACACACACACACGCACACACACACACACACACACACACACACACACATGCACACACACTGGTGTTTATATGTAAGTATATATAAGTATGCATCCAAAAAATATCACAGCTGAATCAAACTGGACGGATATAACATAATATGGCATATGGTATACACGGATATACAAAAAATCTACCCTTCCCTTGTTGTCAAGTTAAAATTGTATACGTATTACATGTATGACTGACAAATATGCCAATGCAGTATTGAAATCTCCAGCGTACGTCCTCTTTCAGTGTGTTTGTAAGCTCTGATTTTTTTTTTTTTTAATCTGAAGAAGAAAGAACACCAAAAAAAATCTACCCAGGCAGCCACACGTTAAGAGATGTGACCAGTACAGATTGTACATGTGCCAGGCGTATGGGCAAGCTTGGAACATCCTTTCTTGGGGTATGTCTCCTTGTTTGTTCTGTGTGCTGTGTTGGCGATTTATGCCAGGTGGTGATTTGGTGTTGTAAGTAACATTCATTTGGAATTATGGGCGTATGATTATCTGATTGTGGGAGCAAGAGTTATCATACTTGTTCATTATTTCAAGGCAAACATTTTGTGGCATTTTCTAATAATGGTGCATAATTGATAAGGCCACATAACAACTTCAGATCATTGTATTTCCTTGATATGTGGGTATGGTGCATATCTGCAGTATATTAATACAACATACAGTATAACAACATGGTTTCTCTTGAATTGTGGGCATGGTGTATAACCTACAATGTCATAATGCTTTTATATCCACCATCATGGCTTCTATACGACATTGTCTCAGCAATGCTTCATACCATGACGCTGTCTCCTGAATAATGTGAACATAGCATTGCAACAATCAGCATAGTTTCTTCCCCCAATACATAGGTACAGCATATAACCTACAATGTCAGAGCTGTGGGTATGGTACTTTAACTACCGCTATACATACAATGATGGTATCTACCCTAAACATGGAAAGGTATATAATCTAAAATATCACGACAATATTTTATATGCACTGTCATGGCATCTACTAAATTGCTGGCGTGCGTATAATCTACATTATCGTAGCACTGCAATACACCATCAGAGTATCTCCACTGCTTGTGGACTTTGTGTACATCCTACCATTTCATAACTCTATTACACATACCATAAAAGTACATCCTAATATGAGTGCATGGTGTATAATGCACAATGTCATGGCACTTGTACAAACCACTATGACACCAATCCAGTCAACAGATATGAATGCCACGTCACTGTTAAAATCCATTACTGACCCTATCTAAGCAGCAGGTGTGACAGAACACTTCAATTTAAATGTGAACGGAGCAGGATCATGCCCTAGCAGCATCTAACAGGTGAAGCACAGAAAAGATTTTTTCCCTTCTCCCAGGTCAACATTATTACATGCAGACCAACCAGGTTTAACTCCCCTCATGTTCGTACAAAGGCAGATCACTCACACATGTCAAAGAGTCAGAAATCCGCATCTTCATTTGATGGATGATGGAAACAAAAAAGATCTACCCAACGAGCACCGTGATCATGTAGAGGAGGAAACCCACCTGGATTTTCCATCGGCCACGAAACGCTATGATGAACACTCCAGAACCATTGCTGTTCCCAAGTTTGTTGCGGCACCCCCACGACTTACAGTTTATTGTAACAATAGCACTGACATCTACCTGAAATATGGGTGTGGCATGTGACCTACAAAACCACCATCCACAATATACATTTTTCGGTGGGATGTATGTTGTATGTGGCGCATACGCTGCACATCCACATCGTCAGCAAACAGTACACACTATTGTATTAAGGAATACTGCTCGTGGTATGTGGCATAATCTCAAGATCAGCACAGTTACTTCAATCAAGTCTTGCAGAATTTCTACAGATAAACGCTCATGGCTAATGCCGCCACTGGGGCTGTTCATTTTGTCCAGGAAGGTATCAAGGAGTGTGGGTATTCCAACTTCTTTTGAGAGATTTACAGTGCCAAAAAAAACTTGATGAGAACAGGTTAGGAGGCAAAACCTTTTGTTTTGACAATTAAGTACACTTGCCAAAAAGCTGCAGAGCAGTTGTGAAGTGGAACTGGAGAGAAGAGGTTGGAGGGGCAATACCTATTGCCCATTCCGCACACATTGTCAAAAAATACTTCCTGATGATGTTTTTCACTCACAATTACTTAATGTTTATTTTTTGTTTGGAATGACTTCTTTAGAAATGCTTTCAAACTTTTTATTTTCTTTGGAATAACTCCTGATCCCTGCCTTTCCCATTAATTTTCACGAGACCATCGCACATTCCAAGACCTTTTCAAATTACTCTTGGAGACCAATTTTCTTTTTAAAAAATCCTTCAGGACTTTCATAGACCATAGGAACACTGTCAGCCACACCCTGCGAAATGTCGACAGTACAGACTGTCTTGAGAAGACATCAGACTGAGACAGGCCAGTCAGTTACACAGCGATGGAAGCTGTCAGAACAGAGTGTCATGATGAGATGTCAGACTAAGGCTGGCCACTCCGTAGACCTTGTCACCCCTGGTCTGTCCGAGAGAGTCTGTGAAGGGTCCCCCGGTCATACGCAAGTTGATGAAATCCCACAACGCCTTGTAGCAGAAGCGATACTGATCCTGCACATAGTACCAAAGATGAAAGTACACTAACAAAAAAAGGAAAGCAAAGCTACAGAAACAGATGTTCCAGCATCTGTTAAAAAAAAAAAGTAATTGTTGAAAGCAACCACCATTACTTTGTGAGTTAGAAAGAGAGACAGACAGACAGACAGACAGAGACAGACAGAGACAGAGAGAGAGACAGTGAGAGAGAGACAGAGAGAGGTGGAGAGAGAGAGAGAAAGAGGTGGGAGAGAGAAGAGAGATGGAGAGAGAGAGAGAGGTGGAGAGAGAGTGAGAGAGAGAGACAGAGAGGTGGAGAGAGAAAGAGGTGGAGAAGAGAAAGAGGTGGAGAGAGAGAGAGAGGTGGAGAGTGGAAAGAGAGAGAGAGAGAAAGAGGTGGAGAGAGAGAAAGAGGTGGAGAGAGAAGAGGTGGAGAGAGAGAGGTGGAGAGAGAGAGAGGAGAGAAAGAGGTGGAGAGAGAAAGAGGTGGAGAGAGAGAGGTGGAGAGAGAGAGAGAGAAAGAGGTGGAGAGAGAGAGGTGGAGAATGGAGAGAGAGAGAGAAAGAGGTGGAGAGAGAAAGAGGTGGGAGAGAGAGAGAGGTGGAGAGAGAGAGAGAAAGAGGTGGAGAGAGAGAGGTGGAGAATGGAGAGAGAGAGAGAGAAAGAGGTGGAGAGAGAGAGAGGTGGAGAGAGAGAGAGAGAAAAGAGGTGGAGAGAGAAAGAGGTGGAGAGAGAGAGAGGTGGAGAGAGAGAGAGAGAAAGAGGTGGAGAGAGAGAGGTGGAGAATGGAGAGAGAGAGAGAAAGAGGTGGAGAGAGAGAGAGAGAGGTGGAGAGAGAGAGAGAGGTGGAGAGAGAGAGGTGGAGAGAGAGAGAGGTGAAGAGAGAGAGGTGGAGAGAGAGAGGTGAGAGAGAGAGGTGGAGAGAGAGAGGTGGAGAGAGAGAGAGGTGGAGAGAGAGAGAGGTGGAGAGAGAGAGAGGTGGAGAGAGAGAGAAGTGGAGAGAGAGAGAGAGTGGAGAGAGAGAGAGGTGGAGAGAGAGAGAGGTGGAGAGAGAGAGAGGTGGAGAGAGAGCTACTGTGGTGCAGCGGTGCATGCTGTGGCGGGGAACCTGGTTCATAAAATCTAGTATAACTTTTATATTTAAGTTATGACTGGTTTTTCTTTTCCTTGAACAGAAAATGATTCATTTTCATTTTATCAACTTATGTTATGCAATCAAAATCACTCCTTAACATAGAAAATAGTAAACACTTACAGGATAGTGTTATTTTTACTAGCAAATTTTGATTTTCAAGAAAGGGTGTCGCTCTTATTTTGTTTGAATAGTTGAATTAATTGCACTGTTTCATACATGATTTAGTTCTGATTCCAATTTTATGACATACATAACCAAAACTGAAGTTTCTGATTAGTAATCAAATGCCATCTACGTGGATTTATAATCAGCAGTTGTACAAATTTGCAGATTTGTGTGAATGAAATTTCACATCTCCTTCAACCCAAATTTCACTTTTTTTTTAACATCTCCAAAGGAAGTATTTTCAGTTAAGCAGATTCGCAGACTGAACAGCAACCATGAGGTAGATATTCTCATAAAAATGGAAGAGTCGGCAGGAGTGAACATATGCACACACACACACACACACACACACACACACACACACACACACATATGCTGAGGACACTCACATAATCCTGCAATATTTGGGGCCGTCGTCGTTTGATGTGTTTGACTACATGGTAGAGGTCCACCTCATGTTCCTCCTCCATCCTTTCACAGACAACGGCAAGGGAGACCAGCAGTCCACTGTGCGTAGCTCCGTCTTCACAGTGAACGACTGTTGCAGCAAACACCAACCAATCAATATCACTCTGAGAAAATTATCACCTAAATCATCTAGTGAAAATTCTCAGTTCAATTATTTGGAGACACTTATCAGCCAGTTACTCACGTGACAATTTTCTGTCAAATTATTCACAGAAAAATTACCGACAGAACAAAACCGTAATACCCCTGAAACAATATCCATTTTTTATGTGAATTTATTCAACTGAAAATGATCATGCCAAAGCATTCACTGAATCAAAGCATTCAATAACAGTTACCATTTATATTGTCCAGTGTAAGCTATGAGTCGAACTGTCCAGGAAAAATATAAGCCAAAAATATCAACCAAACTATCCATTGACAAACAATAGCTAAATCATCAAGTGACAATAATTTACCTGTGATAACCAACCAAATTTTCCAGCAAAAACATTAATCAGCCAATTTATCCTAATTCCTCTGGTTAGAATCATCACCCGAATTATTTTGTGGGTTATCTTTACCCAAATTGTCCTCCTAAAAAACTTAGCAGCCAACTCATCCACTGAAACAATATGATAAACGGAAAACTCTGCCAAATTACCCCCAAATGGACAATTTTTTAAAGAATCAACATTTTCTCCAAGGTCAAAATCTACTGCCATCAACCACAAAAAAGAGGGAGATATAGGAAAAGACACACTATGAATCTGAAAAACAGTGAATATAGAGATACAAGCAATTCAGAGAGATAAAAAAAAGGGGAAAAAAGGCAGCAAATGAGAAAGAGGGAAAGAGAAAAGAAGATAAAAACAGCCAATGACAAAGAGAGAGAGAGATAAAGGACAAGACAGCCAGTGACTGAGAAACATGAAGGAAGAGGCACACAGCTAAGGTAAAGAGAGAGTGAAAGCTAAAGGAAAAGATAGGGCATGATAAAGACTATACAGTGGCAAAGAAAGCGACAAATGGCAAATCAGAAAAAGTGAGAGAGACTGGACAGATCAGACAAACACTACAGGACAGAGACAGCGAGAAAAGCAGAGGCAGTAACAGAAACAGACAGAGCACAAGACCAAAATAACCACAACACAGAGACACAACAGGAAAACAAAAACAGACCAACGCCTGTAATGTAAAAACAATGAAGGTTGAAAGTCGCTGATCTCAAATACCTATTGGACTGCGAGGAAAGGGAGAGCAGCGGTGGAAGCTGAGCACAAGGTCGAGCAAGTCCAGAGCCATGGTTTTGGACACTGGCGTCAGACTTTTTTCTGCCCACCCGTTGAACTGGAACTGTCGCACGGTGTGAGGTTCCTCCTCAGGGTGCAGCGTGTTCACGATCTTCAGGTCATGAATCGTAATGTTTTCCTGGGAAAGGTATAATGATGATCACGAATCATTGTGTTTTCCTTAAAAAAATAAATAAATAAATAAACCTTACATCTTTGAGGGATGACAGAGGAGATGGAGGTGAAGAATGAGGAGGTCGGAGAAAGAAAGAAACCACCAACCTGGGGTTTGTGGCACAAGGGAGCAATCACTTATCTTCATCCAATCTGCCACAAGATGGGCGTCGAACGAAAAATTTGCCCATTTTGCGCCAAATTGGATGACGATAAGTGATTGCTTGTTCATTTTTGTCGTCCTGAGTATTGTGTATCTTGCCTGAAGATGACCTAAGAGGTCGAAACCCTATAATACTTTTTAAAAATTCGTTTAGATTTCGGCCTGCTGTCGCCTCACTTTGCAACTAGATCCATCTGAGAACTGACCTGCTGAAAAGCAGAGGTGATGTGGACCCAGAAGGGCCCCCAAGGCTTGCTGGTCACTTCGGGGGTCCAGTAGTGAACACTGGTCAAGTCCTGCTGGTTGTAGTTGTCCATCGTCACGATGGTCGACACACGTTGCTGGTACACCAGGCGCCAAAAGTCCGCCAGTGTGTTGTGCAAAGGGGTTTGAGTTAGGATGAACTGGTTCCGGGTGCTGTGTGGGGTGGGGGGCACAGAATGTGTCTATGGTCAGAGTCATTCAGAATAGTGTTTATTTGTATACTTTTTTTTTATCACTTTAGCTTTTTTTTCATATAAAATGAAGGTAGATTCTTTGTATCCAAATATCAAAGGGTAAGAAAATGCCCCAACAGTTGGCAACACACCTTTTAACTGTGCGGTCCTACCTTCATTCGTTCAGTCAATTTGTTTCCTTTAAAATGTGAATTATTACTATTATTATTATTATTATCAATTCTATGATGAGCCAATTTCAGGTTGAGTCATTTGATACTGCGACATCAACAACAACAACAAAAAACCTGATAAGAGTGAACACTGCCATTGCTATTGAATTGGGCTGCATTTAAAAAAAAAGGTACTGTTATTTCTTTAGACCACCCCTCCCCCCTCTCCTCCCCCCCCCCCCCAACAAGATTCACTGCCACATCCAAAAAGCCAAGTCCATCAACTCACCTGTAACCATTGACATAGATGGCATTGACGTAGTCTTCATCGTACTGAGTACCCAGAGGTAACAAAGCAGGTCGGTGCTGGTCGCTGGGTACGATGTCAGGGTACCTGTTCTTTGGGAGGTTTTGGGGGAGAAAGGCTGCAGAGCACTGCTTGGTGTCTAGTGGACGAGTCAGGCGCTGAAGTAGTTGGAACTGGTCTTTGAGGAAAGAGTTACCTGAAAACACACACCTGTGTTACGCACCTGTCTGAATAAAGGTGAATATTTTTGCTGTTTGCAAAATAAACATAATGTACGACAGCACAAAAAAAAAGAAAAGAAAAAAATAAACAGGCAAGCACAGTTTAGGAATAGATTATGTAATACAAGGCAAAAATGTAGGAATCTATGTCTGTATACACTTGAAAAGGGCTTTTTAATAAGCTGAAATATGGAGCAATGCAAGGACAACAGTGTTTTGGGCATGTGTGTGTGTGTGTGTGTGTGTGTGTGTGTGTGTGTGCGTGTGTGTGTGTGTGTGTGATTGTGTGTGTGTGTGTGTGTGTGTGTGTGTGTGTGTGTGTGTGTGTGTGTGTGTGTTTTACTGGAATCCATATTCTCTGGGATGTTCTTATGACAAAGATGAATCCCCACACCCTTTCCTTTCTATCCAACAACCCCTACCCTCCTCCACACTCCTCAGACAATCACTCAATTCACTAAATGCCTACTGACCTGTAAAAAGGCTCCTATAAAAGAGATTTTAAACTGGATAAAAACACACTTTAACTTCTAGCAATGGATGAGTATAAAAGCTCAGAGTCAACATCAAATATTTACTTTGATCCAAAACAAAGTGAAACACCGGCCACTTTGTTGTCTAACAATAAACCTGCAATATGCTGTTCCACATGCTTGCAACAACAATGTGCAATTGCAGACATCAGCCTCATTTTTAATATATATTTTCAAAATGAAGTACATAACTATTTTGCCTGCTACTTTCATTATTCCCTTATTGAATTTTGATAAAGTAATCCTATTCTGCAAATCAAATCAGGCATTCCTCAACATGTTAGAGTGTGTGTAGACTGAAACATCATATGAGATGAATTTCATTTGATCTTGGAACGTCCAAAACATAATGTATTCTGAACCATCATTCTAAAGCACTTACTTGAGGGCTATTTCATTTCCAGTTGGCTCCCATTCAAATGGGAAGAAAGGAAACACAAAGTCAAATTTCATTCACCTAATGGATGCGTCTGTGACAATGTTGCTCCAATTTCCGACCAACACAGCAAGTGTCTGCATCTCTCAAGCCTGGCTGATGCCAGGGTATACTATGAAAGGAAGTGTGAAGTACAGTCCTGTCCTGTTGTCTCGGACCAGAGTGAAACTCCTCTTCATCCTTCTCATCCTCATTGATCATCATGAAAACAGACGTCAAATTCTGCAGCCTTTCCTTCCCTGCTATCAAAGTGGCCTCGGTGTTGATTTCCTCTCCATATTCCAATGCCTGTTCTTTCTTTCGTTCTTTCGTTCTTTCTTTCTGTGTACGCAGGCTGATACTCCTGTGGACACTCCCTGTATAGACAGGCAGTGGAGTTTTGTGATTATGACTGTTTTTTCTCCCGCCATTAAGGCATCCATACTCCATCTTCGGGGAAGGTGCATGCTAAGTGTAACCTGTCATCCATACCAACGGCCAAACTGGCCTTCTCTTCTAAAAGTTTGTGATGGGATTTTACATGTGTGCAAGATGGTGTGCGTGCATTTACACACGGAACCTTGGTTTATAGTCTCATTCGAAGGACTGTATGGGAATGGAGTCAGAACCAATGTTAACTCTGAGGGAAAAATCCCCCTGTACAGAAACGGCGCGGCAGAGATATGAATCTGCAACCCCAGGATCACCAGAGTTTGGCGCTCTACCAACTGAGCTATTCCGGCCCCCAGCCTGTTCATGTTAAAATCGTCAGTATTGGCAAGTTCATGGATATTCTTATTCAATGGATGTGGGGTTGGCATTGGAAATGAGACAATTAAAAAATTTCAAAAATTATTTTTTTTTTAATTAAATGAAATTAAAAAACAAGGAAAAGGAAAAAGCTCGATATTAAATTCCAACCTGCTCACAAAAAGAACTGACTACTTAAATCCCTTCTTGAGACTTAGTTCTTACACTTTGAATTATCTTATCATTGTCATTACCATTATGATTACCATGGTCATCACTATTTTCTGTTCTGGGCAGACCTGTTTTATGGTTGGTGATGGTCCACTGATGGTACATGTCCTTCATTGTGTCGGGCTCCATCAGCACATAACCCGCTTGGAAACACTCCAAGATACATTCATAGATGAACGCGTACTGCTTGTATGTGCGCACCATCAGGGGGCGCTCTGTCCGCATTTTGCGTACAAAGGAGAACACACTGATCTGGCCTGCGATGAAAGAGTGGAGGTTTATAATCGGCGAGAATGTAATGCACATGCATACACAGGTGCATAGGCATGAGTGCATACAAAACAGGTATGCATGTTTGCATGCAGAGACATGTTCACACACACACACACACACACACACACACACACACACACACACACACACAATCGGCAAGAATGTAATATGGATGTGTGATGACACACAGATGCATGAGTGCATACAAACCAGATACGCATGCTTGCACGCACAGACACACACACACACACACACACACACACACAACACACACACACAGACAGACACACACACACATACACACACACACACACACACACACATGCATGCGCACACACACACACACACACACACACACACACACACACACACACACACACACACCACACCCACACACACACAAACACACACACACACACACACACACACACACACACACACACACACACTGACTTCTAATTTTACTCATTCACCAAGCTTTCAGTTAAAGCACTAATCTTTACGTCGTTCAATTTCAAGGGGAGACAAACATCTTGAAAGTATACAACTGAAAGAAATCAGTGTGTGTGGATGAACACACAGAA
Source organism: Conus canariensis (assembly GCA_033310375.1). Lineage (NCBI taxonomy): Eukaryota > Metazoa > Mollusca > Gastropoda > Neogastropoda > Conidae > Conus > Conus canariensis. The sequence continues at coordinate 13,489,429 of CM065735.1, forward strand.
CGTTTGACTTTGTTATTCACAATTGAACTACACCACAGCCAGCCAACAAACATTTGTTAAAAAAAGACATTTTCTCATTGGCAATCTGTGTGCGTGTGTGTGTGTGTGTGTGTGTGTGTGTGTGTGTGTGTGTGTGTGTGCATGTGTGTGTGTGTGTGTGTGTCTGTGTGTGTGTGTGTGTGTGTGGTGTGTGTGCGTGTGTGTGTGTGTGTGTGTGTGTGTGTGTGTGTGTGTGTGTGTGTGTGCACACGCACGTATGTGTTTCTATATGTGTTTGTGTGTATAAAATCCATTCCACACGCACATGATACACTACTCTTCTACAACAAATCAAATGGTATTGAACACACTTACCAAGGGGATTTTTTTGCTTTTCTTTAAACTTTTTTTTCTTTCTTTTTTTCAGTGCATGCATTCACCATGATACATCAGTTTAAAATCACATCAGAAGGAGTCAAAGTGGGCTGGAGTCAGCACAGACACTGACTCTGAGAAGAACCTCTCCTCCGACCTGGATGTCTCAGGCTGGCATTACACCGAGGAGCCTTGATCTTTGAAAAAAAAATAATAAAAGAAAAAAAAGCAAAAGCAAAAAAAAAAAAAAACCCTTAATCTAGAAATGTTCTGTTCCCTCAGCAAAGCAAACCCACTGGCAACCACCAACAATCACATCTTTGTTTTCTGTGACGGCACCAGTACATACCACTGGCTGTGGTTTAGCAAAGAGTTGCCAGTCTAAACATGTGTGACTTACTTACTTATGCCCATCACCCCCACTGGGACATAGGCCGCCGACAAGGTCACATGTGTGAGGTTTGGTAAAAAAAAAAAATGTAACAGTAAAGAAATGGATGGAAGGTGGCTATCAGCAAGCAGAGTTGTCTACCTTCTTCAGCATACTCATCGATGAGCGAATCCACCGCAATGAACACGCCGGACCTGGCCACCCCTGTCCCACAATGCACCAGTATTGGACTGGCATCCTTCCCGTGGTACTGACGGACCTGTGACACAGACAGTCATGCTAGTATCATGATGCTGATTTAGGACAATAAAGTGTGATATAGTCCAAAAATTGTATTACACAGTGTGGTCAGCTGATTCTCTGTGTTACCTGGTTTTGTTTTGTTTTGTTTTTCATTTGAACAAACAAATCTAAAGAAATTGGTAAAAATGTCCATGAATGACCAGCCGCCGTGGTGAAGTGGTCAGCGTTGCGGACTACCGGCTGGGAGGTCGTGGGTTCGAATCCCATCAGAAGTCATGTGGGTTTTTCTGCCCCGACCGGCTCCCACCCAGAGTTGAGTTGCTGCGGACTCAGTTGGGAAGACTGGGACCACACAGTCGAGTTTCATCCACTTAATGGATGCGTTTCTGAGAGTGTTGCTCAAATTTCCTGACCAACACTGAAGGTGCCTGTATCTCTCGGGCCTGGTTGACGCCGGGATATATTATGAAAGGAAGCGTAGAGTACAGCCCTATCATGTAGTCTCAGACCGAAATGGAAATCCGTAGCATCATCATAATCATCCTCATTCTCATCGATCAGCATAAAAAAAAGTCTCAAATTCTGTGGCCCTTCATGCCCTGCTCTCATGGTGACCTCAATTTCGATGTCCTCTACACGTCTGTGGCCTTGGTTTGGTTCCGTCAGGGTCACCGGTATCGGCGAGTCCATGGGGGCTGTCATTGGACGGACGTGGTGGCGCCCTCCGGAGGGAGAGCTCACTCACGCCGGCTCCGCGACTAAGCAATTATTGTCGTCAGTAGGGGGCTTAGTAGGTGGTGTCCTGCGTATGTTAGATCAGAACAGGCGCCACTGAACACCACCGAAGTGACTCGGCAGCAGTGCAGTGTCTCCTCCGGTGGGTTGCCTCTTGACGACTTGACACTGACTGCTCCCCTGCGGATTGCCGGTGCCGGGGCTGCGGCGGGGCCGACCGGGCTGTGGCTGTGGACGGGGTGTCGGAATGAGCGGCGTGGGTGCACTGCCTCTGAGATGGCGCAGAGGTTGGGACAGCAAAAAAATAAAAATAAAAAAATAAAAAAATAAACAAGCGTTACTGCGACATTCTCATATTCTGAGTCATCGACCCACCTTGTGCCTCAGGTCAAGGAAAGGCAGGGGGTCATCGGGAACGCCGTGCTCAGGCCAGGCGGTGAAGTCAAACAAGCGAACTGAACGTTCGTATCCCTCCCCACTCTCGCTGACGCTGATGTCGTACAGAGTGAAGTCAGCGTACACCAGCTCCTCCAGCAGTTCCAGGTAAAACTCACCAATTGTGACTTTACCTGTCAGCACACATAGAGACACACACACATGTATGCATGCACACATACACACACACACACACACACACACACACACATATATACACACACACATACATACATACACACAATCACACACACATAACACAAGCATGCACACAGGGAGAGAGAAAGAGAGAGCGAGAGAGAGAGGTACACACACACACACACACACACACACACACACACACACACACACACACACACACACATGCGCGCACATACATACACACACGTACATACACACACATACAAAATCATACACACACACACACACACACACACACACACACACACACACACACACACAAATATAGACAGGCAGATAGAGGTATCTTCAAACTAAAATAATCTTTTAAAAAATACTCTACCTGTCCAAACAAATGCCTTAGTCCTACTCGGCATGAATGGCTGTGTGGATGGATTGGGGGAGGACGGGGGGGGGGGGGGGGGGGGGGGTGGAGGTGGGGGGGGGGCTGAAGGGGAGGGGAAGGTACTAACAGCTGGCAAGTTTTTAAAAACTTTCAACATCATGTAGGAATTGACAGTCCAATGAGAAGCAGAGAACAAATCACTTTCAATAGATGATGGACCAGGGTAACTTGGCACTGACTGAACAACTAGCTTGGTCAAAGCAGTTGAAAGCGAAAGGTTGAATCGTTCACTGAAATCAACTATAAAGCACCTTAAAATGTCCCACAGGAAGCAAACACAGCAAGACTCTGTGGCATCGTGAACATTAGAAACAGATCCCTGGGGCATTCACAAGTGTAAGACAATAAAAGTAACTCATAAATATGTTTAAGACAAATAAATCAATAGTATAAGATGTTCCCAGAATGGAAGAGTCACCCAGAGATCATCAGCAAGAGTGGCATGAGACCAGACATAGTAGTCCACTCTCAGTCAACCAAGCAGCTGATCATGATCGAGCTCACGGTGCCATATGAGAACAGAATGGAGGCAGCTCAAATCTACAAGACTGAAAAGTATGCTGATCTGGCAAACAGCCTGAGGAGAGAAGGCTATCAGGTCAAAGTCCTCACTGCAGAAATTGGAGCTAGGGGGTTTGTAGGAACGTCTGCATACAGCCTCATGAAACAGCTCTCAGTTGCAGGGAGGGAAAAAACCAGAGCCCTGAAAGCAATGGCAGAAGCGGCAGAGAGGTGTTCAAGCTGGATCTGGTCAAGGAGGAACAAAAGTGAACTTCATAAGGCTTAATTTCCCTACAAATATCAGGTGTCCCTGTGGCTCAGTGGTTAAAGCGCGAGTCATTAAGTGGAAAATGAGCATGTCCAGAGGGTCATGGGTTCGAATCCCAGCCATGGCTCGTCCCAAGATGGGGAAAAAAAAAAAAAAGGGGGGGCAGCAGAGGGACATCCGGAGTCATGAACCGGGTGTGGCCCAACCCCCCTAGAGTGTCAGGAGATAAGGGCCGAAACACTTGCTTGAAGGGGGCTTCTCTTCTGAGGACTCTGCTGCCACGCTCTCCACGAGTTTCTTTCTACTGATGCATGGGTAAACCATTGACTTCCGGGAATAGGCCGGAGGACGTCCGGGAAAGACCGGAGGACACTGGGAAAGACCAGAACCAAGGGCTCTGTGGGCTGGCTCCCCACTTTGCCTTAAACATGTGGCTACTAAGAATAAAAGGAAAAGATGCTCCCAGGATTCACCGAAAGGGGGAGAGAATGATGAATCCATCGGTGCTCAACCAATCATGACTGCAAATCCCAAACGGACTATGAACATGGACCAAATGGAATATCCATGTGTCTGTGGAAAGCGTTTCGCTACCACCCGTGGCATGAAGATCCACAGAACAAAGATGGGATGTGTGAAGACTCATCTGAATGAGCAGCAGCGCACTGCATCAGCAGATAAGACGTCGGAAGACCAAGGCCAGGATTTAAACCACAGTGCCAAGGACATCCACGCTGTTGGTCTGGATGAGGAATTTGCACAGGCCCTCGATGCCAGGCGCCTGAAACTCAACCTGCCACGAGCAAACGAAACTGAAGATTGGGAGAAACTGGATGCAAAAATCATCCAAAGACTCGATGCACTGATAGGGAAAAGCACCCTGGAACACAAACTAGCCACATATGGGGACATTGTGTATGCCACATGTAGAGACGCCTATGGAGCAAAACTACCCAAAGAGAAAACACCTCCAAAGAAATCCAGACGCCAAGAAAAGATGGACAAGATCAGGGTCCAAAAGAAAAACCTCAAGATGCAAATGAAGACCGCATTGCCAGCTGAAAAACAAGGCTTGGAAAAACTGTGGAAAGACCTGAAAGAAAAACACAGTGCCCTCAGCAAAGCGGAATCTGCGAGGAAGAGGAAGAGCAAAAAGAAGACACAAGAGCGCTTCTTCAGAGACCCCTTCCAGTTTGCCAGAACACTGTTTGAGCAGCCAAAATCTGGGACCCTAAGTGTGGACAAAGGAGTTCTTGAGCAGCATCTGAGGAAAACATACTCTGACCCACAGAGCAAAGCACCACTCGACATTCAAGGTCTGGTGTGGCCAACCAACCCTGAGGAACAGTTCAATGGCAAGCCTCCAACGTTGGCGGAAATCAAGAAGGTGGTTGACAAAGCCAGAGCCAAATCATCACCAGGGCCAAACGGAATACCTTACCAGCTTTACAAGAAATGTCCCAAGGTGCTGGAGTGGCTCCACAGGCTGCTGCGATCGGCTTGGAGAAACCAGAAGATCAGCGGCCAGTGGATGACGGCAGATGGTGTGTACATCCCCAAAGAGCAAAACTCAAGTGACATCAGCCAGTTCAGGCCAATATCACTACTGAACGTCGAAGGGAAAATCTTCTTCTCTGTCATGGCAGCAAGGCTGACCAAGTACCTGATGGAAAACAAGTACTTGGATGTGTCAGTCCAGAAAGGTGGCATCCCAGGCATGGCTGGCTGTGTAGAACACGCCACAATGATCTGGGACGCAATCCAAAAAGCAAAAACAGAAAAGAGAGACCTGGACGTAGTGTGGCTTGATCTGGCAAACGCATATGGATCTGTGCCCCATGAGATGATACAGTTGGCTCTTGAGATGTACCATGTGCCAAAGAACATCCGCGACATGCTCAAGAAGTACTTCAATGGCTTCTCAATGCGGTTCTCTACCAAGGAGTACACAACAGACTGGATCAACTTGGAAGTGGGTATTGCAATGGGCTGTGCAATTTCCCCAATACTGTTCGTGCTGGCAATGGAACTCATCTTGAAAGCAGCAACAAACAACGCGAGACAAACAGACCTTGGCGACGGATACAAGATGCCTCCTCTCAAGGCCTTCATGGATGACACTACAGTGATTTCATCCAGAGAAGACGAGACACGTCATGTGCTGGAGAGGCTGGACGACATAGTTGCCTCATCCAGAATGAAGTTCAAGCCAAAGAAATCACGGAGTCTCTCACTGAGGAAAGGAAAAGTGGCCGGATCTGTGGTCTTCAGTGTTGCCAACCAGGCCATTCCAACAGTCACAGAAGAACCAGTCAAGAGCCTTGGAAGATGGTATGATGATACGCTGAAAGACACACAAAGAGCAAAAGAAACCAAGCAGATGGCGGAGGAAGGCTTGGAGACCATTGACCAGTGTGGGCTCCCTGGCAAATACAAGGTCTGGTGTCTGCAGTTCATGCTGATACCAAAGCTCCTATGGCCTCTGATGATATACGACATCTGCACCAGCATAGTGGAGGCAATGGAAGCCAAAATCAACAAGTTCACAAGGAAATGGCTTGGTGTCCCACCCTGTCTGACTGACATAGCGCTGTACTGTCGCCAAGCAAAGCTGAAACTACCACTGAAATCCATCCTGGAGGAATACAAAGCAGGGAAGATCAGACTTCAAAGCATGCTGGAGGACTCAGGAGACAAGGTGGTAGAAGCAATCAAGCCCCAGCTGAAGACAGGCAGAAAATGGAAAGTTCAAGAGGCGATGGATTCTGCAAAAGAAAGTCTCAAGATCAGAGAAATAACAGGACACACACAGACCAACAGACAAGGACTGGGGGTGACCAAAACTGAATGGTGGTCAAAGGCCAAAGGAAAAGCCAAAAGAGACATGATGATTCAGGAGATGAGAAAAGAAGAAGACCAAAAAAGACTCCAAAAAGCAGTCCAGCAGAGCCAGCAAGGGCAATGGACAACGTGGGAGAATGCACTCCAAAGAAGTCTCACTTGGAATGACATTTGGCACATGGCCCCTCTCAGGATCAGCTTCATTCTCAGATCTGCTTATGACCTTCTGCCCTCAAATGCAAACCTGGTGAAGTGGGGGAAAACAGACGATCCTGCATGCCCCCTCTGCCATGAAAAACAAACAGTGGAGCATGTCCTAAGCTCATGTAAAGTAGCCCTGGCTCAAGGAAGGTACACATGGAGGCACAACCAAGTGCTCAAAGAGATTGTACAAGTAGTCTGGGCTAGTACCAACACCACAAAAGGGAAAATCAGGACTCCAAAAGCACCCGCAACATTCTTCACGGCAGGAGGCAGCAAATCATGGCCAAGAACAACAGTGCCACTCGAAACATGCAGGCAGAGTCTGCTGGATGGGGCAGATGACTGGGAGTGCACTGCAGACCTCCCAGAATGGAAGAGTCACCCAGAGATCATCAGCAAGAGTGGCATGAGACCAGACATAGTAGTCCACTCTCAGTCAACCAAGCAGCTGATCATGATCGAGCTCACGGTGCCATATGAGAACAGAATGGAGGCAGCTCAAATCTACAAGACTGAAAAGTATGCTGATCTGGCAAACAGCCTGAGGAGAGAAGGCTATCAGGTCAAAGTCCTCACTGCAGAAATTGGAGCTAGGGGGTTTGTAGGAACGTCTGCATACAGCCTCATGAAACAGCTCTCAGTTGCAGGGAGGGAAAAAACCAGAGCCCTGAAAGCAATGGCAGAAGCAGAGAGAGGTGTTCAAGCTGGATCTGGTCAAGGAGGAACAAAAGTGAACTTCATAAGGCTTAATTTCCCTACAAATATCAGGTGTCCCTGTGGCTCAGTGGTTAAAGCGCGAGTCATTAAGTGGAAAATGAGCATGTCCAGAGGGTCATGGGTTCGAATCCCAGCCATGGCTCGTCCCAAGATGGGGAAAAAAAAAAAAAAAAGGGGCAGCAGAGGGACATCCGGAGTCATGAACCGGGTGTGGCCCAACCCCCCTAGAGTGTCAGGAGATAAGGGCCAAAACACTTGCTTGAAGGGGGCTTCTCTTCTGAGGACTCTCTGCTGCCACGCTCTCCACGAGTTTCTTTCTACTGTTCAAGCATGACATCAAGGAAAAGTTAAAAGGTTGAAAAAGAAAGCAAGGTGGCATTAGCAAAAAAACAAACAAACAGGAACACAAATGTCTTGGGGACTACGTCCAAAACTTGTTTAAATGCTCAGTGGCAGAATCTGACAACGATCTGGTCTGGGAAAGAAATATGAATTATCAGAGAGAAAAACAAAGGGACAAGAAGGCCATGAAGCATCCATAGCGATTTTTAGAAGGAAAGATATATGCAAGTCTGATTTCTGGAGCAGACAAAGGTGGCGGCAGTTCTCTCACCATGGAAAGAAAAAAAAAAGAAAATCAAAGCAGTCTCAGAAGGCAAAGTGACATGATCGGTGACGAGAGACCAGCCAGAGTGAGGAAACAACAAAGCATTCTGAATGACAGGATTTAGCTCCCGTCCCTCACGATTTGTTCATTCCGGCATCCTTACTGTCACCGTTGTAGTTCACACTGAATGCAATTGACTATTACTAAGGTACAAATTTGGACAGGTTACTACAAGAACAATATTCTTAAAACGTCAATGCATGATACATCAGTGTTGCTTGTGAGGACAGTTTGTTTAGACACTTGGATTATAAGACCTGTGATTCAATAGCTCTCACATATATACCGATATGCATATATGTGTATAAGACCATATAAGCCTTGCATACATACACACGCAAGAGCTCTGTAGGAAGGGACTTGCAAACATTTATAAAAATGTCTTCTGCACACACACACACACACACACACACACACACACACACACACACACACACACACACGCACGCATGCGCGCACACACACACACACACACACACACACACACACACACACACACACATTCACGCACACACACACACACACACACACACACACACACACGCATGCACACACACACACACATACACGCATGCACACACACACACACACACACACACACATACACACACACACACACACACACACACACACACACACCTTGCCGCGGCCAGAACTGAGTGCACTTGACGATGTTGTCCTCCACCACATTGGCCAGCATGACCACCGTCCTGACATTCTGCTGGTGAATCAGGCGCCAGAAATCCACGGCCGTCACATCGTTGTAGGGACTCTGAGCAGCGATGTAGGCCCGCGCCATTTTGTAGCCAGACAGGTAGTTGGCATTGATGTACACACAGGAACTGGAAACGTCAGGTGACAGCGCCACACGTGAATGGTCATAAGGCAGAATATGCGGGAAGCGGTTCCGGTCAGGATGTTTCATCGCCTCGTCGGTCGTCGCCTGTTCTATGGTGTGAGGCAAGGACTGGAACTCCTTCTGAAAAGTGACCAGAGCGGCTTTGGGTAGGGGTTTCTGAGGTCCTACGTTGAGCACTTGCTCGTCCGGAAGACACTCCCTGCCCACTACAATGTAACGACCCTCCCCCAGCGAGCTGACCTCGTTCCAGTACTTCTCTGGATCGTAGACCTCTGCTAACGGTTTCATCTTGTGTTCCTCATCCAGCTCTACGTAGGCAGATTTCAAAGATTGCTGCCGACGACGCCACCACAGGATCAAGATGATGATAACAATAATGAGCAGGATCACCAGCACGAGGGCAATGATAACGCCAATAAATGCTCCGTTGTCATCCTCCTCCGACACTGCCTCTGCGGTGGTCGTGGCGTTGGTGACGACCGTGGTGGTGGGGAGAGTGGTGGTGGTGGGCAAGGGGGTGGAGAAGGGGGAGGCCAGCTGACTGAGGGAGAACTTGGTGATCCCGTTCCACTGGCTGACCAGGACGTAGTACACCTGGTACTGCTGTCCCGGCTGTAGCGGCAGGTTGATGTAGCCGCTGTAATTCTTCCCGTCACCCACCTCAAACATGTTGCTCTTCTGCACACTATCCGGACTCAGCTGCGCCGTGACGTACCCTGGGACTTCCGCTAAGCGTTTTCTTCTAACCCCCGTGCCGTCGCTGCTGCTACCCCCATCTCCACTAAGCCTCTCCACCTCGATCTGGTAGAAAATCGAGGGTCCAGGCCTGACGGACACCGGCCTGATCTGTAGCACAGCGGTAGTGGGGGTCACACGGATGAGAGTGGGGGCGGAGGGCTTTGGCGGAGCATCTTGCTCGGTCATCACCTGAATGGAGGCAGGTTGTCCGGACCCCCCCAGAGACTGGGAGGCCACAGACACTGTGTATGCTGAGCCAGAGTCCAGACCGCAGTGGGTGTAGCTGGTGGTGGTGGCTGGGTGGACAGTGACGTTGGAGCTGCCGTCGTTGTTGTTGCGAATGGTTACCTGCAATCATGGTAAACGTCAAGTAAGAAACAAAGGTGTTGGTTGTTACTAATCACAAAGATACTTTCACAATTCAGTAAATCTTTCAGCCCCCCCCCCCCTTCTCCACACACACACACACACACACACACACACACACACACACACACACACACATATACACACACACACAAGCACACACATGCACATGCATGTGCATGCACACACATACACACATACATAATGGGCACACACATGCACACTCACACACACACACATAATGGATGCACACATGCACGTGCACACACACACACACACACACACACACACACACACACACACACACCACACACACATGCGCGCGCACATACACACACACACACACACACACACACACACACACACACACACACATACATACACGCAGACACACACACACACACACACACACACACACACACACACACACACACATACACAAAAGACACAAATGAAAATCAACATTAAAAACAACACAGTCTTCAATCCAGCATCTTTCCATATAGAATCAACATCATCAGAGATACGACCACAATAAACATAGTGTTCAGGGTCTTGGGGTGAAGAAAATCCTTTTTCTGCTCTCTCCCCCCCCCCCCCCCCCCCCCCCCCCCATCCCTCAAGCACTATAAATAGGAACAAGCGCCAGTTGATCAATTGATATTTGCTAAGTTCATACTGTTAGCATATGACATCCTACCAGGACATGAAAAACAAAGGATTATGAAACCCAGTTCTGTTAAAATGGATCACACTGACACCCCCACCATGGAAAATCACTCCCGTTATGTGTATCCAGTTGACCTTCCTTGATTTTGGTTTTGTCTTTCTGATCAACATTTCCCTAATGAGATCAATAGGACTGGCTTTGGAATTGTTTTGAATAATCTGTGAAGCCATTTTTAGCAATTTCTGTGCCCAAAACATCCAAAGAAAAGTGAACTTCACTATTACAGCTGTTTTGAATGAGTCAACCTCTTTTTCATTTTCATCACAGGAGAGCTTTTCACATGCTGACTTCCCTTTGCCCAAATCTTGACTCTTCCAAGAGCATGCTGAACTTTCCTTTTTTCTTCCATGAACCAAGGACTGTCACGCTACATGCAATTTGACAATCTTTGATCACAAACAGAAAGATTCTGCAAATAAGATGAATGACAATGATCATCCAGATTGCTGATGTAACCAAATGAACTTGGTTCATGAAAGTTCATTCAATTAGGAATGACCTTAACTCACTTTAGACAACAGAGAAAAAAAAAAAGACACCTGTCACATCGGTCAACTTATAACACTGAAAACCAAGATCCAAATTCTTTGACAAGTCCAATTATTTTCAACCAGGACCATGTTTTCGTATCTATCTCACTTTTAAATCTTCCTTCAGAAAGTTGAATGAGTGTTATCACTGCAATGGAATATTTGGATCTGTATTTTTACTAGGTATTTCTTCAAGGCAGTCCTGGCAAAAGGACTGAGTTTGCTTTGGCAGCTGACTTAGAATTGGATAAATATTGATAAAATAAAACCACAAATGTGACATCTTTCTTCTTATGAGTAGATGGCATGTGTGTGTGTGTGTGTGTGTGTGTGTGTGTGTGTGTGTGTGTGTCTGTGTGTCTGTGTGTGTCTGTGTGTGCATGTATGTGTGTGTGTTTGTCTGTCCGTCTGACTCTCTGTCTGTCTGTCTGTCTGTCTGTGTTGTGAGAAATCATGATCCAAAATGCTCTCATTTTGAAACCAGCATTTATAATTCTTTCCTAACAACATGAATACACTGATTGAAAACATTTTCAAAAAAAGGGCAAAACATTCTTTCCAACAAATGAATGACACAGGCTGGTCCTTTTTCAATCAGCTTACTGTCTAAAATATCATAGAATAATGACTTCAAGCCTGTTCTCTATCCATACCGTGTAGCCCGTCACAGTGACTGATCTCTGGTCTGGCGGCAGCCAGCTGAGCGACACACAGGTGGCGTTGACCGCTGTCTGCACCAAGGAGCTGGGAGGAAAGGGCCTGATGGGAAGCGTTCTGGTCTGAACGGCACTGCCGTACTCCCCATACCCCGCACTGGTGCTGGCACGCACCTGAGTACAGCACACAACGATGTGACAACAGCATTACACTAGAAACCATAAAACTTGCCAGTTTGTCAGTTATGAATCAGTTATATCTTTTCACCACCAAATCCATTCAACCAAGAGCATTCCCTGCCAGACCTTTTTTTTTTTTTAAACACAAGACAAGCTGGGATACTGCCTATGAAAACTTGACAAGAAGAATCTGCCAGTGAGACATTAAAACCAAATCGTGTATGAAAATATTGTAGTGGATATTTTTTCCTTAAATTTTTTTTTTAATGACTTGTGAGTTGACTTGAACACACTGACAGCCCTGATACGGCCCTTTGCAGTCAGATAGGTTAACAGCAACATTAACTTATTTTGCAGTGGATATGGTCGTGGCATGTTTCTGTGTGTTGCTGGTGTTTGTGACATACTTTCATGACCTCTCACCTCCGCTGCAAAGACTCAAAACGTCCATGTTGACTCTAAACCTGGGTCACCGAAGTCAGCATTAACTCTCAAGAGTTTTTGAGATTTTTGCATTTTACATGACGGATGTTCTTTTTTTCGTAACATTCTGCGCATTATTTCTAAAATTATATATTTTTGTGATGGATGTGTCTATTTCGGGATTTTTAGGCGATATATTGCTTCAGAAAACAAAAGTGTTGTTTTAAATACCATAATTCCGGGAAGAAAACTGTCGATCACCGGTGATCGAAATTCAAGGGAAAGAACTGAAGAGAGTTAAGCTAAACAGAGACTTATACACCTGATTCTGTGCTGGGGTTTGCTGCTAAACATAACATCATTGGTAGCTGCCATATTCAATTTATCAACACATAACATCATTTGTAGCTGCCACATTCAATTTATCAACACATAACATCATTTGTAGCTGCCATATTCAATTTATCAACACATAACATCATTTGTAGCTGCCATATTCAATTCATCAACACATAACATCATTTGTAGCTGCCATATTCAATTCATCAACACATAACATCATTTGTAGCTGCCATATTCAATTCATCAACACATAACATCATTTGTAGCTACCATATTCAATTTATCAACAACAATGCACAGAAGCCGACTCCTACAACCAGCCACGTTGTGAAGAACTTTACAATCGCTTTACAGCTGGTCTCGAAGCACACAGATCTTCTCAAAATAGCTTATGTTTCGAATTTGAAGTTAAGCACAGCTCATAATCAGCAAGTTTAAGTCACACAGTCTTTATGTGTGTGCTTTGATCCAAAGATCAGGCAACTGATCAGAACCTGTGGGGACTTAAATGATGTGACTCCTTTGGAAAGTCTGAAGCTTTTTCTCTCAAACAAAACAAAGTCAATTCATCTGCAATCTCTGGAAGTACTGCACACTGTCATCATTCTGGCCATTAACTCACTTAGGACAGACAGTTCTGTCCCTTGTTTTTCCCTGTGGACGGGCCATTTGTTATGGTTAGTAAAAAAAATCACCAAAAATACAAAACAAGAGATAACTCAACGAAATTTTCAGGAAGTGTTATTCATAAACTGTGTTAGTAGAATACAAAAGAATAAACTTCCCACTTTCATACGATTTCTTATGCTTGAGGCTGAAAAAATGTCCAGTTTTTTTTTTCAGGTACATCACAACACTCTTGCACAGAGTCAGTGGGTCCATGGCTTCACATTCAGCAGAAAAAGTCAGTAAATACACTAAATGAGTTGAAAAAAAGGTAGATACACTCCAGGAAACTAAATAAGATAGATAAATCACATGCCTGCTATGCACAAGCTAACTTGGAATAATGCAAAAATGGGGGCGTGGCACTCAGCTGACACACGAAGGCCAGAAGTACCAGAAAAAGGAGGCACTGTCGGAAAAAAACTCGAAGCTTCACGCCAGTCACGTAAAGGAAAGCCAATGAACTCTTGCTCACTCAAATCCCCAGTCTTTCACGGCACACAAACGCTCTGCTCACGTGGCGAATTGGCCCACCCTCACCTTCATCATCACTGAGCTCCACAGACGAGTCAGTGTCAATTTCCTCTTCTCCTCGAAATTCTTCACTGGAATCACTTTCATCAGCTTCGCCATCCTCTTCTTCAATGTCTGAACCTTCCGTTTGTAGCATTTCAATAACTTCAGGAATGCTAAAACGTTGCCGACGGGCTCGACTCTGCTCTGACACATTCGCAGAAAAACTTGTTTGAGACGCCATGTTTCCATGCAGATTAGTAAGTCATGTGGGTTGGTCTGGTCAATCAGCCACTGAGCCGAAGTGGGTGATGGTGTGCTGCGAAACTGCTGTGCAGGCGAACAAAGGAATGCTGACGATACTATTTATAGCTTGTTGCCCTGTACTGATCACGCTGCCACCGCATAAAAAATTGGTGAATGCCGAAACTTTGATAGCGTTCGTTCGTACAAAAGCGTAAAGTCATCGCGAAACGCTATAGCGTCTGTTCGTGACGAGAGAGTTAACAAGGGAGGGCACCCACCTTTACAAAATAAACACTGTCGGGGGTCAGCCTCCTGACCACAGGGGCCTCTGACAGCGAGGCGTTGATGGAGAGGGAGACAGGGGAGGAGAAGGAGGAGGAGGAGCTGTACAGGACGTAGTATTCCAGAAGCCGGCCGTTGGCAGGCACGGGGGTCTGGAAGTTGACAACCACCTCTGTGGCTGTGGGGACCAGGCTTGTGATCTTCACCGCCGCCGGCACTGTGACAGATGGTGTTATGGATCTTAAGTCCATCATGTGCCTATGTCCATCCAATGATGTTCCTGATGATGTCATGTATAAGACCCCCATGAAAAGGGGAAAGTTCTCGCCTAGTAGGGGCAAAGACTTGGTGCTTGAGGCCAGTGCTCCCCCCATCCTTAGTTGGTCGGTGTTGGTGCATCTGAGATTGCCTTGACTTTATCATTAGGATCCACTTCAAATTTTACAAGTTCTTATATGTCAATATATCTAATGCACCTTTTCTTCACTCTTTGAGAACAATGTGGTGTTATTTTTTTGTAAATTGAGGAAAATGTTTCAAGATGTCCTCTCACACAATGTTCAAGAAAATGGAAAAACGATCCACCCTTTAATCTGGATTGGTGGTTAATGAATTAATTCTTTGGCTACTTTCCCTTTCCTCTAAGTTTCCTTAAAATTGATTCATTACTTCCCATGTGATTTTGCAAGACAGAGAAATACATTGTGACCAGCCCTGAATTCACTGTTTAGTTTTATTAATGCAGAATCCCGATAAGATGTACTGAGCCCTATTTTTGGTGAGTATCAAGCTCAGAAATCAATTATCTAAACCACTGTTACAGATCAAAGAGACGGTACCCACGCTCAGTCACACTGGGAGCACCTGTCAAACAAACAAACAAACATTAAAGTCAATTTATGGCCAATTCTCCAACTTATGGGTCACCATAATGTTCAAAAGTCATCAGGAATGAGGGAACTTATTTCAAATAAATGAATTATCTTAACCATTGTCATCGATCAAAGAGACAGCACCCATAATCAATCACACCGGGATCAGCTGTCAAAAAAAAAAGAAAACCATAAAAGTTGACTTAAGGCCCACTCTCCAGTTTAGCTCGACAGTGCTATGGGTCACCATGATGGTCAAAAGTCGTCAAGAATAAGGAAATATATTTCAAGTAAAGAAGAACCCTGTATAATCCCACGCTGATTATTCCCAGCATCATACCTCCCTCTGCAGTGCTGAATTGCAGCTCATCGCTGTACAGTGCTATGGGTCACCATGATGGTCAAAAGTCGTCAAGAATAAGGCAATATATTTCAAATCAAGAAGAACCCTGTATAATCCCATGCTGTTTATTCCCAGCATCATACCTCCCTCTGCAGTGCTGAACTGCAGCTCCTCACTGTACGGTCCCGCCCCGGCACTGTTCAGGTAACGCACCTTGGCAGTGTAGTTACTAAATGGCGTCAGCGCTGTCACCATCATTGACGTCACATTGGACTGAAGGCGGCGCACCAGACCTGGTGAACTAACGATGATGTGGTAATAGAGCAAGACTCCACCCCGACCGGCACAGGGCAGTGGACTCCAGGCGAGCATGACCGACGTGGCCTGGACATCACTGGCTTGGGGTTGGCTCACTCTGCCGCTTGGCTCTGGCACAAAGCACACAGAGGAAAGTTTCAGTGATGACCTTCTGAAATCCTACAAAAAAAATTGTAGTCAAAAAGAAAATGTTCAAACTCAGTGTGACTCAACAGAGCAATAGAGCACCATATGGCTCATACCGCAAATTACTTACTGACTTCTCCTGTGATAGCAGTGATGACTTCAGTACCATTGGCTGTTGAAATGCTTCCGGTGCCTCTAGCCCTCAGAGTTATCTCATACTGGCTCCACACTTCAAGCTGTTCCAACCTGCAAAAATGAGAAATCCATGAAGATTCTACATTCAACAAACACAACATTGGAGGTATCATTCAGTTCAATTCAATTCAATTTATTGTCCTCTTAGAAAAAGAAAATTGTTTTACAATGATCGTAAAACTTACAACAATATTAAAAAGCATTCATATGTAAAATATGAACTGTTAATAACATTAATATATACACTACATCCATAATTGCACAACCCACCACACCTACATGCACACACACTAAAGAAATGTGAACGCATGTGCGGACATGTGTGCGTGCACGCGCGCGCACACACACACACACACACACACACACACACATACACACATACACACTTTCACATGCACACATACTCATGTACACATACACCTGTGAAGAGAGAGAGAGAGAGACAGAGAGATAGAGAGAGAGAGAGAGAGAGAGAGAGAGAGAGAGTTAAAAACTAAACTGCACACAAAGTGAGGACGAATAACAACATCAATAAATCTGCTAGTTCTGTTCGCAATATAAGACCAAAGAAAGAAACATGTCAGCGTGGCGCTGCCCCAATGAACACTGCAGCATGTGCTGCTATGCCTGCTGTCTCTGCTGTAACCATAGGACAGCAGAGACCACAGCACAGGGGAAGAACTTTGGCTTGGGGGACAGTCTGTCCCGTTTCTGTCATCTTCACCACAGTGATTCAAGTCCCATAACCTAATGTGACCTTTCACTTCCAAGGTCTAAGTTCTATAGCCTAATATGCCCTTCTACTTTCCAAGTCAGTGTACCCTCCACCTTTCCAGGTTCAAGTCCCTTAGCCTGAGGTGCCCTTCTACTTTCCAAGTTAAAGTTCTATAGCCTAATGTGCCCTTCTACTCTCCAGGTTCAAGTCCTATAGCCTAATGTGCCCTTCTACATTCCAGGTTAAAGTCCCTTGGCCTAATATGCCCTTCTACTTTCCAGGTTCAAGTACTATAGCCTTATGTAGCCATCTACTTTCCAGGTTCAGGTCCTATAGCCTTATGTAGCCATCTACTTTCCAGGTTCAAGTCCTATAGCCTTATGTAGCCATCTACTTTCCAGGTTCAAGTCCCATAGCCTTATGTAGCCATCTACTTTCCAGGTTCAAGTCCTATAGCCTAATGTGTCCTTCTACTTTACAGGTTCAAGTCCTATAGCCTAATGTGTCCTTCTACTTTACAGGTTCAAGCACTATAGGCTTATATGTCCTTCTACTTTACAGGTTCAAGTCCTATAGCCTAATTTGCCCTTCTACTTTACAGGTTCAAATCCCATAGCCTAATTTACCTTTACTCTTTCCAGGCTAATATGCCTTAGCCTAATGTGCCCTTCTACTTTCCAAGTTAAAGTCTTATAGCCTAAGGTGCCCTTCTACTTTCAAAGTTGAAGTCCTAAAGCCTAATATGCCCTTCTACTTCCCAAGTTCAAGTCCTATAGCCTAAGGTACCCTTCTACTTTCAAAGTTGAAGTCCTAAAGCCTAATGTGCCCTTCTACTTCCCAAGTTCAAGTCCTATAGCCTAAGGTGCCCTTCTACTTTCAAAGTTCAAGTCCTAAAGCCTTTTGTGCCCTTCTACTTTCTAAGTGGAAGTCACACAGCCTAATGGCTCTCAGGGCAGTGAACTGTGTCAGGTTCACCATGTCTGACGGAAGGCAGAGCCAATCCCTTCACTCCACCACCTTGACCGTCTTGACCAGAACTGAGTGCCACTTTACTGCAGCCTGGACTGAGAAGGTTTCCGAGCTGTAAAACTCTGATGGCCACAAGTGCTTTGAACTCCAAACTGACCACTCTGCAGCAAATACAATAAGCCTTCTACTGTCAAAGTAGAAGTATCAAACACATAAAACCAAGTACACAAATTTAACACAGCCTTGTCATATTGTTTCAGACTAAAGTGGAACTCCCACAACACCATCTTCATCACCCTGTCCTTATCAAGTCTACTGGACGTGGCTGTGGATGGGCTGGCCAGAAATTGCATCATGGAAGTAATGCCAAACACAGGACAGAAAAATGTTTCAAAAACACATGAAAGCATGCAAGAAAGCACATCTGCACGTTATACATGTAATCACATAATGGTGCTACCTGTGTTGCGTGTCACTCTGAGACACTGGCACAGACATGACAGCCTGGTCCTCGAGAGGAGAGCAGTCACCAGTCCCTATCTGCTGGTAGGACAGACCGATGATCCAAGAAAATCGACGAAGATCAGGATCGATTGACCATGTGATTAGCAGTGAGCTGTTGCCTTCTGGGACTGCTGCCATGGCATTGAAAATCTCCGTGCCTAAGAAAAATGAGACAGTTATTTGAAACAAAGTACTCACATATTAATATTCATGTATGGTCAAAAGATATTGAAAACATATTGATAAACATCAAAATAAATGTGTGTGTATTTTCTGATTTTTTGATTGTATATACAGATGATAATGTTAAACTGTATCTTTTTTTCTTTTTTTCCCTTTTCATTTTTTTTTCTATTTGATCAATTTTCCCCTACATCGAAGTACTTTTAGTGACCAATAGAAAAATCTGCTTTCAAACTGACTAGTGAAAAACTATAGAAAAAAAAAACACACACACAAAATAAAAAAAAATCATCCCTAAAAAGAACAAGAAAAACATGAAAAATCCGAAATCTTCCCTGGAGAGCCAAGTCTAGTCTAGTCCTTCATGGGTCAACAAGCGCAGCGAAGTAGGTACTGCCTACATCACCTGACATGAAACGCATCACTGGGAAAGATATATACAGTGTTTTTCTTCACTTTACAGTATCAAAACCACCAGCACACTGTGCCCTTTCTAGCGCTTATCATATTGATATAAGCTTAGACTTCCATGGTGTTCTCCTTCTTCACCTGACAACACTGACTGTTCTGAACCAGTCAGGAAATGGGTGACTAGAAAGACGGTCCTAAGTAAATCAACTCGAGTCACCCTCCTCAACTTTCTGAGGAGTGAACTCCCTTAGACTGACATGAAACCTACGCTACTCTGAGCTGTTCTCCAGTTTTTACAAGCCCTTCCTTGAGTACAAATTGTGCTGGCTCAGAGATCTAAAGTTCCAACATGTCTAGTGTCTTTTTGGCTCTGTTGTTTCCTCATGTTTACTATCTCAACTGTAAGTAATGTAGCTGTCATCATTGAAAATACAGTCATGTTTTCATCTGCTTTTGACATTAGTAGAACCTACTCCCAGCACAGTGGTTTTTGTCCTGTCAACACCAATGATGACAATTCGTGCTATCAGGCCTCTGTCAGGTGAGTCTTTGATGCAGAAGCATTCTCTACCACACCTTTCAAATTGGGAAGAGAAACACAGAATGTTTGCCAATCTTGTTCTTCTCTCCATGCCTCTCTTCACCCAAACATCATATCAGGAAGCCTAGCCTAGCAGCCCCATAAATATCTGGTTTTCTTCATTTACAAGCTGACAAAATCTCTCTGTCCACCCTTGCAATGAATTCTCTTGTGTCTATTCTGTTCACTTGTAAGTCTCCACATACATCTTTTCAAGGTCAAGATACCCAAAAGATGTGTTTAAGCATGTTCTAAAAATTCATCTCCATGCAGAAAAAGATAAACTGACTTATAATGCCTTTAAGCATTGATGATCAATATCTTCACAGAATACAAATAATTACATTAGGTTCCTAAAATAGACAAAATGGGAAATTTCAATAAAACTGATCAGGTGAGTCTCCATTGATCACTCTTATCTTTATCTTTTGCATTAGATTATAATTAACTAAGGTCCGTTGTACAGTATACATTTACTGCATGTAAAATAAACCAAACAAACAAGGTCTGTGGGAAAATTCTGCAGGAAAATCCACTTTGATAAGTAAATAAAAATGTACAGACCACAGAAAGAATGGCGTGATTCAATGCCGAGATACTCTCCTCAGGAAGACGAATTCAAATTTTATACAAAGAAATCTGTTCTGACAATGAAATTATGCAATAGAATACAATAAGATATATGTATGTCCCAAAATATAAGCATGCACACAAACATACATAGGTATGTGAGCTTGCACATACCCACAAGTGCGCACACACACAGACACACATAAACACACACACACACACGCACACACACACACACACACACACACACACACACACACACACACACATGCACACACACACATACACACACACACACACACACACACACACACACACATACACACACACACACACACACTCACACACACTTGCACACACACTCACACACACTCGCACACACACACACACACACACACACACACACACACACACACACACACACACACACACACACACACCACGCACGCACACACACACACACGCACCCACACACACACACACACACACACACACAAAACACACATACTGTCAAACGAGTAAAGGGGACCTACCCACAATAACAGGAATAGTAACAGGCGGTGCAGCAGTGGTCGCTGAAAATGGGAACAGAATCAAAGCATGAGTCAGTAGAATGCATCCTTCAGATTTTTCTCTTTTTTCAAAATCATTTTCTCCCTTCCTTACTGCCCTCCTTTCTCCTCGGGACAGATTTGACATTGTTAAACACAATGACCTGTCTGCCAGATGGTCAGTCTGTGACATTGTTAAACACAATGACCTGTCTGCCAGATGGTCAGTCTGTGACATTGTTAAACACAATGACCTGTCTGCCAGATGGTCAGTCTGTGACACTGTTAAACTCAATGACCTGTCTGCCAGATGGTCAGTCTGTGACACTGTTAAACTCAATGACCTGTCTGCCAGATGGTCAGTCTGTGACACTGTTCAACTCAATGACCTGTCTGCCAGATGGTCAGTCTGTGACATTGTTAAACACAATGACCTGTCTGCCAGATGGTCAGTCTGTGACATTGTTAAACACAATGACCTGTCTGCCAGATGGTCAGTCTGTGACATTGTTAAACTCAATGACCTGTCTGCCAGATGGTCAGTCTGTGACACTGTTAAACTCAATGACCTGTCTGCCAGATGGTCAGTCTGTGACATTGTTAAACTCAATGACCTGTCTGCCAGATGGTCAGTCTGTCTGTCCACCCTAGAGTTCCTACAAAACCACAATTAAAACAATCTGCTTTGTTCTCAGTTTTGTAGGCAACCTGCATTGCTCATTAATGTGTTGGCTTTCATGTGTGTCTGGAGAAAAGTTAGCAAGAAACATGTTATCTCCATAGATTCACGCTGTCATGTCTTTAACTTCATGCTCTGCTTCATGAGGAATGATTGATAATAAAAGAGGATGAAAGGGCTCCTTCTTCACATGCCCAACATTAGTTTGTTTAAATCATGAAATTAGGAACAGATTTTGGAATTCTGAATACATACTTAGCACTACAGTGTGGTGCAAAAGTAGGTTGACAGTCTCATGTTCTAAAATATGCTTTCATTTAAATTTTCTTTTTTTTTTCACAGGATAGTGAAGCATAACGGCGGGCAGCCTGACAGATGAGTGGACAAAGTGGTTCCGATATAATTCCTGGAGATTTGAAAATGCAGAAATGATGCACCGGAAGTGGACAGAAACCTTCCACACTGACCCTGCCATCACAGCAGCCTTTTTACCGGATAAGAGACCAAAGACCAATTCGAGGAGACAGGTTCAGAGAAGAACTCCCTAAAATCCAGACGTCCACGAACTGTTACCGCTGAGGAAAATGAGATGCAGACACCGTTGACTTTTGTGACTAACAGTGTATCTTTTGTGTTGGAACATTCTCACAGCAGTACTATAATGGTGAATAGTAATGGTGACTGTCAACCTCCTTTTGCGCCACCTTGTCTAGTGTTCTGATCTCCTCTGTATAAAAAAAAGTAAAGGCAGAATGCAAATACTTTTAGAACTGACCTGTCCCTAGACTGGCATTGCTTTATCTTGGAGTACACTCATGTTTCCTTTAGGACTGGACTCCCTACTTACAACCTTGGATGGAAAACAGACCTAGAACAGCATGGATTTGAAGAATTTTGTCTATGTTCCATAAAGGTTGCGGTCAGAAAGGCTGGCTGTGTTCGTCCTAATCATAATCAATCTGCGAAACTGCTATCTATGGAGTTCAGAGTTCAGCATTAGTTTGGGTGGACATAGAAATTACTTGCTTTCTATTTCAGAGACTGAAACATGGACAGATTGTTTGTATGGTTTACTCCAGAGTTAAAAGTTAAAGTTCAGCATTTACTGCATTCGAGAAACTAAGGTTGTGGCTGGACATTCTGTCTACCTCCACTTCAAATTTTTAAACGTGGACAGATATTTCTTTTATGGCTGATATTATGAGTGAATGGGAACAAACACTAATGAATAACATTCATTAACCCGTAGAGTGCCTTTAAGCCGTCAGCCAACGCCGCATTAAAAATGCTTTCCCAGTGCCTATGGGCCGTCCACTGACGTCATGCATTTTTCTTGAATTTTCATTCGTTACTATTTCTATCAACGGACTTAAATAGAGTGTGCGTAGTAAGCCTTATATGTCTGTAGTATTAAAATGATATGTAAATGACCACACGTGAGGGGAAAGCCCATTTATTCTCATCACTGACTGGATGACCAGCCAGCACTTTGTCTCGCTTGCAAAGATGGCGGCACAACCTTCGACAAGCGCAGCGACCAAATCAACATATTTACACAGCTGAGCAGGCTCTGCTAATGATTTTTGACAAAGACAATAATCTTTTATTCAACGACTCACTCGAGCATGAAGGTGAGATGATGATAGTGATGGAATTGCCGACCGTATTCGTCAGTTATTGTGTCGGGCTGTGTGACCTCAATGTGTGTTCAGCTGACTGGTTTGCCAGCGTCGAACGAGCTCGCCTAGTGTGTACTCTGCACTGCGTGCCAGTGGTCAGTGACGTGATAGTCAGCGCAAGAGGGGAGCGCGGCCTGCTCGCGGCGTGGCACGGGGCAGAGGGAAAGGTAGGGGAAGAGGAGCAGTGAAAGAGAGGGTTGAAGTCCAGCAAGGGGGCGTGGTGGGGAGAGGGGGGCGTGGTCGTGGACTGACCTGTCTGCATAGAGTGTGAGCGTCTTGATAGACTTCTAAACTGTTTTACTTTCATTTACAGGTGTAGTGTGACAATACAAACTTTATTTTCAACTTTTTTGCTTTGTGTTCTTGTTTGGATGTGAAGATGTAGTGGTAAATACATATGCTTTTGATCGTGCAAAAAAATCTATCCAAATCTAATTGCCTAAATACTTTTTTATTATCAAAATTAAAACAAAAGAAGCCCAGATTCAAAATCTTCATTCAATTTCCTTCAAAAATCATATATATTTCATTGTTATATCTTTTGTAGTTTCTGAGCTAGAATTTTTTGTTAATTATTACCCCCAAATCATTAGATTTCCCTGGCACTGGGAAAGCCTTTGTTTGTAACATTTTCAAGCAGCGAACGGGTTAATACCATTTAATTCATGGATTATGGGGGAAAAAAAGAAATCATTCAATCACTTTCACCAATGAATCGATCACACGATCTGGGCCATGTATTGATGCATTCCGTGGCAGGTCTGGTGGAAGGAGGGAATACTGATAGCTCCCCAATAGACTGCTAATGCAAGAACTGTAACCAGAACAGTTTAGGGTGTGGCTATGTAAGAGGAGTAACAATAAGAATGTGTGTGGTGCCCCTAAGAAAAATCCAAGATGGAATGTCTTTAAAAAAAAAAAAAAAAAAGATGAAAGATAAAAAAAAAGGGAAAAAAGGGAGTTTACTCACTAGTACATGGAACCAGGGTCGGTGGAGTTGAGACGACACCTCTGCTGACCCTCTCAATCACTTTGCCATCGTTGCTGCCGTGGACGTCCACACGGAACACGTAGCGCTGATCGGGCAGGAGCCCCGTGACGTTGTAGGCATACTCTGTCACCGATGTGTCCGGGCTCGCTGTCACATTCACCTCGCTTCGCCAAGCCCCGCCCACAGAGGAGTTCAGGCGTGAGTAGAGTCTGAACGAGAAGAATGTATGTTCTTAAGGGGCAAGTCACTTTATTCTGGAGAAGAGGTGGGGTGAGGGAATATTTTCAATTTTTTTAAGTATCAACAGCAGCCAAAAAGTTGTTGGCAAGGGAAAGGGGTGGGTGGATGAATGGAGGGAGACTGCATAATCCCCTTATCATATTTGCTGATAACAAATCATCATGATCTTTTCTTTAAATTTTCTTTCTTCTGG
>CM065735.1:13519020-13531520 GCA_033310375.1 Conus canariensis
AATGCTATGTCGCGCAAGGCACACACTACGGAGGAAATCTGTCAGGCATTTGAAACAGCCCTTCAGTCTACCGTAAAGCCACTTGATGCAGTTGTAATCCACTGTGGAATAAATGATATCCGGAAAATGGACCCCAAAGTGTGCACCATGAAGTTTGCGAAGTGCATTAAGGACATCGCAGCAGAACACAAAAACATGAAGATCGTGATCAGCAAAATTACACCCGTGAAAGATCCGGAGCTACAAATCAAGACGGACGTATTCAACGCTTTGACAGAATCAGAACTGTTCTGTGTTGACAACGTGTCGTTCGTCAGTCATGCTAATCTGGAGACCAGCAATAGATACCTCATCAGAGACGGCCTTCATCCCACAGCAAACGGCGCCAGTGTACTTGCGGGAAACATCGGAAGGCACACCAGGAACTTATTCTGGAAGCGACCAAGAATGTCAGCAAGACACCCAAGAAGACCCCTACCCATGGATTATCAACTCTTCCCAGGACGTCCATCTTTTGTTGGTGACCACCCACGATTTTTGTGGAACATCTATGATGTGATGAGAGACTGGTAGAATCTCCGTAAGGAAGACCATGCTCAATATTGGACTACTTCTGGAAAATTGGAACAGAAAAGAAACTGAACCTGCAATAACCTTGCTCTCTCTTGTTATTGGACTAACTCGGATTTTTTCTTTTTCCGCCTCTTGTCAATTCTATTTATGTTGTAAAGAAAAGGTTACTGCTGTAAAAGTTAAGTAAGCATAATCCTGCTATTTGTAGTTCTATGTAGTTATATTTAGTATTGTTAGTCACCTTTCAGTGCATCACTTGCATTTAATCACTTTTTTTTTTTCCTTTCTATGTTTGGGTTTTGATTAGCTATATTGATATAACACATGTTAGTTAAAGATTTTAAAGTGCTGCAATGGAATTGTCGATCCATCACAACCAGTACAGACCAACTAGTACAACACCTATCTGGAGTAAAATACAACATATTAGCTTTGCAGTCACTGAATGTCCGCAAAACTAAACTACCTAAACTTCCTAATTACTATTTTCCACCAATTACCCCAAACATTAATAATGATGAAAAAATAAATGTGGCAATATATGTTCGTGAAGATGTAAAATATGCCCCATGTGCCAGTCCTGCCCCACCAGACATTCCTGGGTTGCACTCGTGTGCAGTCAGAGTTCAAATTGATTATAATGTAGTAACAGTCGTCTCTGTTTACTTACCTCAAGGCCCAAACGATCGTAATACAGAATGGCTACGCTCATTTCAATTAAACCAATCTACCAAATATTTAATCACTGGTGATTTTAACGCCCATTCGCCGTTTTGGGAAAAAGAGTGCCAGGCAATCACCAATAATCGTTTTATTGAAAATATAGTGGACTCCTCTCTTTACCTTCTCAACGATGGCAGTATTACTCGTATTCCAGACAACCCTAAACATAATCCTAGTGCCATCGACTTATCATTCATATCTCCTGAGCTAGCTATATCATGTGATTGGCAAACACTTGATGATCCATTAAATAGTGATCATCTCCCTATTGTCATTTCTCTTGAACGTATGAGACCTGAAACAACTGATGTATCGCATGACAAAGTTCCAAAATATTGTTACAAGTTTGCTAATTGGAATAAATTTTCATATCTACTTAGTTCATTTAATGTAAACATAGAAAATCTTGATAATCAAGATGTCGATACATTATACGATCATTTTCAGAATGCAGTACACACTGCTGCGAAAGATTCAATTCCGACTGTAAAATCTGTAAAATCAAAAAAACATTCGGGTAATGTCTGGTGGAATGGTATATGTCAGCAGGCAAAACAAGAAAAAACAGAAAAAACAAAAGATTACAAAAGAGAAACAAATCCCAAGAAAAAAGCGGAGAAACTTCTTGAGAAAAAAAGAGCAAAAAATCACCAAAATAGAATAATTGCACAAGCAAAAAGGCAGTATTGGTCGTCTATATGTCAAAATGAGGTGTCAAGCTTTAAAGATATTCAAAAAGTTTGGACACAATTAAAAACGATGAAAAATGGAATTAACCTTCCACATTGTCCGATTAATATAATACAATCTGAATTTCCATCAAATTTTGATAAAGCTGAAGCCTTTGCAGACTTATTTGCGAACAACAGTAGCATTGACAGCTTATCCTTGGACAAGAAAAAACGCCGCGAAACTGAAGAAAAGAAAGACATCTATAATAGCCCTAAACCTACAGAAAATCACTATTTAAATACCGCTATAACATTGCAGGAAGTCCAAGAGTGTATCATAAATCTGAATAAAAAGACATCAGTGGGATTAGATGGCATTTCAAATGAAATGTTAGGTCATTTCCCGCAAAATATAATACATTTTCTACATTTGTTTTTCCAAAAATGTTGGGACAATGGAAAAATGCCTTTGATTTGGAAGGACTCAATTATTATACCAATTCATAAACAAGGAAAACCACTCAAAGATATAAATAGCTATCGACCAATATCATTAACATCTAACACATGTAAATTGATGGAAAAGATAGTGTTAAAAAGGCTAATATATCATTGCAACAAAAACAGTATCATTCCTATCAACCAAGCTGCATTCCAAGCAGGCAGATCTACAATTGAACACTTAGTAAAAATTACAACACACGTAAAACATCAATTTGCACGGCGTAAGAACATTCTCGCCACCTTTTTTGACATTCGTAAAGCATACGAACAAGTGTGGCACAAACGACTAATGTACAAAATAAAAAACATTGGAATCAGCGGGAACATGTACAATTTTATTCAAGATTTTCTACACTGTAGGCACATTCAAACAAAAATAGGAAATACATATTCCAACCCAAGACCTTTACAAATGGGTTTACCCCAAGGTTCAGTAATTTCTCCAATATTATTTAATATTTTAATTTCTGATCTTCCTAACAGTCTTTCTAAAGATATTGAAGTGGCTCAATTTGCTGATGATATATGCCTATGGACAAAAGTGACAATGAAAAAAAATACATCATCAAGATCACTAAATTACATCAAAATAAAATATCAACATGAACTAAATAAGATCAGTAACTTTTTAAATGAGAACGGCCTTTCTCTTTCCCCAGAAAAAACAAATATGATTCTTTTTAATTCTGGTTACGATCCAGGACAACTTCCTACTTTTACGTTGGATGGCATTGTTTTAAACTATGTAAAAAGTGTTAAATTCTTGGGTGTTATCTTAAGCAGTAAGTTAACTTGGAACACTCATATTGAATACATTTCAAACAAAGCAAGAAAAAGCTTAAATTTCCTAAAAATAATTAGCAAACAATCTTGGGGACAGGATTCGAAATCATTAACCATTTTAGCAACTGCCCTTATTCGCTCCAGACTAACTTACGCTCAAGAAGTATTTTTTAATGCACCTCAATACCTTTTAAATAAACTTCAGAGCACTGACTGCAAAGCGTATAAAATTGCCCTTGGGGTTCCCACACATACATCTAACTTAGGGACCTATAATGAAGCAGGGGTCTTGCCCCTTTCAGAACTTCGGAAAGCTTCTACTTCAAAATTTGTCTTAAAGAGCTTCTCACAAAACAATTTTTGCTCATCAGAAGTATGTTTAAAATCAGAGAAGGATTTTGGAAAACGTGCCAAAAACATACAGGCAGCAAGGTCTATTTACTCATTTTCCGCTGATCTTCTAAAGGATACCAAAATAGATAAAAATAACATAGCCCAAAAGCCCACGTATTCACCTATTCCAAAATGGGAACACTGTAAAGCCTCCTTTGATATTGATTATACAGATGTTTCAAAAAAGGATTGTCCACATATCTTAAGAACATCTGTTTACACTCATTTAGAAACTAAGTACAATCATCATCTGAAAATTTTTACAGATGGCTCAGTGCTAGAAAATAATAACACGGGAGCAGCCTTCATAATCCCTAGCCTCAAAGTACAAAAGCTCTTCTATCTTGGTAAACAGTTATCGATATTCAGTGCCGAATTACTTGCTATACTTAAATCGTTAGATTTTATTCTAAATTTTCCAATAAAAAGTTCACAAATCTTAATAGGTGTTGATTCTAAAGCAGCAATCTACTCGATCAAGTCTGCATGTCCTTCAATCCGACTTGATATGATATTTGAAATTCATCACATTATTCACCTTTTATCCATGCAAGACATTACTGTCACTTTTTGTTGGATCCCCTCTCATTGTGGTATAGTACCTAACGAGCGTGTAGATCAACTTGCACGAAAAGCAGCTCAAAATGTCAGTGACGCAATACCACTCAAAGTTCCCTTAGATTTGAATGAATGTTTTTCAATTATAAATTCAACGTTAAGAGAAAAAGTTAAAACCTCATTGATGAGCTCAGACATTCAATATTATCACAATTGTATAAAATTTAGTGATGGGTACAATGGGAAAACGTTCAAACAAGTCTCCTCCTCGTCTAGGGAGATTGAAAGTTTAATCCATAGATTCCGTTTGAACGCATTGAAAACAAAACATTGTCATAATGTTAAATGTATGTGTGGGAAATCCTTAAATGTCAGTCATTTGCTGATTCAATGCCCAAGAGCAAGAGAGCTCCTAAGACATTCGGGTATTGATGGTTACACTGATGGATCGACTTCATTGCCTTTATCATATGTTTTAAACAATTACTCTGTTCTTGACTCAGTTTGTAAGTGTTTGTTAAATAGTTCAATTGGTCCTTATCTGTAGATTTTATCACTTCTCACTTAAAATTGTCAAGGTGGAAGAGGGATGGGAGATGAGGGGGGGGGGGGGGGGGGGGATGTCATATTCTATCGTTAATGGAATAATACACTTCATCACTTGCATACTTCATTCACCCACACATAAACTGTCTGAATCACTATAGTGGAAGGACATTAAACCGACGACCACACACACACACACTCAACACACACACACCACACACACACACACACACAAAACACACACATACACACACACAAACACACAGGCACACACACGCACACACTTGCAAACATATGCAAACATTTGCACACACGTTCAAAATCCTGAACAAACATGTGAACTCAAATCACTTTGCAGCAGTGTGAAAAGTCTACTTCTTCTTCTTCTTTCTTTGAACATCCGCCATCATCATTTTGATGGTTCTGATGTGTGTAAAAACTTGGGGGGTTTCCACAGGGTGTTGACATAGACATGTAGGACTGACAGCCGGGGGGGGGGGGGGGGGGGGGGGGGGGAACTTGTGGGGGGGGGTGGTAGTGGGGGAGTGGGGGGGATGGCACTGGTTGGTCAGATTTGGGACTTGAAACACTCCACTGAGGTTGAGGAAATAACCTCAGGAGGCAGGCTGTTCCAGTCCCTGACAGTCCTTGGGAAGAAAGAAAACTTCCTGTAGTTGGTTTTACAGGTGGGGAGAAGATAAGTCTCCCCATGAGACTGTCTTGTAGTCCGTGCTGGGGTGTTTGGTGTAGGCCTGAATGGGGTGTTTATGCTGACCTCTTCATGATGGTATTTGAAGAAGGTGGTCAGCCTTGCTGCTCTTCTTCTGTCTGCCAGAGTGGACCACTGTAGATGTGTCAGCATGGAATCGACACTTGAGGTGTGACGGTGGCGGTTCACAACCCATCGAGCTGCACGTCGTTGGACTTTTTCCATGTTGTTGATGTTTTTGGCAGTGTAGGGGTCCCAGACAGGTGAGGCATATTCTAGGGTGGGGCGAACTAGGGCTTTGTAGGCAGTTTCCTTGATGTTAATAGAGCCTACTCGCAGGTTTCGCCTGAGGAACCCTAAGGTCTTGTTTGCCCTGTTTGTTATATTGGAGATGTGGGTGTCCCAGCTAAGATCTTGGGAAATGGTGACCCCCAGGTACTTTGTCTCTTCGATGCTTTTGAGATTTTGGCCATGGAGATGGTATGTGCCAGTCAGTGTGTTTTTCTTCCTGGAGACGTGGAGGGCTTGACACTTGTCTGGGTGGAAGGACATTTTCCATTTTGTTTCCCAGGCTGCCATGTGGTCCAGGTCCTGTTGTAGCTTCCTTTGGTCTTGGGGGGAAACTACAGTTCTGTGGCAGACAGTGTCATCTGCAAAGAGCCGTGTTGTTGAGGAGAGTTGTTCAGGGAGGTCGTTTATGTAGAGGAGAAAAAGGGCTGGGCCCAGGACTGATCCCTGGCGGACTCCTGACTCTACTGGGACGGCCTTTGAAGAAGCTCCATCAACTACCACTGCCTGCTGTCAGTTTGCCAGGAAGTTCTTTATCCATTCATGGACCTGGCCAGTGATCCCGTAATGTCGGAGCTTGTGGATTAGAAGGGAGTGGCAGACTTTGTCAAAGGCTTTTGAGAAATCCATCACTAAGACGTCTGATTGTTTTCCCTTTTCCATATTGTAGGATAGCTCATCCACAAGCCCCAGCAGTTGGCTTTCACAGGATCTGCCTCGCCGGAAGCCATGCTGTTCCTCACGCAGGATGTTGTTTGCCTCTGCAAATCCCATAATTGTGCTTACCACAATGTGCTCTAGGATTTTGCATGGCACACTCATGAGGGAGATGGGGTGATAGTTTTCAGGCCTGTATCGTTCACCCTTCTTGAACACCGGAGAGACGTTTGCCCTTTTCCAGTCTTTTGGTACAATGCCCGTATTTATGGAGGACTGGAAGAGAAGCGTAAGAGCTGGGGCAATTTCATCACCAATTTCCTTCAGGAGGCGAAGGATGATTCCGTCTGGTCCAGGGGCTTTGCTCGGGTCTAGGCCTTTTAACAGTTTTCTAACTCCCACTATTGAGATGTGGATGTGGTCACATGTAGCTCCTTCAGGCTCTGGGCTCATGTCAGTCCAGGACTCAAGTTCTTCTGGTGAACAGGACAGCTTGCTGCTGAATGCTGACTGAAACTGTGCATTCAGTATTTCTGCCTTTTCCTTGGGTTCAGTAGCTAGCTTACCAGCTACTTTCAGTGGAGAGACACTGGCTGCTTCTGTGCGCTGGGACTTGATGTATGACCAGAATGATTTCTTCGTTCCAGGCTTTGTTTCTTGGCTGTCAGAGATCAGGTTTTCAGTATAGGACCAGTAGGCTCTACGGAGTCTGTGCTGAACTTGGCGTTTGAGGACTCTGACTTTGGAATGGATTTTTTCATCTCCAGTCTTTTTCCATCGTTTATACAGTCTGTCTCTCCTCTTGATCAGCTTCTTGGTGTAGTACTCCACCCATGGCTTGCTGTTCTTTGGTCAGAGAGTAGTGACTGGGATGTGTGCCTCGACTGCCGAGTGGAGCTTTTCCTTCAGCTCTGTCCAGACTTCCTCTGAGTTGCTTTGGTCATTATACTTTGACGTAATGTCGTTTGACAGCTGTATCGTGGCTTTACGTAGATTTGGCCAGTCGGCCTTGTTGTACTGAAGGACAGGCCGTTGGGTCTGCTTTTGGTGGACTGGATGAGTTTGGAATTCCATGTATGGGATGTCATGGTCTGAGAGTCCTGGCATGCTTTCGACCCTTGGGACTAGTGAGGGGTGATTTGTGAGGAACAGATCAAGGGTGTTTTCTCCTCTTGTAGGAAAGGTCACCATCTGTTCCAGGCCGAGGTCTTGGATGGTGTCAATGAACTTATGGTGGAGGACTGGGTACCTGGAGGTGAACTTCAGTCTGACATTGGCCCAGTCCATGGCTGGGAAATTGAAATCCCCACCGATAACGATATGAGCTCCAGTGGCCACAGCTCATTGGGCAGATATCTCAAATCTATCTTGACTGTCTGCATCGCTGATATCACGCTTGTAGTAGGATGCGACGAGGAGCTGTCTTGCGCCCTTGAGTTTGATTTTAACCCAGATGATTTCACATTCCGGGACAGCTAGTTCGGGGACTTCATGGCGGGTTAGGCTTTTGCTGACTGCTATCAGTACACCTCCTCCATCTCTGTTACGATCCGCTCTAAAAACTTCATAGTTTTGCGGGAAAAGTTCACTGCTTTTCACTTCCTCGTTCAGCCAGGTCTCAGTAGCTATGACAACGTCAGGTTTTGTGCTGAGAAGAAGATTTTGAAGTGCAGGGACCTTACCAGTAATAGACTGACAATTAATGTTCAGAAACCGCAAGGGGCGATTTTGTTGTCTGTTTTGTCTATTTGCTCTGGTAGGAGTGGAAGTATGGAGGGGAGAAAAGGACTCAATATCGGACTTGTCTTGTAGGACTGATGCACGGGCTGATTGTTCGATGCCGAACAAGTCATATGTGGTAGAGCTGTAATTAGCACAATCACAGATAACGCATTTCCACACAACGTTCCTGTTTTCTGGGTCACACAAATCATCATAGGAAGCGGAGTTTATGCTTTGACATGATGTGTGGAACCACTGTCCGCAACCCTCACAGGCTACGCCTTGCTGGTCCCAAGTGACTGGGCGGTCGCATGTGCCACATGGGTACCTTGACATAGACTGAGTTTTGTTTTCTTCATCATCATGATGGTGGGAATAAGATGGCTGGGAGGGTAATGTTTCATGCGACATTTGCGAAGCAACATCAACAGAACACACTGTGGATCTTGAAATTTTCCATGGAGTAAGAGTCTGGATGCTATGAACATGGGATAGGAACAGTACAATGTTCACAAATAAAAACATGGTGAGTGTGGCCGGTAACATACTCTCTGGCAGCCAGCGGTTTTTTCATCGGGGCCTGGTACAATACACCACGGTGGGTACATCGTTAACGGAATATGAAAATAATACTCACAGTCTCAGTTTGGAGCTAAGAAGAGCTGGTACTAATCCCATCAAACACTTAGAAACCGCATTGGCAGTAAAGGCGCTTGGACTAGTTCAGTTTGGTGACACAGTAGAGATGCACAAGCTGGTAAAACACACATCACACTGACACTGTATTGCAGTAAATTCCACAAGTCACTGTCTAGGCCTTAGTCTGACTTGGGTTCAAGCACTTCCGTTGAATCCAGATAGAAAAAGATCTTCAACACACTAAAGAAGACAAATTTCGAACGGATCAGGTGCCCGTTTGTACGACGACTTGGTGATGTTTACTCCTAGTCGTTGTTGTTGATAAATGTACTTGGGAATACACATAAAAACTGTTCAGTGACGGACTGAAAGTACACAAGCAAGATGGCTGACTGGTGGGTGATAACACCAAAAGTCGATTTTTGTCTATTTCTGCACTTCCCTTTCGCTTGAAGATGATCGTCGTAGTAGTATGTTGCCTCTTTAGACACCCATGGAGATGTTTAGGCCATGGGAAAAAGGAGTGGGGACATGGGACTGCCAGTTTTGCGTAGACAACATTGGAGCTGGACAAAAAGCGTCTTACTCCATTACCGGAAGCGGAAACCCAATAGAATGAGGTAAACACATGAAGACTCCAAGAGAAAACACAAAAGAAATACAAACAGCAAAGCATCTATGTTATGGTCAAAGAAGAAACTCATTGTCTGAATGTAAAGGTCGAAGAAGAAACTCATTCATTGTCTGAATGTTGCTCAAGATACAAACTGTTAACTCTTTCAATATGTACCTGAACTGTGTGGATTTTTGGTGAACATGATTAAGGTACTCTAAGACTGCGCACAAGAAAGCAATCCCTCTAGCTCTCTTAATTGTCTTCAGTTCTTTCCCTTGAATTTCGATCACCAGTGATCGATGGTTTTCTTCCCGGAATTATGATACTCAAAACAACATTTTTGTTATCTGAAGCAATATATCACCTAAAAACCCGAAATAGACACATTCATCACAAAAATATTATTATTTTAGAAATAATGTGCACAATGTTATGAAACAAAGAACGCCCGTCATGCAAAATGCAAAAATCTCAAAAACTGATGAGAGTTAAGGCATGGAGATATACCAAAATAAGACAAATTATTGCTGATGTCAGTCTCATGTGTTTCTTTCATCAGCCTGTCAGTGACAGCTTGGTTACACCAGTTATAGAATTGCAGAATGTATGTGCAAGATGTTCAAATAAAGGCAAACCCTCCACACATATAGACATGCAATGTCGCCCACAGAGCATTCCATGGCACACAGATACGCATGCATTGTTCAACCTCTATTGTGAAAAAGTTAAAACTATAATTACAATCATCTCAGACTGTAGCAGCCCTAAATTGTTGTAAATGACCCCCAAATAAAATACCCTACAATGATGATCCATAAAATCCATATTATGGCAAATAATTCCATTTCTCCATAATCATGATCATTCCATTTCTGCATAATCATGATAATTCCATTTCTGCATAATTATGATCTCCCCCCCCCCCCCCCCCCCCCCCAACACCCATCCCCCAAGATCTTAATGGCATTATGTAAGCACCTACAGTTCAAATATAAACCATTATGTACGTCAGAGTATGTGAGAGTACTATGCTGTGTCTGTCTAGAGACCCTTGGCAAATCAAAGACAGTTACAGTCCAAGCCTGAGTGCTTACCTGACAGTACTGGGCTGACAGCATAGCCAAGTAGCAGAAGGCAGCCTGCAAGTCCCACAGAACATGGCGCCCACATTGTAATCAGTGTGTGTGCCTCTTAGGGCCTCTGACTCCGGCTTTCCAGGATTCCAAGGACAGAGAGTAGAAGCATTCACATCCCACCTGTTGACACAATGTGTTAAAGTTTTATTTGTCATAACACATCCACAAAAGGTTTTAACACACATACACATACACACACAAACACACACACACACACACACACACTGGTCGTAAAGAAGAAACAGTTCTGTGCCGGCTGCACACCGGCCATTCGTATTTTACCCATTCGTACCTTTTAAAGAGCGAAGAAGCGCCGTGGTGCATTCCATTTCATGTGCCACTCACAATGAAACATATTCTTTTAGAGTGTTGGGACTTGCACGATGTGAGACACAAACATTTTACAGCAGAGTCCATGAAAATCCTGTTCAGAGATGTCCCGCCTGACGTGATCTTTGAGTTTTTGAGAGAGATTAACATTTTTCATCTGATTTAAGATTTTACGGACGAAAGATTTTGGACGAAAGATTTTTAACGAAGTTTCTGGTGCATTTTAGAAGATGTCATTTAAGGAGATGTATGAAAGTTTTGTTTTTGTTTTTTTAAATGACTTGTGAGTTGATTTTAATGTGGTGACAGCCCTGATGTGGCCCTTTGCGGTCGGCTGGGCTATAAGCAACATTATCTTATCTTACACACACACACACACACACACACACACACACACACACACACACACGCACGCACGCACGCACACACACACACACACACACACACACACACACACACACACACACACACACACACAGGATTCCAAGGACGGAGAGTACAAGCATTCACATCCCGCCTGTTGACACAATGTGTTAAAGTTTTATTTGTCGTAACACATCCACAAAGATTTTAACACACATACACACGCATGTGCATGCGTGCGCGCGCGCACACACACACACACACACACACACACACACACACACACACACTATATGTATGTATATCAAGGTTTTACTTTTGATGTTTTACCTGTTATACTACTTAGTTATAGTACTTGTGTGCTGGGGTTTACTTGAAAATTACACACACGCTGTAAATATATATATATATATATATATGGACAGAGAGAGAGAGAGAGAGACAGTGAGAAAGAGAGACAGAGAGAAAGCGAAAGAGAGTTGGTAAATTTACAGAATATACACACACCTCCCACACCATGGAGAGATCAGTTATGTCAGATGGGTGGATGGTCCAGGACTTGGTCCTGTGGTACCAAACACCTTTTTCTTGACACTAATGCCATTTTGCAAACCAGTGAGAGGGGTAGGATGGGTTCAGGAATGGGTCCACAAACCCTGACTCCCCCCTCCCCCATTCCAACCCCCCTCCCCCCTCCCCATTGTCCAGCCCTGCACACCACTGACCTGTGTTAGGGTTCACCTGTACGGTTCTAACTGATTTCACAAACGATAATCATGATTCCATCACCCAGGCCCAATAACTAGCTTGTCACCCCAAACAAAAACGTTAGCCAACCATCGCACGATGATGATATGCCACAGGAATTGTAAACAGGAAGCAACGAACCATTCCATAAGATCATCCGGTACAAAGAGCTCAACAAACTTGGGGCAACGATACGATCAACACATCTAAAAAATCTAAACATGCCCTGCACATATAACTTGATAGTTACGTCAATGATAAGATTACAGAGCTATTTACACTACTGTCATGGTTACCCAAAGTAACACAGCTACTTATTTAATAACTAACCACGGTTGCAAGCGAACGCCGTCAAGTGTCTGGCACTTCAGCAGTAACGATCTGGAATCTAACACATTGTCTGGCACTCCGTTCCCTGCTGATCACGTCTTGTCAACACGAAGTTGACACGGCGAGGTATGTAGGCATGACACGGCATGTATGAAGCGAGCGTGTGGTACGTTCAGTGAGTACTGCAGTTTCCTACGGGTCCCCCCTCCCTT
>CM065735.1:13534020-13536520 GCA_033310375.1 Conus canariensis
GGAGGAGGGGTGGTGGTGATGTGCAGACTGTATATGTGACATGCAGTAAAAGATAAAAGGGAGTGATAGCTGACGACATGTATACACTAAAACCCACCAAGAAAAAGAAATTAATGGTAGTAGCTGAGCAATAAATGAAGTACAACGTAGCAAATAGTAGTGTTAACGAACGTAGTAGCTGAACGACAAATGTAGTACAACGTAGCGAAGAGTAGTTATTAACCGAACGCCTGCAACTCATGTGTGCAGCGATTCCGCGCCGCTCCAGCGTCGCGCGCGGCGGAGATCGAAAGCTTGATCGACTCGGCCTCGACTTGATCGACTCGGGCGTCCCGGCGTAAACTGTCCCTCGCCCAGGTTGTCCCCCCTAGACAATATAGACATGTGTAAACAGTTCGGTGCGGAACAGGTCAAGTTAGCTATCCGTCATGAGATAGTTTGGGCCAGCGTATGCTGACCTACACTCCTCCCTCTCTCTCGCCCTTTCCCAGTCTAACACCAATGTTTGTGGGGAAACTTTAACTGAATACATCAATTAAATGCACGGCTGACTGATTTTCTGAAAATTTGTTGCACCCGAATCGGTAGGACTTCTTTTAACTTTAATTCGTGTGTGGAAGATGACTGAAAATGAGAATAGAATACCTAACAATTTGCTTGCACATGTGAACACATTATCATTACTATCATTATCATCGTTGTCCTTGTTGTTGTTATTATTGTTGTTATTATTGTTGCTGTTGTTATTATTATTATTATTGTTGTTGTTGTTGTTGTTGTTGTTGTTGTTGTTGTTGTTGCTGCTGCTGTTGTTGTTGTTATATGAATTTAAACGCATCAGCTTTAAAGGAATATTCCCATTAATCAACCACATAAAATCTGTACAATCTGTATTTCAAAAGAAAAAAAAAGCGAAGGAATATTTCCCACTGAGCTGAAAAAATTTAATATGATAATAATGATAATAATAATGATAATGATGATGACAACAACAACAACAACAATAATAATAATAACAACAACAATAATAATGATAATAATAATAATAATAATAATGATTATGATAATCATAAGAATGTGCCTAATGATCATAATGATAATAATAAATTGTACGTCACTCACAAAAAAAAAAAAAAAAAAGTTTAACCTAATTTCCTTAACTTCGACAAGCCCCTCGAAAACCTTTTTAAAAAAAAAAAATAAAAATAAAAAACCTGTAGATAGATAGATCGATAGATAAGCAAGTAAGCAAATACACAAACAAATAAATGAATGAATAAAACCTACTATAAAAGATTACCACATAATCATATTTGACGACTTGCATCGCCTTTCCGTAGATCCAAGTGTAGGATTTTTAAAATCAATTGTTTGCCTGACTCAAGCGTTGGAAAATCGATGGGCATGCATGACTAGTTCATTGAAGTACATTACATTTTTAAAGAGTGCGCCGGATCCAAACGTCAGCCCCAAACATGTATTTCTTCCCATTATATTTCAGCATTACAGAAAAAAAAATCTACTGTTTCTATCAGTTCGGTGACAGACGTCATCTTTCTATCGTTTCGTTACACTTGACTCATGAGTCGTGACATCTGACTTTGCCGAAACAAGCAAAGCTATAACTATAATAATCTTCTTCTTCTTCTTCTTCTTCTTCCTCGTTCGCCATCCCGTTAGATGAGCAGCCCGGTGTCCTCGATGAAGGCTGCCGTCCGTCGCAGCTCCTCCAGGG
This sequence comes from Conus canariensis, assembly GCA_033310375.1. NCBI lineage: Eukaryota > Metazoa > Mollusca > Gastropoda > Neogastropoda > Conidae > Conus > Conus canariensis. Next base: position 13,535,756 of record CM065735.1, read on the forward strand.
TGCCGTACAGCTTGGCTTCCACTGCTGTCGGTGTTGGCCAGTACTTTCTCCTAGATGCTGCATACGTCGTACAGACTTGAAGGATGTGGTCAGTTGTCATTGACTATAATAATCATAATAACAACAACAGCAGCAGCAGCAGCAGCAACAACAACAACAACAACAACAATAATGATAATAATATGACTATGATAATCGCAATAACAACAGCAGCAGCAGCAACAACAACAACAATAGTAATAATAACAGTAATAATTACAAAAATGATGATGATAATGATGATGATGATAATAACAGATTTAAAAAAGACTCTTTTCCAACTTGATTTCCTTTTGTAAACATTTTCTTATTCAGTACCTGGTGGTTTTTTATTCTGCGTTATCGAAATGACAATAACCCATTCATTAAAATTCATTTGTGCGCTTTGATTTTGTCCATCACATAACTGGTTCACGCTCACACGATGGACCTAGGGCGTACGGGTGTGCTCACAGGTGTATGAATTATGCATGGCATATTTTTTGTTGTTGTTGTTGTGGATGGTTAAACTATGCCCTCTTCTCATAGTGGCTTAATAGGTATATATTGATATTAGATAATCAGGGAGTCTCTCTGTCTGTCTGTCTGTCTGTCTGTCTGTATCTCTCTCTCTCTCTCTCTCCTCTCTCTCTCTCTCTCTCACACACACACACACACAAACACACACACACACACATTCTCTCATCTCTCTTCTCTCTCTCTCTCTCTCTCTCTCTCTCTCTCTCT
>CM065735.1:13544020-13546520 GCA_033310375.1 Conus canariensis
TTTGGGTCTGCCCAAAGATGTCTTGCATATTTGTGCCTATATACCACCAGAAAACTCACCTTTTTATTCCTTCTTTGGTATAGATAATGGCATCAGTATGCTTGAAAATGTTATTACTGATAAAATTTTGGAATTTCCTGATGTGTTTCTTTTACTAAACGGAGACTTCAATGGAAGAACAGCAAATGTGGGTCCAGAACTATCTGGTGAAGTGAATGCTTGTTCTCCTCAACTCAAAAGCTCTTCATGTTGTGGCAACAGGTGCTCTGAAGACAATGTGCTTAATAGGTATGGAAAACTCCTTCTGAATATGTGCACAGTGTTAGAATTATAATGAATGGTGTATGTAATGGCGACCGGCAAGGTCGTTTCACATACATCTCTGATACAGGGAATAGTGTTAATGATTATTTTTTGATGTCTATTGACTTGTATCTATACCTAGAACCATTAATGCATTTGTATGTAACAGAACGTATTGAGTCTGACCATCTTCCTTTGGAACTGCACTTTGGCTTTTCACAAATTGTTGATCCTGTTGCAAACAAGTACAAGGACGTTGAATATGTCGAGAAACTGATATGGAATGATGAATATGCGAACATTTTTCGTGGTCTGATGAATGATGATGATACCCTGCAAGTACTAAAAACAGCGATTCGCTGCATAGATGAAGATATTAATGTAGCTTTATGTATGTTTAATGATTGTATTATGACCAAAGCAGAATGTATGAAAAAGAAAGTCAGAATACATTCAGGTGAGAGGACTGAATCATGGTATGATCAAGAATGTAAAGTGACTAAATCAAGTACGAGGAAACTTCTAAGAGTGTTTTGCAGAACCCATGATAGCGAAGACCGTGTTAAATATTGTAAGGCTCGAAGAGAATACAAAAATATGTTGCACAGAAAGCAAATAGAGCACAACAAATCTTTACTGAATTATTTAATAAACTCAACCCATGACCAGAAGGAATTCTGGCAAAATGTTCGTAGATTTTCTGTAAAGACACCTCCTATACACAGTAATATTTCTACTGAAGAGTGGTACCAGCGTTTTAAAAATTTGCTAGAGAACGATGTTTGCAGTGAAGCAGACACAGAAGAAATTGAAGAATCAGGTTACTTGGATAGTCCCATTTCAAAAGAGGAAATCCTATTTTCAGTAAGACATTTAAAGAATGGAAAATCTGCTGGTCCTGACGGTTTGATTGGTGAGTTATTCAAGAATGATGGGGACATCGTGATTGATTTCTTTCTTAAATTTTTCAATACCCTCTTTGATAAAGGATTATATCCAGAAAGCTGGACTGAGTCGATTATCATTCCATTGTTTAAGAAAGGTGCCGTAAATGATCCTGGTAATTATAGAGGAATCTCATTGTCTGATATAAGCAGCAAATTGTATAGCTCCATCATCAATAACAGATTACAAAAATGGATCGATCAAAATAACATTATTGGTGAGTATCAAGCTGGTTTCAAAAGAATCATTCCACTGTAGATCATATGTTTACTCTTCTAGCTCTCGTTCAAAAGCAGTTTTCGTGTAATCGTAAGTTATATGTAGCTTCCATTGATTTCGAGAAAGCGTTTGACTCAGTTTCTAGAAAATTACTCTGGCCAATACTGAAAAAGAACGGTATCAATGGCAAATTATATCAGTGTATTAAAAGTATGTACTATAACGTTAAAGCAAGAGTTAGATCAGGTGGAGAACTTACTGACTGTATTTTATGTACACAGGGTGTAAAACAAGGTGATGCTTGCAGCCCTGTTCTTTTCTCATTGTTCATAAATGAACTAGCTTTAGAAATAATAGCGAACGGAAGACATGGTGCAACGCTTTCTCCCGATTTTATTGAACTATTCATCTTGTTACTAGCTGATGATATTGTTTTATTATCGGAGACTCCAATTGGCCTCCAGACCCAGTTAAACAATTTGTGTCAAACAGCCTCTGAACTTAAGCTAAAGGTAAATTTGAAAAAGAGTAATATTGTGGTTTTTAGAAAAGGAGGTTACTTGGCAGCAAGCAAAAGATGGTTTTTTTAATGGACAGATGATGGCTGTTGTAAATTGCTACAAATACCTTGGCATTTATTTCTCTACACGCCTAAGCTTTACAGCTGCTTGTCAGGACCTGGCGAGCAGAGCAAAAAATGCCTTATTGTGTATTTTGAAAAAATTAAACATGTTAAATAATAACTCCTTGACAGTGTTTCTAAAACTCTTCAATGCACAGGTTCAACCAGTTGCTCAATATGGTGCTGAGATTTGGGGCTTAGATAAATCTGCTACTCATGTGGAAAAAGTTCATTCGTTTGCTCTTAAGAAATTTCTGGGGGTTCACATGAAAACACCGAACGAATGTGTTTATGGGGAAACCACCGTTATCCTATTTATATTAATTCATCTGTACGGTGTATTAGATACTGGCTGAGGATAGTACAAATGGATGACAATAGATTACCACTTAAAGCATATAATATGCTGTT
>CM065735.1:13554020-13564020 GCA_033310375.1 Conus canariensis
AGTTTACTACAAAGTACATGTAAGAAATATTTCAAGGACCAAAATTCAACAGTCTGCTTATTCCCTAAATATTCATTCCAACGAGTTGTAAAATAGCGATATTCTCAGCACACTAAATTGCTGTAGTTTACATCATTCAACGGTTTCTTTTTTTTTTCTTTTTTTTTTTTGTTCATGAGATCAAAACAAAGCGCATTTAAAGATAATTGCTACAACACGCACAATGCATTTTGTGGTGAAAAAAGATCGACAAAATACATTCTTTCCTACTGACAGCAACTAAACCAATGTTTGCATGTAATGGCAGGTTATTCCCTTGGAAATTGTGTTTTAATGAACGTATCACTTTATGAGCAAAGTGGCAATTGCGTTACTTTATAGTCCAACCTCTAGCGTCTCGTTAACAGAATGTTATTCAATCGTGATAGTCAGCTTCGTTTTCTGTCACCTGTACCGTTCAGTTGTTACTATTATTCTCTCATCATTCTATTATTGTAATCGTTGTTGTATCTGGTTATTTTTCACGTCTAGCATCACTTCATGTGGACAGACTTTAAACTGAAGAGAGAGAGAGAGAGAGAGAGAGAGAGAGAGAGAGAGAGAGAGAGAGAGGAGGGAGGGAGGGAGGGAGAGGGAGCATCTCAGATTGGGCTTCTTTACGTGTAAAATCCGTTTCGTTTTTTTTTTCTGTACAAACAAAATAAATAAGTGTGTTTTAAAGGGATAGAGTTCAGAAAGGCTCTGTGCTAAAGGTTCAAATCCGGTGTTCTCTTAAAAGACGGAATGTCGCCCAAGGACAAGCTCATTGCATTTTGTTATGGATCTGCGACCGTCGATCCGCGGGATCAGGCGGCGGATCCAGGTGTCTTTTCACATCACTGGATTTAGATTATTACCACATTTCCACTGACCGTGAACTCTATGATGTTACTGTCGAGAATTGATGGCTATGTACGATAATGTGATGGAATATGAAAACGTTCTTTTAATGGAAACATTGATATTTCGTATCTTTACAAGTCCTGAAAAGCGCACGGGAAATAACCCCCTCAGTCTGAATCAATTTATTACTTCCCCTGGTTGCAAAACAATAATGTTTTCATTCTGAATTCACTCAATGGGCGGATCTAAGAGTCGTCCGATCTTTGCTCTTTCGGGTGCTCTTCTAGTTTTCATGCCTATAACTGATGCATTGTAGGAGCAAATGGTACCATCTTTCTGACTTGGTTAATGTCAGCAGGATATAATTATGTTCGAATTATATGCACGAAATTATCTTCGCTTGAGAACAACAGTCGCTTTCTTTCTTTGCTGTTCATTACATCTTTCTTTCAAACAAATGGGGAAAAACACACACACACACACACACACACACACACACACACACACACACACACACACACACACACTCACACACACACACACACACACACACACACACACACACACACACACACTCACACTCACTCACTCACACACTCACTCACTCACTCACACACACACACACACACACACACACACACACACACACACACACACACACACACACACACACTCACCACACACACACACACACACACACACACACACACACACACACACACCACACACACACACACACAAATAAAGGTGTCGGTATAGAAGTTATACACGGCCTTGATGTTTCTTCTGATAGGATTTTCATGGATTCTCGTCTCTCTCCTGTAACTAGGATTTTCATGGATTCTCGCGAGGCTGTCTCCTGTAACGGATTTTCATGGATTCTCGTGAGGCTGTCTCCTGTAACTAGGATTTTCATGGATTCTCGTGAGGCTTTCTCCCGTAACTAGGATTTTCATGGATTCTCGTGAGGCTTTCTCCTGTAACTAGGATTTTCATGGATTCTCGTGTGGCTTTCTCCTGTAAATAGGATTTTCATGGATTCTCGTGAGGCTGTCTCCTGTAACCTGATTGTCTCAAGCTGGGGGGATTGAGCCCAGGATAATCGGATTCCAGAGAGAAGGCCCATGCTTTTTTCCATAGGCCACATTCAGCACACGAAATCATCTTTCGTTTTGCACTATAAACCACCTGTTCTACTTAAACACATAAAACAGCATCTACCCCCACCCACCCTGACTTGACTTGAGTGGACTTGAACGCGATGACAGCCCTGATATGGTCCTTTGCGGTCGGCTGGGCTGTAAGAAGCATTACCCCACCAACCCCTTACCCCTATCCATCCACGTTCTTCCCCTCACCCCCAACCCCATCTCCCCCCCCCCACCCCCCACCCCCCACCCCCTCCCCCCCTCCAGTTTTACAACGGAGGACGCAAAACCACAGCATACGACGAGGTAACCAGGATCAACAACGATGGCAGGTTTATCATAACAGGCGGCCGGGCTTCGGGGCCAGTTGACAGCGACAGTTGCAGCGGGGTACACACACCACCGTAACTCCAGACATCCGTCCGTCCGTCCGTTGAGACAAGCCGTGAAGATCTCTCCACTCCTGTTCCTCTTCAGCCACTCACGGGTACTCGTCCATCGTCACCATGAGGGAAATCGTCCACATGCAGAGCGGCCAGTGCGGCAACCAGATTGGTGCCAAGGTGAACTCTTAGAAGTATTTGTTTTCTCACATTTTGATTGTATTGTTGTTGTTATTGTTGCTGTTGAACTAAACCACTCTGGATTCAGAGAGTTTGTGAAGTGGGGTGAAAGGACAACAAGTGGACCTACAGGTGCATGGCCGGGGAAGCGCCGGCTCACCCGAATCTTGTTGATTGGCATTATGGCATCTCTTCGTGACGAAAACGTATCTGTTTTTTCCTTTTAGAGATGTCGTCAGCTTTTTACACAGCTGATCACAAGATTATTCTCTGGGCGCAAACATTTGTATACGTGACACCACACTAAACTGTTTCAGATGGCATTTCTTTAAACAGAAAACAGTTCGTCATTAATGGGAAATAATCCTCTGAAAAAAAAAAAATCATCGGAATTTGGCGTTCCCCAGGGTTCTGTGCTAGGTCCAGTGCTTTTTATGATAATGTACGCAACTCTCCTGACCGAGATCACCAGCGACCATTCTGTTCATCATGAAATGTTCGATTATGACACTCAACTTGCACATTCTCGAACATTAGATAACTATGATGTCTGTGGCAGTGATATGTAACAATGCATGTCTCACAAGAGACTGAAATTTGACATTGACGAAAATGAAGCTGTCAGGTTTCTGAAACACTCGGGCAAACACTCTAGGGCTCAGACTCCCCAGCTTCATCTATCAATAGCATTAGACTCAATCGAAATCTGATTCAGTCATATGTTTATGATCTTGGCCTTTATATCAATTCTTATCTTTCTTTGAAAGACCACATATCCAGAATCTGGGAAGTATCTTTTCCTGAACTCAGTCGCCAGAGCGGTAGTAGACATGTTTTTTGTTTTGTTTTGTTTTGTTTTGTTTGTTGTTTTTTTATTTACAAAGCAAAACATAAAAACGTTGGTGTCTTCCTACATTCCATCAAGATGCTCATTTTTCTAGGTAGGCTATGCCTCTAGCCGTACTCCGATCCCTTCAATAGATGTGTGCAAAAGTCAAGCACCCATCTCGAGAGAAGGAGAGAGAGAGAGAGAGAGGAGAGAGAGAGAGGAAGAGAGAGAGAACGAGAGGAGAGAGAGAGAGAGAATTGACAATTGACAGTTTTATTGACAATAGCCTATCTGGCCTTCATGCCAATGGGGGCAATATACAATGTTCTTGCAAAGGGCACACAAAAATATATACATACATACCAAAGAAAGAAAGGGATCAAAAAGGAGAATGCACTACAGCATTCTATCTGCAGTCAAAATAATTTACATGCATTACAGACGAAACATACGTCAGTACTAAATCTAAGTAAAAGATAATCTAGGACTTTCCGACAGTAATCACGAAATGGTCAGATATATTGAAATGATAACAATGTGTAGCACTAAGGATTGTTCACAGTGTCTTGTTCGTAATGTGGACACTGCGTCAGGAGGACAGAATTGTCTTCCTTCGTTCATATGCTTCAGCGATAAACTTCGCAAGAGATTGATAGTATCTCCATCTGCTGATGAAATTATTCGAACTAAGTTATGTCTTTGAGAGAGGAGAGAGAGAGAGAGAGAGAGAGAGAGAGAGAGAGAGAGAGAGAGAGAGAATTACGGAAGAAGAAGGGAGCGAAAATTAGGCAAAAATAAGGCATCGCAAGCAAAAGCAAGGAAAGACAGAACACACACACACACACACACACACACACACACACACACACACACACACACACACACACACACACAAGAGGAGCGCGGGCGCGCGCACCAAGAAGAAAAAAGAAAGAAAGAAAAACCGCACAAGTCGCGTGTGAAGAGAACGCTTTCGATGGTTTGATTTAATTTGTGTCACGCTACCCTCCTCCAACCCTGTTCCCCTCCTCCCCCACCACCACCACCGACACTATCCTCCCCTCCCCACCCCGCCCCTCCTTCCCCCAACCCCCAACACCTCCTGCTGCTTCACATTGTGGTCGGACACAGGTGACTGCACAAACTCTGTTCGTTTCCCGGATGTATGCTGTCGCCCCTCAAAGCTGCCATCGGGCCATTGGACTGTGACAGAGAAAGAGAGGTGGGGAGAGGCAGTTGGGTAGGGGGGGGAGAGGAAGAGGGTGGGAGGGGGCACATAAAGCCCCCATATGTAATGGTGGGGGGGGAGGATAGATGGAGGAAGGAAGGGGATGGAGGGGAGCAGAGGAGGGTAGAAGAAGGGAGGAAGGTGTGGGGCTGCAATACTGAACACTTTACCGATGTCGTTGCAACTGTCCATGAACATACTAACGGTGTTTTTTTTCTCTGTTTTTTCTCCAGAGTTTTAACCACCATACGAACAACACGATATGATTTTTGATGAGAGAGAGAAGGGGGGGGGGGGGGGTTGGGTAGGGAAGAGAGAGAGGGGGGAAGAGAGAGAGAGAGAGAGAGAGAGAGAGAGAGAGAGAGAGAGGCCCTATTACATATGAATGGGCTATTTTGATCCTTGAACTAAAAGTGGGCCACGTTCAATGCGTTAGAAAAAGGAAAAAGAAAGAAAGAGAGACGGAATGGATGACCAAATGCAAATGGAAATCCTGTAGCAAGTAGGAAGAAATTCTAGGGAAAGCTTGACAGCGAACGGTCTTTAGAGAAGAAGCACCCCCCCCCCTCCCCTATTTTGGCCCTGCTGTCTGTCCTTTACACTCTAAAAAAAAAAAAAGGGGGGGGGGGGGGGGGTCTGGCCGAATCCAAGTCATGACTCTCCTACATGCCCTTCTACTGTCAGAAATATTTTTGGATGCCAGCGAGATTTGAACCTGCAACTCCTGGATAAGTGGACGTCTCAAGGTGTGTTTCTTTTGAAGGATGTCTTACCCATATATCTGATGGACACCTGTTTCCCTGTAATCATCACTACCTAGGAGAATGGACAGAACTGGTGAACGTGTTAGAGTAACATCACAATCACGTTCTTCTTAAACTGGGAAATTGAAGCCTTATATATCCACTTTCGTTCCTCACTGTTAAAACCATCCTGAAGAACAACTTCAGAAGAGCGTGGCACCAACGCCGGGACATTGGGACTGAAGAGGACAGCAACCACCATCTTCAGGCTGCGAACACGACACTGCCAGCTCCTCTCCCATCTCTCATGCCTCAAACTCTTTCCTACTGACCAGTGCCCTTGTGGCACAGGCTCCCAAACTCCCACCCACATCTCCCAGTCCTGCCCCTCCTTTGAAGCCTTGAGACGCCAGACGTGGCCCTGTCCGGCTGAGGTCCAGGAGAAGCTGTGGGGACCGGTGGGGTCACTGCGGCGGACTGTGGACCTCGCCATACTCACCGTGTTGAGGATCTAGCATGGCCGGGAACGCGAAGAAAAGAAAGTTCCTCACTGACCATAATCCAGCTGGAACTCTTTTCGGCTGCTTCTGCAATTGCCTTTAGGGCCCTGGTCCCTCTACTTAAAGAAATCAAGAGTTGTTCCATTGAGGTCATAGGCTGATGAGCCCAAATCCCCTTGATCCAGTCTCTATACTTACGACTTTGGCTGGCTTTCCTCAAGATGCTGGCTAGGCTGGCTATAACTCTGTCTGGTCGATGTAACTTTGCTCTGTTGTGCTTTCTTACAGCACAGCCGGCCCAGTCAGAATGCGTCGTGTTGATGAATATGTGTAGAGCACCACACCCAGTCTCCCGCTACTCTTCCTAGTGATCTCTGGGTGTCCCCCCCCCCTCCCCCCATTCCGGAAGGCCTGTTTTGTACTCCTAGTCACCTACTCTATCCGCGTCCATGCTCATAATATCACAGCTGTTCCAGACCATGAATTGTGGCCTTCTGTCGTGTAGAAATAGCCGGAATAGCTCCGTGGTAGAGCGCCGGACTCGTAATCTTGTGGGTTCCGGGTTCGAATCTCCGCCGGGCCGTTTCGGTACAGTGAGATTTTTCCCTCAGACTGGGTTCTGACTCCATTTCCCATACAGTCCTTCGAATGAGACTGTAAACCGAGGTTCCGTGTGTGAATGCACGCATAACATCTTGCACACACGTAAAATCCTGTCACCAACTTTCAGAAGAGAAGGCCAGTTTGGCCGTTGGTATAGATGACACGTTACACATAGCATGCACCCTGCGTGAGAAATGGAAAGAATGAAGGAAGTAGGGAAATTGAGTGAAGGATATTGAGCGATATTGACTGGATGACACGGGAAACGACTGAATGAAGCGCCAGCTGGCAGCTCTTCAGTCGGCACTACCCAGGTAGGCAGCCTGTTGTGTAAACGAGTGTGGATTGTAAAGCGCTTAGAGCTTGGTATCTAGCCGAGGATAGGCGCTGTATAAGTATTCATGATAATGATAATAATGATGACAGTAATAATAATAACAACAACAACAACAATAATAACAATGGTAATAATGATAATAACAATAACTATAATAATAAAAATAATGATGATGACGATGATGATGATACTGATGACATTCTTCTGTTGTCAAACATATTTGCCGACATATGCAAGCCATTTTTACATCAGCACCTCTCTTTTTTATATTACAAATCCATTATGTAGAGAGACACACTTCTCAGATACAAACGCGCGCGCGCGCGCGCGCGCACACACACACACACACACACACACACACACACACACACACACACACACACACACACACACACACTTCCCTCCATCCCCACCCACCACAAACACATGCACGTACGTATACAGATAGGCGCACACACGCTCACGAGATCGCACATTACGAAAAAGCATAATCGAAATAAATCCTTCGTTGCTGCTGCATATACAACACGGCCTCAATACCTCGAGCGATCTTAGAGTTACGTGCATCAGTACACATAAGAATAATACACCTTAGCCTTTATAAGATCAGTGTTGTATCCTTCTCAATAGCCGTCGGTTCGATCTGGGCTTTTTAAAGATTTTCAAAGGTTTCAGATATAGACTTTGCCTCTTCAAAATACGATGTGCATTTAGCGTACGGTGTTTGCCTGCAGAGCCGACAGTGCGACATGCGTACAGTGTTTGCCTGCAGAGCCGACAAGCATCGGTTCGAATCATTCGTGAGACCGGATTCTCTCTCTCTCTCTCTCTCTCTCTCTCTCTCTCTCTCTCTCTCTCTCTCTCTCTCTCTCTCTCTCTCTCTCTCTCTCATATACTTTTCTTTGTTCTGTTTCAGTTCTGGGAGGTGATCTCCGATGAGCATGGCATCGATCCCACTGGTACCTACCATGGGGACTCGGACCTGCAACTGGAGCGCATCAACGTTTATTACAACGAGGCCACAGGTGGGTGCAGCGCTGCAAACTATACAAGCCATAAAAACACGAATTTGCTTCTTCTTCTTTGTTCTGCTTTCTTCGTTTCTTTCGTTTTTTCCTCTTTCTTTCTTTCTTTTCTTTCTTTTTTTTCTTTTCTCTCTCTTTTTCGTCTTCATAATAATCATTAATCGTCATCATCATCATCATCATCATTCTCTCTCTCTCTCTCTCTCTCTCTCTCTCTCTCTCTCTCTCACCACCACCACCACACACACACACACACCACACACACACACACACCACACCACACACACACCACACACACACACACACACACACACCACACACACACACACACACACACACACACACACACACACACACACACACATGCTGTGTTCGGGAATGATATTTGCTTGCATTTTTGGTGGTGGTGGTGGTGCTTTGTTTTTTTCTACACCACTTCTGAATCTATTTAGTGAAATTATGTCTTTCCGTTTCATAAAAATCTCATTTCACTGTAAATCACTAATGTGTACATGTTTTAAACCTTTTTCTTTTTTTTTAACTCTAAATAGTTTATATACACATACAGGAAATAATGAAGCCATGATTTTTTTTCTTACACAATTTGTCATAACATATTCACAATCGCAAACATACTTGTATGAGAATTAAAAAACAGCCGTACATCGTTTAGCTTATGACAGGTGGTTTGAGACACGGTACTCACATATACACCCTGCCCGTGACCCCCTCACCCCACCCCACCCTCCATCCGCCTCCCCAGACCTCACACCCCTCCTTTTTGCTTACTTCCCACCAATAGCTCAGTAGGTAGAGTGCCGGACTCGTAATCTTGGTGATCCTGAGGTTGCGAGTTCGAATCTCCGCCGGGCCGTTTCGGTACAGGGGGATTTTTCCTCGGAGTTAACCTTGGTTCTGACTCCATTTCCGATACAGTCCTTCAAATGAGACTACAAACCGAGATTCCGTGTGTGAACGCACGCATAACATCTTGCACGCACGTAAAATCCCATCGCCATTTTTCGGAAGAGAAGGCCAATTTGGCCGTTGGTATGGATGACACGTTACACATAGCATGCACCTTTCCCGAAGCTGGAGTATGGCTGCCTTAATGGCAGGATAAAAAAAACTGTCATTCACACAAAACTCCATTCCCTTTGTTGGGAAGATGGGATTAATCCTTGCTTGTCTGTACAGGGAGTGTCCGCAGGAGTATCAGCCTGCGTACGTGGGGAAAAAGAAAAAAAAAGTGATAGTGTTCATAGCCCAGATAACCTCGAAAGCTGCGACAGAGCTTTTTGAAATGCCATGACTGAAAAGTCCGAACCAAGCTAGGCCTAGCTGCATCTAGAAGTCTGATCTAAAACATTTTATGACCAACCCGCCATTGGCATACTATGGTCACACACGCTGGCATGCTGAAGTCTTGACCATTATTGACCATTGCCACACTGACACATGCAAACACCCTACTACAATTTCCATCCTCCCCACTCATTACCCCCCCCCCCCCTTCCCACCACCTTCACCTCGCCCCTCTGTCATCTCTGCCAATACACAAACTGACCGTGATTTATTTAGATTTACAATGTAACATTTATTCGTCATGATTCATTCAAATATCTGCTATTCCCAATAAACGAATACTGTAGTTGTTGTCCTTCGTATATAAACAGCGTGGATTGCAGTCTAAATCGTACTGGTAAATAAATGATGGGTGGAAATGATAATATTGTGTTCACCAGCCTCCCTCTCCCATGCATGATTCCACCCTCCTCTCCCCCGCCTCTCCTATCCCCACACCCACCCTCTAAATCTGGCCCCAGCCGTCCACTCATCACCAGCACGATCTCGCTCCTCATGCCCCTCCAGAATCGGGGCGAACCCGCTGTCTTCTCACGAATCGTTAGCCAGCGGGGAGGGTGGAGGGGAGGGGGGTAAACGAGGGAAAGGGAGAGAAAAGGGAATGTAAGAACAGAATACAGCAAGGGGAAGTAGAGCTACGACTTTGTTTCACATATTCAAAATCACGTAACAACATGGTTTCACACGGTCAAAATCACATTATACACAAAGCTAAACACTCATAGTTGCATTGTGTGAACGACATTCTGCAAAAGTACAAAGTATTTTTTTTTTCCA
>CM065735.1:13566520-13574020 GCA_033310375.1 Conus canariensis
ACGAAGCTCTGTACGACATCTGCTTCCGTACACTCAAACTGACCACCCCCACGTACGGAGATCTGAACCACCTTGTCTCGGCTACCATGTCTGGTACGGAAGAAAATCCAGAATTCTGTTGATGTGATGGAGCTTTTTTACTGATCCACTGCTTTTTATCTTTTTTCTTTTCTTTTTCTTTCTTTCTCTCTTTTTCTTTTTTCTTTTCTTTCTTTCCTTCTTTTTCTTTTCTTTTTCTTTCTTTCTCTCTTTTTCTTTTTTCTTTTCTTTCTTTCCTTCTTTTTCTTTTTTCTTTCTTTCTTTTTTTTCTTTTCTTATCTTTCTTTCTTTCTTTTTCTTTTTTTTTTCCTTTTCTTTTCTTCCTTTCTTCTTTCTTTCTTTTTTTTTTTTTTTTTGAGGGGGGAGGGTGGTGGTGGTGTTGGTCATTTTTTTTTGCTGCCTTATCTCTCATTTCCTCTCAATGACATTACTCTAAAGCCACAAGCTGATTCCAGCTCCCCTTCCTTTGCTACGCAGCCACACCCAAGCTCGCAAATCCGTCACCGGCAGCCCACAGAGAGCAATTCATAATTATCATGTTGTCGTGAGGCGACTCACCAGCGGAGATGCCGCACTGCTGTCGAAGTCAAAAGGAAGTTTTACCACATCATGTGTAACACCTGAAGCTTTGGTAGTTAGTCTTATCTCAGGCGTCACTTCTGAAGTTATTGCAGTTACTTTCATGTCAGGCGTAACTTCTGGAAGTTATAGCAGTTACTTTTATGTCAGGTGTAACTTCTGAAGTTATAGCAGTTACTTTCATGTCAGGTGTAACTTCTGAAGTTATAGCAATTACTTTCATGTCAGGTGTAACTTCTGAAAGTTATAGCAGTTACTTTTATGTCAGCTGTAACTTCTGGAGTTATAGCTGTTACTTTTATGTCAGGCGTAAATTCTGAAGTCATAGCAGTTAGTTTTATGTCAGGTGTAACTTCTAAAGTTATAGCAGTTACTTTTATGTCAGGCGTAAATTCTGAAGCTATGGTGGTTACTTTTATGTCAGATGTAACTTCTAAAGTTATAGCAGTTACTTGTATGTCAGGTGTAACTTCTGAAGTTATAGCAGTTACTTTTATGTCAGGCGTAAGTTCTGAAGCTATGGTGGTTACTTTTATGTCAGGTGTAACTTCTGAAGTTATTGCAGTTACTTTTATGTCAGGTGTAACTTCTGAAGCTATAGGAGTTACTTTTATGTCAGGTATAACTTCTGAAGTTACAGCAGTTACTTTTATGTCAGGTGTAACTTCTGAAGCTGTGGTGGTTACTTTTATGTCAGGTGTAACTTCTGAAGCTACGGTAGTTACTTTTATGTCAGGTGTAACTTCTGAAGCTATAGTAGTTACTCGTATATCAGGTGTTTCCCCGAAGTTGGAGTATAGCTGCCTTAATGGCGGGATAAAAAAAAAAGGTCATGCACACAAAACTCCACTCCCTTTGTTGGGCAATGGGATTAATCCTTGCCTGTCTATACAGGGAGTGTCCGCAGGAGTGTCAGCCTGCGTACGCAGAAAAAACAAAATCAAGTGTAACTTCTGAAGCTAAAGTAGTTACTTTTATGTCAGACGTAACTTCTGAAGCTATGGTAGTTACTTTTATATCAGGTGTAACTTCAGAAGCTATAGTAGTTACTTTTAAGATGTAATATCTGAAGCTAAGATAGTTACTCATATATCAAGCCTAACTACTGAAGCTATGGCAGTTAATCTTCGGTCAGTGAAGTGTTATGTTATCCGGTGTATACTGTCGAGCTAAACGAATTAATTGCACGTCAGAAAAGTCATCCCTCAGTGAATTTTTTTTTCTTTTTTTATCTTATCAGACCCAGTTCCCCCCCCCCCCCCTCCCTCATTAATGATATCATTGTTGATAGACGTACCTTTTGATTTCTTTGTAATCACTCATTAAAACATAGAAACTATATATTCTCCAAACTCTCTCTCCCTCTCACTCTCTCCTCTCTGTATCTCTCTCTCTCTCTCTCTCTCTCTCTCTCTCTCTCTCTCTCTCTCTCTCTCTCTCTCTCTCCCTGAACATAGAAACTATTCTGCAAACTCTCCTCTCTCTCTCTCTCTCTCTCTCTCTCCTCTCTCTCTCTCTCTCTCTCTCGCTGTGTGTGTGTTAGGATGCATCTCTCTCTCTCTCTCTCTCTGAAGATCTGTGTGTGTGTGTGTGTGCGTGTGTGTGTGTGTGTGTGTGTGTGTGTGTGTGTGTGTGTGTGTGTGTGTGTGTGTGTGAGGATGCATCTTGTGTGTGTGTGTGTGTGTGTGTGTGTGTGTGTGTGTGTGTGTAAGGATGCATTTCTCTCTCTCTCTCTCTCTCTCTCTCCTCTCTCTCTCTCTCTCTCTCTCTCCTCCCCCTCCCTCCCTCCCTCCCTCCCTCCCTCCCCCCTCTCTCCTCTCTCTCGTCCTCTCTCTCTCTCTCTCTCTCTCTCTTCTCTCTCTCTCTCTCTCTCTCCCAATCGTCCTCATCATCTTTCACAATCATTCATTTTTGTCCACCGTAAATCAATCAGGGGTCACCACCTGCCTCCGGTTCCCCGGACAGCTGAACGCAGACCTGCGCAAACTGGCTGTCAACATGGTGCCTTTCCCGCGCCTCCACTTCTTCATGCCAGGGTTCGCTCCCTTTACCTCTCGCGGGTCGCAGCAGTACCGGGCCCTGACGGTGCCTGAGCTGACCCAGCAGATGTTCGATGCCAAGAACATGATGGCGGCCTGCGATCCCAGACATGGCCGGTACCTCACCGTGGCCGCCATCTTCCGGGGTCGCATGTCCATGAAAGAAGTATGTATGGTTTGGTGGTGAAACAAAACAAAACAAAACAAAACAAAAAAATGTTACAAGGAATAGGGACTTTAGGCAGTATCCGCTGCGAGAGAGCAAAGACAGAGTTCCGATACCGCCAAACGAAGGAATCAAAGAAAGTTAGAACACAAGTTACAAAACAGACACAACGCGTTTCGACCTGTTGGTCATGTTCAGGCGGGACAAACCAATGAAAACAAACACACAGATGAGTGACTCAAGGCAGTATCTGTTGCAAGAGACCATAGTTACGATACCGCCAAACGAACGAATCGAAGACAGTTAGAAAACGAGTTACAAACCAGGCACAACGCGTTTCGACCCATTGATCATGTTCAGGCAGAACAAACAAAAATGAAAACAAACGCACAGAAAGTCGAAGGAACATTACAGAAAATGACAGAGAATAGTGACTCTAGGCAGTATCAGCTGCCAGAGACCAAAGACAGAGTTACGATACCGCCAGACGAACGACTCAAAGAAAGTTAGACAACCGACACAACGCGTTTCGACCGATTGGTTAGATCAGGGAGGACAAACAAATGAAAAGAAGCACACAGAAAGCCGAAAGAATATTACAGAGAATGACAGAATAGCGATTCTAGGCAGTGTCTGTTGCAAGAGTCCAAAGACCGAATTACGATACCGCCAAACGATCGGATCAAAAGAAAGTTAGAAAACAAGTTACAAAACAGACCCAACGCGTTTCGACCTATTTGTCTTGTTCAGCAGGTAACCGCAAACGAAACAAACACACACAAAGCCGAAGAAACATCACAGAGATGGATATGGCTTTGTCAATGTCAGTGCGAAGTGTGGTGAGTTACGTTCTCCTCAGTTGTCTAAAAATAGGGAGTGGAACGGAAAAGAAATGGGATAAGCTAGAGAATGTTTGTTTAAAAAAATGAATAAAAGTCAGAAAAACTCTCTCTCTCTCTCTCTCTCCTCTCTCTCTCTCTCTCTCTCTCTCTCTCTCTCTCTCTCTCTCTCTCTCTCTCTCTCAGCTTTAGGACTTTCACCGGTTAATCTTTTATCAGTTTATGATAAACGTAATCGCCATTACAAACGCAGCAGACGTTCTTCATAAGGTTGGAAGTCATACCTGTGTGTGTGTGTGTGTGTGTGTGTGTGTGTGTGTGTGTGTGTGTGTGTGTGTGTAGCTAAAAATAATGCTCTCTTGATGTCCTGCGCTCCGCACCTTATATATAGAATAAACAGAAGTTAAAAACCAGAGACGGTAAAACACAAGAATATAAACGACAGTCTTTTCATGTTTCAAGACTTGTACTTTCAACAAATTTTCGCTGTTTAAAAGCTTCATCAGGCCAAGGTACAATGAATGATAACAGCCTCACATCAAGTAGTAAAATGACATGTCATTGATGGTGAATTCCTGTTCAGGTAAAACCAGGTGAAATCTTGTGAAAAGAGGTTAAGTATATATATATATATATATATATATATATATATATATATATATATATATATATATATATATAATATATATATATAAAAGCTTTCTCTCATTCAGGTGGACGAGCAGATGCTGAACGTGCAGAACAAGAACAGCAGCTACTTCGTGGAGTGGATCCCCAACAACGTCAAGACGGCCGTGTGCGACATTCCGCCCCGCGGACTCAAGATGTCCGCCACCTTCATCGGCAACTCCACGGCCATTCAGGAACTCTTCAAGAGAGTGTCCGAGCAGTTCACCGCCATGTTCCGTCGCAAGGTCAGCCATGTGTTGATGTTTTATGTCACGTGGCTGTCTCTCTCTCTGTCTGTGTCTGACTGTCTGTCTGTCTGTCTCTCTCTCCTCTCTCTCTCTCTCTCTCTCTCTCTCTCTCTCTCTCTCTCTCTCTCTCTCTCTCTTGTCCGGCTAGGTGATGATCCATCCAGTTTGTTCACTTTCTTGCGATTGAGACACAGAGTTTATGCCCTACACTTGTCGAGAGTGGATAGAAATTGACAGCGGTTCCTTTGACCAATCAGACCACGTTATTACTTTGGGTGCATGTTTGGAGGGAGGAAAAGAGGAAGGGGGGGGGGGGGAGTGATAAGGACAAAAATAACGGCTGAACATTATTTTTTTCGAGAGAAGAAATTCGGCCTCCGTGGTCGGTCGGCCTACAAAACAGCGCGACTGAGGTTGAACCCTGACTTGACTCTCTTTTTAATGGTGGTGTCCTGTTGCTGTCTAAATGATCTACAGTTCGTTCACTTTTTTTGTCGATTCAGATCTCTCTCTCTCTCTCTCTCTCTCTCTCTCTCTCTCTCCTCTCTCTCTCTCTCTCTCTCTCTCTCTCTGTACTCCCAGTTCTTATAGAACAGGGAGTACTTTAGGATGGGAACGAAGAAATGCTGTGTGTGTGTGTGTCTGTCTGTCTGTATGTCTGTCCGTGGTCAAAATGTGTTCCACTCGCTCCAGACAAAACTACCGGGCCGATCTTTCTGAAAATTTGTAGGTATGTTCATTATAGGTCATGGATCATGCCCGATGTGTTATTTTACTGTTATAGCCGTTACTAACGGCTATAACGGCCCATAACGGTTTTTCTTTTTTATGGAATATCTCAGAAAGTACTTGGCCGATATTTCTGAAATTTGTAGGTATGTTCATTATGGGTCACAGATGATGGCCGATGTTTACCAGAATAGCCGTTACTAACGGCTATAAACGGCCCAAACGGTATTTCCTCTTCATGGAATATCTCGCGCGTATTCAAGATAAACTGGGAGTACGTTTATATGCTTTGCATCTTGTTATTTTTTGTTGTTGTTGTTGTTGCCCAGGCTTTCCTCCACTGGTACACCGGGGAAGGCATGGACGAGATGGAGTTCACGGAGGCGGAGTCCAACATGAACGACCTGGTGTCCGAGTATCAGCAGTACCAGGACGCCACGGCCGAGGAGGAAGGGGAGTTTGACGAGGAGGAGGACGAGGAGGAGCAGGAGGGGCAGACCTACCAGTCCCACTAGAGAGCCTAAGAAATCAATAAGTCTGTTCCATCCAGGCTGCTCCTCGTCCTTCAGGACACCACTCGTCGGCTGGGACTCTGGTTCACCACTGGCAGATGTTCTGATCTGGAAGAATGAGGAGTTTTGCGGGCTGGCAAAGGGTTAAGGAGGATGGGAGGGAGGAGGGGGGGGGGGGGGTCTGCTTCTGAGTCTAGGCCACGTTTTTTTGGGGTTTTTTTGTTTTCTTTTCTTTCTGGGCGAAAGTAATGCTTTTTTTGTTTTGTTTCTCTCTCTCTCTCTCTCTCTCTCTCTCTCTCTCTCTCTCTCTCTCTCTCTCTCTCTCTCTCTCTGCCCCCCTCGACTCTCCTTCTATCTCTCTCTCTCTCTCTCTCTCTCTCTCTCTCTCTCTCTCTCTCTCTCTCTCTCTCCTCACAGGTACACTACTTTGTTATTTTCTACTTTGTTAATTCAAGAATGTATAAGTACTCCTCAAAAGAAAATCTGAATCTCCGTCTCTCCATCAGACACACACACACAAACCTGGAGCGAAATCAAAATATTCTCTCTCTCTCTCTCTCTCTCTCTCTCTCTCGTCTCTCTCTCTTCTCTCTCGTGTGTGTGTGTGTGTGTGTGTGTGTGTGTGTGTGTGTGTGTGTGTGTGTGTCAGTTTGTTTACCATGTTAATTTTCCAACACGTGTGTGTGTGTGTGTGTGTGTGTGTGTGTGTGTGTGTGTGTGTGTGTGTGTGTGTGTGTGATATTCTGTGCCCACTGTACTACAAGAACTAAAACTTAATGCTTTGAGTTTTAAACTCTATATGTGATATATCAATGCTGTACATTGAAATTGATTTCATGTGCTAAGACTTGTTAGCAAACGAATAATAGCCCAAAATGTCCATGTTTTCATCCTTTATTTGTGAATCTTTGAAAAAAAAAATCAAAAGTTAATATCAGGCAGCGGTATCTGTTCTTCAACACAGATTTTTTTTAAAATTGAAATTCGTTCTTTTGTTTGATTTGATGCGAATACATTATTTGCCCTCAACATGCGATTTTTTTTTTATCCATTGACTAAAAGAATTTTGTCAGATGTGTTTGGTATGTTTTAAGCAAATTACTGATTTGATGGTTTGTGCGTGTGTGGTGGTGGTGGGGATGGTGGTAAATTGAGGATTTGTGTAATTCATCTACACCATTTTCGAACAATTTCTTTCAAAAGTTTTGCAAACGCCAAACTGTTAAGTTGTGATATTTTCTCTCTCTCTCTCCCTTGATAAAATCCAGGACTGCATTGTCTACCTTGTGTGGTTAAGTGCAAGAGTCGTTTCCCTTATTCTGTTTCTTCCCTGGCAGTTTGGTAGATTTTCTGTCTGAGCAGTAAAGACGCAATTGATTCAGCACTTTGAGTGTCTGTCTATTTGTTGTTGTTATCACCTTGTTTTCCTGTGTTGGGGTTGATTGTGGTGCGGGTGGCGGTGCTGGCTGTAGTGCTAGTGTGTGTGTGTGTGTGTGTGTGTGTGTGTGTGTGTGTGTGTGTGTGTGTGTGTGTGTCTGTGAGTGTGTGTGTGTGTGTGTGTGTGTGTGTGTGTGTGTGTGTGTGTGTGTGTGTGGTCTTTGTACACCCCAACCTACCTCTTCAACTCACCCGGGCAAAAGAGTGGTAGATCGTTACCGCTGCAGTAGTCTGCCCCCAGTA